>PVKZ01000855.1:99131-576391 GCA_004027375.1 Macroglossus sobrinus | reverse complement strand
AAAAAATAATGCAACAAAGAGCTGATTCTTTGAGATGGTTAATAAAATTGACAAATCCATGGCTAGACTCCTTAAAGAAAAGAGAAAAGGACATAAATAAACAAAATCAGGCATGAAAGAGGGAAAATTACGACTGGCATTGCAGAAATACAAGGGTCATACAAGAATACTATGAAAAAGTATATAACACCAAATTTAATAACCTAGAAGAAATGAACCAGTACTTAGAAAAATACAACCTTCCTAGACAGAATCAAGAAGAACTGGAAAATCTAAATAGACTAGTCCACAGTTTGGAAATTGAAACAATCATCAAAAACCTACCAAAAAGTAAAAGTCCAGGACCAAATGGCTTCACCAGTGAATTCTACCAAACATTCAAAGAAGATATAATACAATTCTTCCCAACACATTTTATGAGGCCAATATTACCCTGATACCAAAACCTAGTATAGATAACACAAAAAAGAAAACTATAGATCAATATCTCTCATTAACTCAGAAGCAAAAATCCTAAAAAAAGATACTAGCGAACTGAATACAGCAACATAATAAAAAGATTATACAACACAATCAAGTTGGCTTCATCCCAAGGGCACAGGGATGGTTCAGCATACACAAATCAATTAACATGATACACCACATAAACAAATTAAAGAATAAGAATAATATGATCATATCAATAGATGCAGAAAAAGCCTTTGGCAAGATACAGCATCCATGATCAAAACACTTTGATTTATGATCAAAACACTTAACAAAATCTGTATAGATGAAAAGTACATTAACATAATAAAGGCTATCTATGACAAACCCTCAGCCAACATTATATTTAATTTATGAAAAACTAAAATCCTTCCCTCTAAGATCAGGAGCAAGGCAAGGCTGTCCACTATCACCACTAGTATTCAATATAACATTGGAGGGTCTAGTGAGTGTGATGAGGCAAGAGAAAGATATAAAAGGCATCCAAATAGTAATGAAAAAGTCAAACCATCACTATTGGTGGATGACATAATTCTCTATATAAAAACCCCAAAGACTCCGCAAGAACACTGCCAGAAACAAAAAACAAATACAGTAAAGTTTCTGGATACAAAATCAACGTTCAAAAATCCATAGAGTTCCTATACCCTACTAATGAAGTGTCAAAAAAAGAAGTGGAAAAAAAACATTCTCTTTTGCAATTGCAACAAAAAAATAAAATATCTAGGAATAAATTTAACAAAACATGTAAAGGACCTATATAATGAAAACTATAAGACCCTATTTAAAAAAATTGAAGAAGATGCAAAGAAACGGAAAGATATTTTGGGTTCTAGGATTGAAAGAATCAGCATAGTAACATGACCATGTTACCTAAAGCTTTATATAGATTTTATTCAATCCCCATCAAAATTCTATAGGCATTTTTGAA
This sequence comes from Macroglossus sobrinus, assembly GCA_004027375.1. Lineage (NCBI taxonomy): Eukaryota > Metazoa > Chordata > Mammalia > Chiroptera > Pteropodidae > Macroglossus > Macroglossus sobrinus. The sequence goes on along the minus strand of PVKZ01000855.1, from coordinate 574,974 downwards.
AGAAATAGAACAAAAAATTATCAGATTTGTATGGAAGCACAAGAGACCTTGAATCACCAAAGCCATTCTGAGAAAAAAGAAGGAGGCTGGAGGTATCATTCTGCATGACTTCAAATTATACTACAAAGCGACAGTCACATGGACCAGTGGAACAGAATCAAGAGTCCAAAAGTAAACCCACATTTACATAGGCAAATAATTTCTGACAAAAAAAAAAAAAAGCCAAAACATGCAGTGGAGAAAGAAAAGCCTCTTCCATAAATTGTGCTGGGAAAACTGGAAAGCCACCTGCAAAAAAATGAAACTAGAATATTGTATATTACTACACAACAAAATTAATTTAAAATGGATTAAGAACCTGAACATAAGACCTGAAACAATAAAATGCATAGAAGAAAACATAGGAACTAAACTCAAGGACTTTGAACTTAAAGAGGATTTTATGAATTTGATCTCAAAGGCAAGAGAAGTAAAAGCTAAAATAAATGAATGGGACTATATCAAACTAAAAAGCTTCTGCTCAACAAAAGAAATTGCTAAGAAGATAAAGAGAGAACCATCCAAATGAGAAAATATATTTGCAAGCAACGTCTCCATAAGGGTTCTAATATTCAATATAATAAAAAAAAAAACTCATACAACTCAATAACAACAAAAAACAAATGATCCAGTAAGAAAATGGGCAGAGGACCTGAACAGACACTTCTCCCTAGAGGACATAAAATGGCCAACAAATATTTGAAAAGATGTTCAACATTGCTAGCTATTAAGAAAATGCAAATCAAAACCACAATAAAATACCATCTCACACCTCTTAGAATAACTATAATCAACAGGACAAGTCATAACAAACGTTAGAGAGGATGCAGAGAAAAAGAAACCCTCAGACACTGCTAGTGGGACTGTAAATTGGTATAGCCATGACGAAAAACAGTTTGGAGTTTCTTCAAAAAACTAAGAATTGATCCACCATATGATCCACAATCCCTCTACTGGGCATTTACCCCAAAGACTTGAAAACACATATCCAAAAAGATATTTTCACACCGATGTTCATAGCAACATTATTCACAGTGGCCAGGACATAGAAGCAACCTAAGTGTCCTAAGATAGATGATTGGTTAAAGAAGCTGTGGTACATATATACAGTGGAATATTACTCATAAGAAGTGATGAAATAATGACATTTACAACAACATAGATGGAATTCAAGATAATCATGCTATGCAAAATAAGCCAGACAGAAAAAATTGAAAATCACATGATATCACTTATATGTGGGATATAAACCTAAAAGCAACAAATGAAGAACAAACAGTGACTCATGGACATGGACTATAGATTAGTGGTTACCAGAGCATAGGAAGTGTGAGAGGAGGCGGGAGGTAAGGGAGGTCAAATATAAAGAAGTAAGGGGAGGGTGAAGTGAATAAAGGGGTTCAAATATATGGTAGCTGAAGGAAACTGGACTCTGGGTGGTAAACACATAATAGAATATATAGATGTTAATGATAATATACATCTGAAAAATATCTAATTTATTAACCAATTTACCCCAATAAACTTAATTTAAAAAGAAAATAAAAATAAAAACTTAAAAAATAAATATATATATATATAACACTAGAAACACAAAAAAAATAAAATAAAATAAAAATTTAAGTATGTAACTGAATTCAAAAGTAAGACAAAGAAAAATCTCAAGTGCCCTAAGTAAAAAAAGGAATTAAAATCAGAGTAAAATGGTGAGTTGACATCAAGCGGCCCACCCAAAAATCGGAATTTGATAAGTGCCTAAGGTACAGGGTTTTAAACACTCATTCAAGAATCAGGAGTCAAATATTTTTTTCAATACCTCCACTTCAACTTGTCCCAAGGTAAACTACCTATCTTGTGGATTTCCAAAGTCAATGTATTTCTTTCACCCAGTAAACTAAACCAAATTCGGGATCTGGCAAACTTTTTCTGTAGAGTCATTTTAGGCTCTGCAGGCCAGATTGTCTCTAAAACAACTACTCAACTCTACTTTTTATAGTGTAAAGGCAGCCATCAGTGATACATAAATGAACAGGCATGACTATGTTCCAATAAAATTTTATTTATAAAAACAGGCAGCTAACCAGTTTTAGGACAAGGGCTATAGTTTTCTTATCTCTGCTCATAAGACAGCAAGCTAGGCTCCTCTACCATACTTCCCTTCAACATCTAATCTATCCCATCTAATTATTTTTTAAATTGCACTATAATTTGTTTCTTCCTCTCCTTTGTTGAACTATAAAAATTCATTATATTTCTATGAATCTTTCATATTCTTGTGTATACTTCATTCATTTTTAACTGTTATATGACAGCTCATTATATCAACATTTTTTTAAAAAAGTTATTTATTCATTTTCCTGTTGAATATTTGGGCCATTTCTACTTTTGGGCCTCAATTTCCTCAGCTGTAAAATATAATACCTACTTCACATGATTTTTGTGTATTAAATAAATAAATGTATATAAATTGCTTGAAAAAAGATGTCTGACACATGACAAATTGTAGAAAAGGTTTGCTGTAATTGCTATATTGTAGTTGTGTCTGGGTCCCTATATCACTACTAGAATGAAAATTTGTTAAGTTTAGATGTCCTGTTCTTTTACTTTCTTATTCCCAGGATCTACCATAGTGACTCAAGAAATGTTTCATAAATAAATAAGTAATTGACTCAATTTATAGATTCTAAGCAATTCCTACTAAAAGCGCAAAAGAACTTCCACAGAATCTGACAAGTTTTCAATTTATATGGAAGAACGAAGGACCAAAAATAAATAAAATACTCATAAAGAAGAAGAAAAAAGTGGAAGAACTTGACCTACCAGACATCAAATATAAATACATATTTTTAAAATTGGCACAGAGATACAAAATTTGCCCAAAAGAATAACAGAAAAGAGAACTAAAAGAGATTTGTGCATTTGCGGAATGCTGATAAATGGCAGAGGTGGCATTGCAAATCAGTGGGATAAGTAGGGGTTAATCAATAAATGGTGCTAAGGCAATTAGTTCTCAACAGAGGTAAAAAGAAGAATTTGGATCCCTAACTCACACTATGCACAAAATTCAATAATAGCTAGACTTAAAATATAAATATAAAAAAAGCAAATTTCTAAATAATGTAGATTATAATTATAAAAGAAAACATAATATGTGCTAAAATTAGATATTTCTATTAAGCAAATGGTATCACTTTAAAGGGAAAATATAATTCCAAACTTGAGGAAATTATTTGTAACACATTTAACTGACAAATGATTTATATATAGAATTGATTATTAAAATTTTTAAATTCTAAAAATCAATCAAGACAAAAACCAACAAGTCAATGAAAATATAGATAAAATATTCAAACCAATGTTTCACAGAAGAAGAAAAATATATGGCAATACGCTCATCCTCATTAATCACAATAAGGTGCCAAAAATTGGCAAGAATTAAGAAAGCTGACAATATAAAATGTTGAAAAGAAGCGGACAAATAGGAGTTTTTACAAAGTGTCAGTGGAAGTGTAAAATTTCACAGCCATTTGGGAAATTTTACAATTGTCATCATCTTATAAAATTTAATATTAACCCAATGACCCCTCTTAGCTATGCACCTTAGAAAACTTCTAAAGATTTTTATTATGAAACATGTACAAAAATGTTAACAAAAACACTGTTCATAGTAACAAAAAACACTGCATATAGCCAATGACAGAAAATAGATAAATTAATATCTTTTTACTTACAGAGTAGACATTTGAAAATGAATGAATTGCACACAGTGACATGGAATACACAGAAATATCATGTGAGTATAAAAAGAAAGTCTCAAACTACTTAAAATTATATGATACAATTGTCAAGCTCAAGAAAAGGTAAACAATATGTTGTTTACAAATGTAGATAAATGAGAATATTACTTTTTAAGGTAAGAAAATAAGAAAAATAAAAATTGAGATACTGTTCACTTCTGGCTTGTAAGTGGAGCACATGAGGAAATACTATTTAGTGAATATAGCACATGTTTCAGTGTGTTTATATTCTGCCGCTTTGCTTCATAGTTTATATATGTGTTTTTTATATTAAATTATAATTTAAAAATAAAAAACGAATGAAGAAATCTTGTTCATGAAATGCTAGGTAAGACTATTATCTCTATCAAACTAAACTTCATCTACTGCTCAGGCTTAGAAGAAAAAAGTAATACATTCTCCAACATAACAGAGAGTAAATTAATCTCTCTCTAGAATTATGTTGGAGTAATTAAATTTTTTCTAAGTACTCTCAAGAAGTCTCATTAATAGTTCCTATGGCTAATGCATTAGGAATCCTGGAGTTGTACAGGGCAGCCTAGAAACACCAGGCAAAGGTCAACATCTATTTTCTTTGCTCTTCTTGTTGCCCCTTCTCGGGATGAACTGGAAGACTAGTTCTCTTTCCTCTATAAAAGAAAAAACATGATCCTGGAGGTAGCATATTGTTGAATCTCAACTCAAAAGATTGGATGTGTGAAATGTGCATTTTAAGTGAGCTAAGGAATTTATGATGACGAACCTTAGGGACAAAGAACTAGGCCCCAAAGAGATTTTGTAAAGTACAGATACATTTGGGGAAGGTAGACTTAGGAAGAAAGTAGATCAGGAAACATGAGTGAGAAAGATATAACATGAAGGGCTCTCTGTTAGACAGGCCATCAATTGGGATGGAGGTGTGAACTGAGAGGGTAGGTGGCATCTGGATATTGAGTTCGGATAAAAAAGTAAAAGGAAATAAAAAGTGAAGGGGTCATAAAGATTAACAAATAAAAATACGAACAAAAAAAATTTGCATATGTCTTGGTTTACATAGTCATACCCTCAAAAGATCAAGAAAGAGACAGCTGTAGGGTAATGTGGACACAGATAAGTAAGAATCCATTGTATCTGATGTGGGTGAGAGGCTGAAGTGTTTTAGAAACATTTCAAAATAATATTGCAAGGCTAGGCAGTTTTTCTTCGAACACATATTCAAAACAAGTAAAATCTTCCAAAAATATTTACCAAAATTATATCCATTTTAATTTAATGAAAATATTGAAAAGGGTAAAAGCAAATATGTTTTTGATCAAAAAAATGAGGTTTTTTTTTTAACACTTCCTACTAAAGGAAAGTGAGTTATCTTAGATTTTTCAACTTTAATGATGACTGCTTCGCTCATTCTATACTGGAAGATAATATGAATGTAGATTATATTTGTCAAAATATTATACTTATTAAAACAGTTCTTTGTGAATCAGCTTAAACTTTTTCTGAATAGTCATTTAATGAACAAGGTTAATAGGAAGAAGAAGAAAGAAAAAAGACTCAAGAATGAAAGACACTTCACAATAATGTTAGTTTCTTTGCTTTACAAATCCCAAAAAATGCAGGCTGTGTTTCCTGTCTCCAAATACAAGTAATTGTAGAATTTTAAAAACTTTAAGAAAATAAATTAAACGTATCTATCTTATTTTGGTCTCAGTAGCTTTTGAAATCAAGAACAAATATCTATCATTTTATGAACTCTATAGATGTCTAACCAATGTACTATATACTTGAAACTAATTTAAATAAATAAATTTAAAAGATGGGAAAAATGTATTGGTAAGTTTACAATACCTGTAGATATGAAATTCAATGCTTACGCATTGCTATAAGGACTAAAAGAATTAGAGCTATAATAAATGAGAGTTTCACTGAGGTGGGGAAAAAGAACAAATACCTAAACTTACTCATGATTTGAAGCACTTCATTCAATCATTTATTCATTTATTTAACTCTCCACTTTCTGAACAACCTATTAACTTCAAAGTGATCTGGAAAGTGTCACATATCTGGATAATAACTAAGATTAAGAACCTAAATGTAACGTAAGGCTATCTATTTGTGGCATTGAAAAATAACATGGGGCACAAGGGGTCAAATATGTGGTGACATTAAAGAATTAAAAATAAATTGATGAATTAAAAAATTGCTTTTTCTATATCTTATAAAAATAAATAAATAAAAATAACATTCTCCAATACAGAACAGTATAGAATTATCTTGTACACCTTTAGAATGTAATAATATAGTCAAACATTTGTTGGAAAAGAATTTTGTATATGTGTTACTACAAAACATTTATCTTCTTCCATCAGTTTCTCTAAAATATTGTCCTAGATTCTATTCACAGTTAGATCTATTAAAATCTCTTCTAATATATATTAATACTTTTGCCTATCAATCATCATTATAATCATAGCCAAAAGAAAAAATACTCTATTTGGTGGAATTGCCTCATAAATAATAGTATTAAAACTACCTCATAACTGGAGGAATTAAAAAATTGATATCTCACCTGAAAGGTCTATGTTATCAATCTTATAAATACCAAACCATGAGAGAGAAACACTATTATATTGTACTGTTAGAAATGAATTTCAACAGAGTCTAAGTAGTAGAAAACATCTTTTTCTACTAATGGGTGTACATCTATATTTGTCTACAGATGTAATACCAACACAGTATAAATGTGGCCATAGTACTTGCTTAGAGCATCTCTAAATGTCTTCAAATTGCAGCCGTTAACAATTAAAAGTTGATTCTTCACTTTTTTTTATGTCTTTATTTTCTTATATAAATATATACTTGTTTTTTAACTTGTCACACAGGTCACAAATCAATGATATGCCTGCAGGAAATTTTGATTTGGCAAATGTGGTGAAGTTTTAGAAGTTTGCATTAGTTGCCAACATACAAAAATTGTGAAATTTCATATAAAAAATGCAGTTTTCCAACTTGACAACTCAGAAGATCTGCCAGCTTGGGGTTTGTTTGGTAAGTAACTGCTGTCCTTTCGATTGCGACAAATGCTTTCTACTTTTGCCTGTACCCTAGAAATGTGTTGCAATTCTTTAGACTGTGTCTACTGACACAAAAACTAAAGATGGCAAATGGTGTTATTTATTTATATAAAGAGACACCTTAGTATAAGAAAAGATAAATGTATTTTTTCCATTTTTAAATCAAAATTTTCTGTAAGAAGATATAATAATTAAAAATTTTTTAATAATTTTTTTAAATTTTTAATGATTTTAGGGTTCACAGAGCACTTTACAGACACTATCTCATAGAAAGCAAAGGCACTTAGAGACTTATGATCTTTATTCTCCTGTTAATGAGGACAGGGTAAGCAGGAAATGTTAGAAGATGCTAGAAGAAAATTCCAAGGATCAAAGGGTAAGGCGGACCAGTTCTAAGAGAATATAAAGCCACGTCTATGGAATAAAGTGCAGTGTAGATGAAGGCTGTGGTTTAGGAGGTTGAGAAGTGGCAAGATTCCTCACTGTTGAAGAATTACAGCAGCAGAAAAGTCAAAAAGTCAGGGAGGATGACAAGTTGCCTAAATCATTGAGGAAGGTGTCCAGGATATCATTTCTGACAGCATAAACTTTGGAGAAGTGGTGAATGAAAGAAAGAAAGTCAGGTACAGTCATCTGAAATGCAAACAAGAGAAATTTAGAGAAAGAATAGGACTGGAGAATGAATGGCCTCCCTTTAAAGGGGTTTGTGGGAAAAGAGTAGAGGGAAAGGCCAGACTTCTTCAATAGATGAAGAAGTAGAAAAAACAGTTTTAAAAAATGTTCAAGATATAGAGGAGTTCATTCAAAATTAAAAAAGGAATTCACAACAGTTATCCAATGTCTATTTAGATAGGAATTAGTTAATGAAAGCAAAAGCCGAAATTAGCTGTGTTAAAGAAATCAAGCATTTTCCCATTTCTAGATATTCATAATCATTAATATGCTCTTCTCTTAAACCTGATATGAAAGTAAGTTTATTAGTTCATTTCTTTGCTAATTATAATTTTAAGTTGTTAAGAAGTTAGCTCGATTGTCATTCTATAGCTTGTCAAATGAATTCTAGTTGAAGGCAATATTTAATACACTTGTGCCAGAACGTCAAACATGATAGAATGATTTGAATTGACTTACTTTTCTAAGTTTATGTTTCTTTAAATGTAAAAAGAATGTCTCCATCAGCTAAGTTTAATAAACTTGTATACATATAAAAACTACAGAGGTAATAAGAATCCTAACATGAAGATAAAAATTGACTTATAATTATAGGAATTTTTTCTCCATCAGAAACTTTCCTAGACTTTGTCTGATTTTAGTATACCATTAAAACCAAACAATTAAGTATCTTGCTTTGACACTGTCATTAAATCACCCTAGAAAGAAACATAGTATTTTTTATATTACCTGGTCTTGGTGAAACTTAAATTCTCCTCACTCTTATTCCCCTTGCCAAATTCTAAAATTAAACAAACAAACAAACTTGTTTTTCCTTGTTATAGGACATACAGCTGATGTTAGTGCCCCAAAGCTTATTTTCCACTTTGTCATAAAATTCATGGAGTCATGTAATCTTAATAAGACTACATAGAATAAAAAGAAGCTGAAGCTACTGAGAGATTTTCTTTTCAATACTAGTTATTATCCTTATAGGCTATGATTTGAATATCCAGTATACCTAGATGTTCACAGAAACTATTCGTGGTAGAGTACAAATAAAAATGCAGAAGATATGTGGGGGAAAGTCTAGTACAATACATGACTGGGCTGGTAGAAAGTAAAAGAATTCCTCAGAAGCCAGAGAAAGAAAGTTCTTATTCACAGAAGTAAGCAGGTACTGAAGCTAGAGGCTGCCTTCAGGTCTATGCTCAGTCCTGGTGGTCTAGAGTCTGGATTTTAATGGTATAGCCATTGTGAAAGAAGAGACAAAGCCAGGACCAGAAAATTAGATGAGAAGCTAAAAATATAAGGTCTATAATAGTGTTTACTTCCAGTCAGGAGGGAGGGTATGGTAGAGAAACACAGAGGAGATTCCAATGGCACTGCTGCCATTTTACTCTTAATTTGGGTGCTAAATATATAAAGATTCACTTTCTTTTTATTCCCTAAATTATGCATGCATTCTTTTCATAAAATTTTGTTAGTTTTAATGTAAAATAATTTTGCTGAAGTCAAACTTATGTCAAAATATCAAGGATAATTTTAATATAGAAAATGATCTTTGTTGCCCACAAAAATCACAGCTAGGATGTTAAAATATCTATTTATCTAAAGTCACTCCAGAGGACATGCTTTAATAAAATTTTTACAATAATCTCCTCCTCATCACCATCCTGTATTTGAAAAATCAGAGACAATACTGAACTATGGTTCATTCAATTAGCTAAAGTTCAACTCTGTTTCCAAATTCACCATACTTTGAATTGTGCTGTCAATTTGTAACAAATAACCCTCTGTAATTACCAGGATCAGTTGCAAATGATTTGTGAGTTTTCAAAAATCAAATTCATACACCCAAAGCAAAGAATGATTAAAAATAAGGTTTTATTTTAATGTTCTAATCTTTAAAAACAATTTCAATATAAGAAATACAAAATATTTTGAGGAATGAACATTCACCTGAATATATGTTCAGCTTCCTAAATGACAACACTGAAAAGGCCAACATTCATTCAAATGTCAAAAACTTTTACTTTAAGTTCAATGTTTCCTGTATAATCTATTTGTTGTTCAAAGTGGAATATTGAGGACTCCTATTATTATTGTAATGCTGTCTATTTTCCCCCTTAGGTCTATTAATACTTGTTTTATATATTTAGGTTCTTCTATCTTGGGTACACAAATATCTACAAATATTGTATCCTCTTGTCAGATTGACCTTTTATCATTATATAGTGACTTTTTTTTTACAATAATTGGCTTCAATTGCCAATTTATTCTTTTTTTCTCCATAATATTTTTTACATGTAATACACTGTACACTTTTGATGTTTTTATTGTTTATCTCCCACACTAGAATGTAAGCTATATAGTGCAGAGATTTTTGTCCCTGCTACATCTCCAATAACTAGAAGAGTAGCTGACACACAGTAGATATGCACTAAATATTTTTTAATGTCAAGGAGGCTACCTATGTTCACCCATTTAAATAATTATGAGAGGAAAAACTATACCTAAGAACCTTGGATAGTGGGACAAGCCTTTTAGTTACAATAGTTATTAGAGTCTGCAATGTAGTCATTTAGGAAAATTCTCAGCAGCCCTCTGGCTTCCATGCCTCACAGCTGAATCAGAATTTTAGAGCAGGTACACTCATTCAAAGATTTTTTCTATCTAGCCCACTTTTTTAATCAAATTAACAATATAGAAACACCCCTTATTGCAAATAGATTTTGCCAAACCCTACAAACAATATTTCAGTACCAACTCTGCAAAGAAGAAACCCAATGCTGGGAATGAGTCAAGCAATCAGCAGTAGCCATTCTTAGGTTACTTTCCGCACCTTTTCTTTCTCATTTAAAATTCTTAAATCTTCAAGTTCTGTTCATTCTTACAGTTCTCTCTTTGCCTTATTGATGATTTCTTATGCTGTGCAGAAACTTTTAAGTTTGATATAGTTCCATTCATTTATTTTTGCTTTTATTTCCCTTGTTTTTGAGGTCAAATTCATGAAATACTCTTTAAATCCTAAGTACATGAGTTTAGTACCTATGCTTTCTTCCATGTCTTATTGTTTCAGGTCTTTTACTCATGGCCTTAAATTCATTTTGAGTTAATTTTGGTGTATGGTGACAGATAGCAACCTAGTTTCATTCTTTTACATGTGGCTTTCCAATTTTCCTGGTGTCATTTATTTAAAAAGCTTTCTTTTCTCCATCGTTATATTTTTGGCTCCTTTGTTGAAAATTATTTTCCCATATATATGTGGGTTTATTTCTGGGCTCTCAATCCTGTTCCATTGGTCTGTGTGTCTGTTTTTCTACCAATTACCATGCTGAGTATTGAGTATTGTCACTTTGTAGTATAATTTAAAGTCAGGCAGTATGATATGGCTTTGTTCTTTTTTCTCAGAATTGCTTTGGCTATTCTGTGTCAGACAATTTAGTTTTTCAGCATTATCTTTTCTTTACATGTTCAATTATAAAATCTTAATGTAGTATCAACATTAAAAAGTAAATTGTATTTGTATGTTTGTCCTATGTACTACTTTTGAAGAAATAGAGTTATGTAAAGTATTTCAGACTGAAAATTCTTTCCTTACACTCTGGCTTCACTCTATAAGTCAACTTCCATGGCTGACTCAAAATAAAAATAAATATAAATAGAATAATTAATACTTTCCCTTTTAACACATTAGTTCTTACTGGTCCCATCCAGCCATTAATTCAACACAATTTATGGAAGTTGATAGTACATAGGTATTGGGTGACATTCATACAAAGTGAAATGAAATGAAATGAAAACAAAAAGATGTTACTAACTAGCCACTGCTTAGTTTTAAAATCAGACAAAAATTTATTTTATATCTGTAGATCAGTTAATGTCATTTGTCTGGGGCATTCAGAGAAAGTATAACAGGATTTTTCAGTTTATTTAATATTGCTAGTTAGTTACCCAAACTCTAGATGCAAATCTAACCTTCTACAGGTATCTACTAGTCTATGGAGGCAGATTTATATTTTTAACTGATGGGGCTAAAGTACGTGTGAGTCATTACTTAGAGTTTACAGAAAATTCAATAACCTAACTTTTAACTAATTACATGGAATATAATACATACAATGTTGTCCAAATTCTAGGCATTATCATTCTACATTCTTCATTTTTATCATCTCCATCATACTGTTATTTCTTAATAACACTCTTTAAATTCTCTTAACATTTTTCTTTACAAACCAGCCTTTATCTTCACTAAAAGATAACAAATTAACAAATATTGAGTATGTACTTTGTTACACATTTTGGGGAAATGAAAATACAGCTGTGATTAGGATGAACAAAGAACTTCTCTTACGGAAATTACATTCTAACGGAGAAGAGGGTCAATAAGCAAGTACATATAGGATATTCTATAAATGCAATATAAGCTCAGTTCTATAAAGAAAACTAAAGGAAGGTAAGGAGGAAAAAAGGCAATGATGTTGGCAAATGACTCTCTGAAAAAGTTGTTTTTTGGGTGGAAACCTAAGTGCAATCCTAGGAATGCCTCAGTAGTAGAAAATAGAAGGGTAAATGTCCCAAGGTGAAAATGAATCTACCATACTCAAGCAATAACAAGAAGGCTAATGTGGCTGGGACAAAGGAGGGAGATAGAGAGGCTCAGAGATGAGACTTCAGAGTCAGGCAGGGACCAAATCAAGTAGGACCTCACAGGGCCTAGGTAGGAGTTTGGAATTCCTTGGAGTATAATGACAAACTATTGAAGGATTTTCAGCAGAAGAGAAACATGAAGTGTATGCCAAATATAATTATCACTGGAGCTTCTGTGTGAAGAAAGACCTTGGACTAGCAATTTTGGAAACCACTTAGAAATTTCCTGCAGTGATTTTAAGGGAGTCATAGAGAGGGCAGCAGCAATGGTGGAGGTGGGAGAAAGTGAATGGATTGGCTAGTTAATTTTACTTTTTCTCTGATACACATCAAAAATAAATGCACTCTGATACACATCAAAAATAAATGCACATTGGTATAGCAGTTCAATATCAGCTCTGAAATCAAACTGCTTGGGTTTGAGTACATTGATTTATTGCCTAGCAGCCCTTTTGAAAATTACTTTACCTTTTAAAGTTTCTATTTTTTTTGTCTAGATAATGAGGATGCTGATAGCTGTCTCAGAGGGCTATTGGAAGTTTTCAGTGGGACACTGTATGTGCAGTACTTAACACAGTACATGGTAGATAGTAAATAATGGCTATTAAATATCTGTAAACAATAAAATTCCTGGAGACATTCAGTTTTTATTCTGTCTTCGCACAGTAACCACAACCAATGCTATGTTAATCTTATAAATATGTTTGCTCATTTTTAGTTATTGCTGTTATAACCCTTAAGAAGAACCATTTTTAAAAAAATTAGACATTTAATAAAAAGATTTAATATGCTGTAAATGTGGTGGTATTTTCCAAATAATTTTAGTACTTCAGATTCAATGTTCTGGGAGGTTTTTGCTCTTGCACTCCCCACAGGTGAAATAACAACTAGAACTTACCAGAATTTCACTCATCAAAGAATCACATGCAGTGGCATAAAACTAACACAGGTGCCGCAGCACGAGGACAAAGAATAAATAGAAGCACATGTTCTGAAAGGTACACAATACTTCATTTCTTAAAATACTACTTACAAAACATGCTCAGCTTTGTTCTGCAAATTGGCTGACACCTAACATACAGAGGAACTGCTGTTAGAGCTGCGTGGCCATGCCACCTGGATTCCCTTATCTTGTTTATTATTTTTAACCATTTCAAAAATACTTCGAAGATTTTAAAGGAATAGATTGTGATCTCTGCTTTGAGTGTGGTCCTGCCAGAAAACCAAATGACTTTTTAAAGGTAACACTGTTTGTCTTAACTATATTATCCTTTTAAAAACAACTGTCCTTTTGGGGAATGCTCAGAAAGGATATTAGGGATTATGTTTGAATAAAAACACTGGAACTTGCTTTCCTATCCCCCCTTTTCTTCAGGGGGGAAATCCTCTTGGAATGTGGAAAAGAGATAAGTTTGAGCATACTAAATCCAAATAACTCAACACTGATCTCTTTTAGACACAAGTCAGCAAAAGCCCCAACAATGTTAAACTCACTATTGGGAGATGGGACTTATACCTGCTCTGCCAGTGTGAGACAGAAGAGTAGTCTGAAGGATGTGATTCTCCTGTAAAAACAGGGGCATGTACACACATATGCTTATAAAGACTTCTTGAGGAGGCCTTTCAAGGAATGTCTATTCCACCACCCCAATTCTTTCAATTAAAATTGAATAGCCCTCTAAGTTTTCAAAATTTCCCTAAGTCATACCAAATGTTGGACTTAATTGACAGGTATCATTAACCAGAATCTGAGAATAAACTCTCGAGCTTAATACTTAATTCACCCTCCAAAATGAAAGGGATGGAGTAAATTTCATAACAAAGCCAAGCCCAGGCTCCTTGAAACACAAAATTGGTTTACTAAGATTACCAGCAAAACCTTTTGATTCAGCCCAAGTTTACCTGAGAGTTCTTGTAAAGGGCTCACTTAGTTTGACCATCTCTAAATCTGCAGAACTGGACCAAAATTAACCTAGATTTAAGTTAATCTGTGGTAGATAAAATCCTAGGGCAATACTAGGGACAATGCATTCAACCACTGACTTCCTAATATGCTCCCTTAAATATGAACTAGACATGGGTATTAACAATACTCTTGGAAACTGGTAAAAAGCTAAATTTCTCTACCTAGAGTAAGTATTTCTTTTTCTGGACTCTAATACTAACTGAACCATTTCACATATTAAAAATTATATTAAGTGCCCTATTTATGGAGAATTTTACAGCTAAAATGTAGAAATGCCATGGTCAAAAATTTTTATTAAAGAGCGAAAACACATAATAAATTAAGATTTGCATGAAATTTTGCAGACATCCAGATGAAAATATAAAAAAAGGAAACAAACTTTGTTTGAACTCTGTAGCTGCTATATGAGATTATCCCCTTGTCTGACTCTACTCCTGTTTCTAATTTAACACCTGTAAGTTGTCATGGAAATTGTATATATAAAATGTATATTTTATATTGCAAAGGCAGGAAGTTCAAATTGTACGAGAGTCAGAATTTTATTAGAATTTCTTCAGCTTATGCGTTTTCTGGGCCTTGGAAATGTGTGGAATTCATTTTCTATCACTTTTTGTATCTTGTAATGTTTAACAGTAGTTAACAAAAATGCTCAGGAGATCAAGGAGGCATTGAGAGAACTGTAAACCCTGGCAAAAAGATTAAACAGAATGAGTTTGTACTTAATAGTCTTCTAATTCACTTTTTAAGATTAATTTCTTAAACAATGGAAAAATTGGTGAAGCCCCCTGGTGGCTGTAACCATACTGAAAGCTTGAGATAAAGTGCAGGGTAAACTCAGAAAAGGGTCTATCTAGCTTTGCATCTCTAAAGTAATGAGATGGATTTTCCTAGAGCTGTGCTTTTATTACTCATTACATTAGTTTTCTTCTTTCCCCCCATTGGATTTGTTGAATCATTGCAAAAAGAATCTGAAAACTAAGGCATCAATCAGAGAAATTCTTTCTCAGATACACTTGTATACTATACTACTCCTTATGAAATGTTTCATCAACTGGCATTTTCTCACAGGAGTGACAGGTCAAGCACATAATTTGTATGAATGTGCTTTGAATACTGTTAAGTGCCATGGAAAGTAATAATATTATCATTGTTATTGTTATTATTATTATGAAAACTCCTTGTACCAAAAATGACAGTATCTATTTTCCAAACATGTTGTGAATATACTGCTGAGCTAGAGCTAGAATCTAGACTTTCATAAAAACTCCATATTTAATGCTTGCAGTTACTTCATAAACTTTCCTTGGTATGAAAATACTTAAGTTTTCTTTTTCTGAATGCCCCAGGCAGTTCACCAGGTGTGCCATGGCCTCAACTGGCGGGTGAGCATCAAAGACTCATGATATTATGACTCCAGATGGTTAAACCTGTATGACTCTTTCTCACCTCAATAAAGGTAAATTTCCCATTCTCTTTTTCTTATTAAAAAATTACTTTTTATTTAACAAATCTTAAAATTTAACTGTTATTTTGAAGGTGACTTTTTAAAAGCAACTCAGATAAATGAAAGCAGAAATTTAAATTAATTATTACCTTTTCCCAATTTTTCTACCTTTAATTCAAAGCTCTTCTTTTAATGGAACTTTTCACAAATGTTTGAGCTTCCCTGTACCACTGCTCATTGATCAATCCCTTTTTGCCTTAGAAGCTACAGGCTGGTCAAAGGTTATTTATGGCTTAAGCTATTCACTAAAAAGTTCTGTGGTGACTGAACATTGATTTACATCTTCACATGCAGGAAGAGAAAAAGAACAAACTGACAAAGGAATTATGTTGAAGAAGTCCTCCTTTCTCCAGTTAAAGAACAGTCACTTGGTGACAGAATGAAATTTTACTTTGGGTAATGAACATAAAACGAAATATATATATGACGTATTAGCGAATTGTTCACTTGAAATATATATGATTTTATTAACTAATGTCACCTCATTACTTTTAATTTAAAAAAAATGTAGTCACTTTCACTCTTCCTTTTGAGTTCCCAGCACCTGTTATTTAATTTTGTTAGGTAGCCCTAAGTGCAGCCTAATTTGTATATTATACTTGTTTATTTGTACCTTTTCCACTGGTAACAACCTGAACCCACAAACTGCTTAACAAAGTCTGAACAAAAGATAAACAGTTCCTTAGAATAGGTCTTTATACTTATTAAATTACACTATACATTAACTGACACCAATCTCCAACTGATAATCACCTGACTTTCCAGGTTATGTTCCAGTTATACAATATGGTTTTGGTATAACTACAGGGCAAGAAATCCCAGTAGGCCATAACTATCCACTTATAAATTATAATTTTCCTCTATGTAGAAGAAAATATTCAAAACCTATATAATTCACATACTTAGAAATGAAAACAACTTATTTTTTGCCCCACTTTCTCAAATTGCTTGGAGGTGAAAAAATGTTAAACGGATAATTTCTTTCAACACTGAATTGATTTCTCAGCTTAATTTAAGCATAAAAATTATGTGCCAGATGGCATAATCAACATGTTCTGTTGAAAGATTGCAATTTTATTTTTATAAGAAAGAATAAAATAAGCATTTTTCCAAGTGGTCTACTTAGTAGGAAAGAAAGTTTATGTATGCTTATTCCAACAAAGCCATCTTTGACAAGAAAAATGACAATAGCTTTGAATTAACTAAACTCTTTTGAAAGCAGAAAAAGTGAGATATTTCATTTTGCTTCAGGTTCTACAGAAGATCTACAGTGAATGGCTGGAAGAAGAAGTAATAAAAAATAATCATGAATATAGTAAAATTTATTTAGTGCTGTTGGACATTTAAAGACTTTCTGAAATGCATTTCATTTTCAATCATGTCATAACCATATTCATTCAATATCCTGAACCTTGTGCTATAAAATCAGAATATGCTTTTGGTTCTTTATTCTCAGGGAGGGCATTCGAAGATGTGCCTATCTCAGGAAAGATGGCAACTGACTGCTTTCAGAACTCATTCCATTTTTATGTGACATCTCTATTCCCTATGCCTCCATAAAGCACTTAGCCAGAAAACTCAGTTATGAACTAAAGAGAAAAACACAATATTTATACAGAAGGAAGAATTCTGTCAATGAGTCCCCAAACTGGGGAGCAGAAAAAAGAGAAAGTTTATTTAAGTGAACAGTTTGCAAACCAGGGACATGCAATCCCCCTGGGGAAACCACAAGTGTATTCCGTGGAGACAAATGCGGGGCCACCCTGGTACCCAGATTGGTCCATTATCAAATGAGGAATCCAATTTTGCACAGCCTAATTGGTCCAAATAACACTGTCCTGATTGGTCAGCTTCTCCTGATCTAACTGGTCATTATGTAGCCACTCTGTATATATGCAAATGATATATAGCTGTACAGTTTCAGTTGGATGGGGCAGGTCTCAACCCATTTGTTGAAAGATAATACCAAGAAATCCTTTGTATGGGTTGACTCAGAAAGCAGGAACACAGTGCAAGAGGCTGAAGGTTCAATCTATAACTTTTCCCTAAAATGCAATACATGAGAGGTATCTGTCAACAATGGCTGCTGGACTCTATGAATTTGTGCCTAGTTAACCACAGAAGTCCTCTTAGCAAATATATTCATTCTTGAGGTCCACAGAACAAACAGTTAACTGATAGAAATATTTGAGCACTCTGAAGTATCAAAACAAGAAAGGAAAATGAGAGAAAATAAAGGGAGGGGAGGAAAAAATAGCGAGGGCTGAGGAAGGTTGGGGGTGACCAAATAAGATAGGAAGACAAAAATGCGAAATAATGAATTAGTGACCTTTAGTCTAAAAAATAAAGAATGACCTTCCTATGATAGATGGATTATTACTAAAGAAGATGAGATATTTCTAGTTACTTTGAAGAAAAATTTTAAATGGTTATTAAAATACATACTTGGAATAAAATAAGTGTTCCAGTAAAGTAACCTCTCAAACTATACTTTTTTTGGGGGGGTCGGTATATTAATCATGTCGTGTGGCAAGTTCTATTTTTCAACTACAGGCAGAGATTGTTCTCATTTATCTTTAAAACACCTGTATTTTGTTTTCTTATTATTTATTATTTATTTTGTATGGTAACAGCATTTAACAAAATTCAGTAAGTTTTAGGAGTACAATTTGACATATATATTGTGTGTTCACGTTCCATAGTTAGATTTCTTTCTGTCACCCCATATTTGACCTCTTTTACCCCCACCTACCTCCTCCTTGCCCCTGTTCATTTGTTGCTTTTAGGTTTAATACTGTGATTTTCAACTTTTTCTGTCTGGCTTATTTTGCTTAGCATGATTATCTCAAGGTCCATCCATGGTATAGCAAATGGCAGTATTTCATCTCTTCTTATGGCTGAGTAATACTCCATTATATATATGTACCACTGCTTCTTTAGCCAATCATTTATGGTAGGACATTCAGTGGCTTCCATATCCTAGTCATTGTAAATAATGCTATGAACATTAATGTGTAAATATCTTTTCAGATATCAGTTTTCAAGTCTTTTGGTCAATATCCAGTAGAGGGATTGTGGATCATATGGTAGATCAAGTCTTAGTTTTTTGAGGAAACTTCATACTGTTTTCCATGGTGGCTGTACCAATTTGCAGTCCCACCAGCAGTGTATAAGGGTTCCTTTTTCTCCACATCCTCTTCAGTAAATTTTTATTACTTGTCCTGTTGATTATTCTAAAAGGTGTGAGATGGTATTTCAATGTAGTTTTGATTTGCTTTCCCTAATTGCTAACAATGTAGAGCATCTTTTCATATATTTGTTGGCAATTTCTACATCTTCTTGGGAGAAGTGACAATTCAGGTCTTCTGCCTCTTTCATAATTGGATCATTTGGGTTTTTTGTTGTTGTTACTGAGTTGTATGAGTTCTTTGTATATTTTGGATATTAGACCATTATTGGAAGCGCTGCTTACAAATATATTTTCCCATTCCAATGGTTGTCTCTACCTCATTGATGGTTTCTTTTGCTGAACAGCTTTTTAGTCTGATGTAGACGCATTCATTTATTTTTGCTTTTACTTTCCTTGCCTTTGAGGTCAAATTTATAAAATCCTCTTGAAGTCCAAGGTCCTCGAGTTTAGTGCATATGTTTCTTTCTATGCATTTTATTGTTTCAGGTCTTATACTCAGGTCAATAATCCATTTTGAGTTAATTTTGGTGTGTGGTGATAGAAAACAGTCTAGTTTCATTTTTTTACAGGTTGCTTTCCAGTTATTCCAGCACCATTTATTGAAGAGGCTTTCCTGTGTCCACTGTATGTTTTTGACTTTTTTGTCAAAAAGTATTGGCTTATATAAATATAGGTTTACTTCTGGACTATCAATTCCCTTCCACTGGTCTGTGTGTCTGTTTTTCTGCCAATACCATGTCATTTTGATTATTGTCACTTTGTAGTATAATTCGAAGTTGGGCAGAGTGAGGCCTCCAGCCTCGTTCATTTTTCTCAGGATAGCTTTGGCAATTCAGGGTCTTTGTGCATCCATAAAAATGTGATAATTTTTTGTTCTATTTCTTTAAAAAATACCAATGAGATTTTGATGGGGATTGTATTACATCTGTATAATACTTTAGTTAATAAGGTCATTTTAACTATGTTGATTCTTTCCAATTCAAGAACACAGAATATCTTTCTATTTCTTTGTATATTCTTCAATTTTTTTAAATAGGGTCTTATAGTTTTCATTATATACATCCTTCATATGTTTCATTAGACTTATTCCTAGGTATTTTTTTTTAGTTGCAATTGCAAAAGAAAATATTTTTTTAATTTTTTTTCTGACACTTCATTATGAGAGTATAGGAACGCTATAAATTTTTGAACACTGATTTTGTATCCAGAGACTTTATTGTATTTGCTTATTGTTTCTGGCAGTGTTCTTGTAGAGTCTTTAGAGTTTTATATATAGAGAATCATGTCATCTGCAAATAGTGACAGTTCAACTTTTTTGTTTCCTATCTGGACGTCTTTTATATCTTTCTGTTGCCTGATTGCATTTGCTAGGACCTTCAATGTCATATTGAATAACAGTTGCGATAGTGAACAGCCTTGTCTTGTTCCTGATCTTAGAGGGAAGGACTTTAGTTTTTCAAGTGTAAGTATAATGTTGGCTGAAGGTTTGTCATCAAAGGCCTTTATTATATTAAGGTACTTTCCTTCTATACCGATTTTGTTAAGTGTTTTGATCATAAACGAATGGTCAAAGGCTTTTTCTGCATCTATTGATATGATCATATGATTCTTATTTTTTAATTTGTTTATGTGGTGTATCACATTAACAAATTAATTCTTGGAATTATTGATATAAGTTGTTTGGGAGCTCATTGAGTTTTTTCAGATATACCATCCTGAATTCTATGTCATTTATTTCTATGTCTGTAAGCTTGTTTTCTGGAGATTCTATTTTTTCTTTTTGATCTGTCTTGTCACCTTGATTCTTCATGGTGTTTAATGTTCTGTTTCCCTGCCTGGGCATTAATAGAAGTGTATTCTTTCTCTCTCTCTCTCTCTCTCTCTCTCTCTCTCTCTCTCTCTCTCTCTCTCTCTTTCAGAAAGAAGATTTATTATATAAAGGTTTCTCTTTAGCCTGTTGCACAGAAAGAGTTTTTCTTTTGGTTTCCAGTAGGTGGCACCTAATCCTCTTGGAGCCTTGCTTTATATCAAATCTTAATAATGTCTTTTTTTTTTCTTATAGATATTTAATCACACTCGCTACCCTCAGTCTCAGTCCTAAGTGTTAGCGACAGTTTCGGTAGTGTTTGCTCAGATTCCCCTGGAGTATTCAGTCTTGGAGGACATGGGAGGAGGGGCTCTCTAGGTTGGTGGATGCAGGCTACAGCTCAGCCTCCTCTTTTGCAACCATGGCTGGTAAAAATCAACTGTTATTTCTCTGCCGTCCCCTCTTCTCTGCCGTCCCTGCTTCTCTACTTTTTGCCTTGATACCTAGGCACTGCCACTGGCCTCAAGGAGCTCACAGCTTTGTCAGATAGGGCTGTTCAGGGAACTCATCATACCTTCTCCCCTCCTCCCTCCTCCTATAGATAGCTCCAGCTATAAAAGGCAGCTGTTTTGTTTCTCTCAGTCTACCATGTGACTCCTGGGGTTCTGACCTGTGGCAGTTCTTATTCACAGATTCCACATTCAGATGTGCTGGCATGCAGGTTGGGTGTTTTTTGTTGAGTTTTAGATGTTCAGCTTATTTTTGTTTTAAGGGAAGCAATCTGGGTATGCTATGTTTCTGATGTCATTCTGTGCCCTAGTTTTTAATTTTCTGCAGGGAAAAGACTTAGAATAAACTTGGATGCAAGTCAGAGAGCATAGACAATGAGAGAGGGAAGAAAGCCATAGTGTATAGTTGAATTGGTCACTACCATGGACTAATGGAGTTGAATTTCATTGGGACCCACGGGTACGTTATGCACCTCTGAGAATTGTCCTTTTTTAAAGACTGGAAGCTGGGAAATATATGCACAAACTCCTGCCTAAAGTAACTAAGAGTTGCTCCCAGGGGCATTAATTCATTTGGCATTTCCAAATTGTCTAACTGCTTGAGGAAGAACTGTTTTGAAGAAAGCCCATGGTGGAGGAGCTGAGAGATACAGTGGCCTTAGGTGGGATTGAGAAAGGAAGCATGAATAGAAACTGTCCACCATACTGAAGAGGAAGTCAGAGGAGTAGCAGTGTGTGCAGCACACAGATAGCATCCTAATTCTAGTAAAAGTCTCCAGTAAAATTATGACTCCAGGAAGTGCTATGCTGATTTTGTGCTTTCTCATATCTCCTAACACATGGCAGAGAATACTTGGGATATATATAGAAACTTTATATATATGGTGCCTTTAAAGAAATAGACAGACAGATTGAAAAAAGTCTATGCCATTTGTGGAATCTGACTCAGTCAGCTAAGCATCCAGGAGCCCAGGCCACATGAGGGAATGAGCCAGGTGGACTCCACTCAGAGGCAAAGACCTCAGGTTACTGCCAAGAGACAAATTCATGACGATAGGGCCAAATATTAGTTCTCCTATCAGTCTGCTCACTGTTTTAAGGCCAGAATCAAACCCATACCCCACAAATATAAAACTTACCCTGACCATATTATTGAGACTTCATTTGTGAAATAGCATTAACAGTTAATAATTTGTGCTATAAACACTATCATAGTATTACTAGCACAAGGGAACAGTGAGAAACAACTGTACACTCACCTCCAAGCTAGCAATCTGTCTCCATGCCATCCTCTCTCCATGCCCAGTGTTCCATTACATTGACAGCTATCACATGTCTTACTTAGCTCCAAGCTCAACAAAGGCTTTCTTTCCACAAGTAGACTAGCCAGACAGTGAAACAGCAATGTAAGCTCTTTCAATCTTATATGTAATGACACATATGTTTTCTTCTTTCTGATGACAATTTCTGATATAACTCTCTGATGAAGTTCTAAACCTGTGGGTCTTAAAACTTGATTTCCAGACCAAGAGAATCAACATCACCCAGAAATATATTAGGAATACAAATTTTTGCTCCCTGATGAAGATTTCCTCCTTTACCAAACTCTAGGCAGGCTCCTCTGAACTCTCTTCTCAGCTAGGCCTTGACTTTGAGGCTTCCATGTTCTTCTCTTCATTTTTCTATTTTAGCAAGAATCATGCTCATTGGTTTAACCAGATTTCCCTGCTCTCAGTATCTGATCACCCTTAATATCTAATGTCTGATCACTCTGGCCTGCCTTCAGCAAGAATTCTGTCAGATTGGTTTGGCTAAAACCTCCTTTATCTGCAATGTTATCTCCTAGTAATTTTCTATCCACTGACCCCCCACTCTGCTCCTTGGCTATAAATCCCCACTTTTCCATGTTGTATTCAGAGTTGATTCCAATCTTTCTTCCCTACTACAAAAATCTGTTGAAGTGGCCCCTTTGAATACAGTTTTCCTTACTGTCTTTAACAAGTGTCATGAGTAATTTTTCTTTAACACCTGCTCCCAGACCTACTGAATCAGAAGCTGCAGGGGTGGAGTAATCTGTGTTTTATCAAGTTCTTCTGAAGGTTCTCATGCTTACAAAAGTTTGAGACCTACTGCTCAAAATGAGGCTCCAAGGAAGGGTGTATCCATGCTACAAAGGCAACATAGTAGGCAACACAGACAGGTGCAAGAACACACAGGAAAGATCAAATCCCTATTCTCATAGATCTCATGTCTAATGAGGGTATTTATGAGAGCTCCATTTAGAGATAGGCATACACTAACTTTCAATAAAATTGAGAAAGGCTGACCTAGGACTCCTGGAGAAATCATGTATATTTCAGATGGTAGTAATTAAAGAATCTGGATTTAAAGTATGGAATCAGTTGTGGCTCCAAAAACCCCACAAGACAGTGGCTAAAATTCTAATTGTCAGGATCAGTCCTGTGGTTCTGTACTGACCTGTGGTTTCACATGAGAACTACCCACAGCTGTAGAGGAAACCACAAAGGTCTGGAAACGACAAGCAGAGGTAAATAGAACCACAACATATTCTACAAATGATAATAAGGAACCACAGAAAAGTATCAAAAGGGGAAAAAATGCATTCTTTGGCTGGGAACTTGTTGAATATTTAAACTTAGGAAACAAACTGATAAGAAAGTGAAGAGGATTTCCTTGGATTTAATTCCACAAAGAAATAGTAATTAAAGCCTACATTTTTATTTCTCATTAAGGCTGGTTAAGTATGGAATACAAAAGGACGGTTATTTCAGAATACGTCATTATTTCATATTGTGTTTTGATTTCATTTTTAATCTCTACAGACATTAGGAACTTATATGTCTCTGCAAGTTTTAAATTATTAAAAAAAATTTTTGGTAACAGACATACTTTTACAAGAGAAATACTAGAATGAGAAAACTGCAATGCTCCAACTTTAGCTTCTTGACTATTACTATTAAATCTACTACTTAGGAGATAGATAGCAATGAGTAAGTGATAACTGTTGCTATGCAAAAGATGGTTAAATCTCTTTCCGCATTTTATTCTGGAGATGCATATTTCAGAGGTTCCTTGACCATTCATTCAAAGTCCTTTTATACTCCATCTAGTGGTGGCTGCTTTGGAGCTCAAGAGCAGCCAGACATTTCAAATAGCTGTACAATTAAATTTAATGTGAATTTTCAAGTCCAAAAATTGCTCTATTACTATTGCATGGCCCCACCTCCAAAAAAATGTACCTTTTCTTTAATCTGCTAGAAATGAGGATTTTACTTTATGGTAACTCTCTAGTGTAATATTTGAATCGTAATTGAATTTCCTTAAGATTATTTCTTAAAATTCTAATTTTAATGTTAATTTTACAGTATGTCATTTAAATATTTCACTATAAAAGACTGTTTAATATTCACAGCACAAAAGACAAAGGGTAGTTATAAATTCTTGGTCTAAAAAAATTAATAGACTGTCTATAGACTTAGGAACTTATACATCTTTGCAAAGTTTTAAAACATATTCAACTTTTAAACTGACAAGCTCTTTAAAAGAGCAATATCCAAATTAGAAGAAAACCTCAATTCTTTAACTTCAGCTTTTTCAGCATCATTATTTATGCTCTAAATCCCTTCTAGTTCAGTCTATTTGGGAACCTAGCACCTTCAAATAGCCCCATCACTCTGAATGCACCATTCCCAAAAGCATACAAACAAGTCTTATTCTTGATAATGATAAATAATATCTTCCATTATCCCCCAGTCCCTCCAGCTACTCTAATCCCATTTCTCTAGTCCTCTTTCCAGCAAAATTTTTCCATATTCTCACCTCACATTCTCTCTTTAACATACTCTTTTAAAGAAGTTTCCATCTCCATGATTCAGCCAAACTGGAGCTTATCAAGAGCTCTATTTGCATCTGGCCAAATCCAGTGGTCCCTCTTAGCTTCTTTTCTTACTTCCAAGTGGTATTTGACGAGTTCCCTTTTCTTTACTATCTAATAAAGTACCTCAAACTTAACAGAGACAAATCATAGCTGTAGATTTGTTCCCCCAATCTCACTTATACTTCTCAGTGCATTGCACCACCATCATTCAACTCCTCTCTCTTCCTCACAAACATATTCCTCCCAACAGCATATCCTGACAACTTTACTGCCAAAAGAGATTCTGAACTTACATATCCTCACTATTTCTATTGCCAGCATCTTAATGCAGTATAACCATCATCTCTAATCTGAGCCACTACAGCACCTTTTAACACACCTCCCCTTGTCTTACCTTCAACAGTTCATCTCCACAGCAGCCAGAATACCTTTTTAAAATATAGATTGAACCTTATCACTTCCAAGTTTACAATCTTCCAGTGGCTGCTCACACTAATTAAAAGAAAATACAACCCCCACACCCCACCCCATGGCCAATAAGAAACAACATCATCTAGCTCTCCATGTAAATTTTCTCCACCCCTGCCCTTATGTTTCATCAATCTTATCTACTTTTCAGTAGCATTTTCTGAAACTGCCATGTAATTCTCACTGCATTGCTAGCTCCTTCTCATTTTTTATATCCCGGGTGTAGTGTCACTTCCTCTGTCTACTTCTCTGACTGCTCAGTCAAATGTGACCCCTTCCAACATCACATTACCTTTTTCATTATCTTCATAGCATCTTCCCCTATTTTAAATGATCTCATTGATCAGTGCATGTGTTGTGTCTCCATCTACAAGAATGTAACTTCAACAAAATTACAGATCTCTTCTTGTTGACCACTAAATTTGGGGTGACAAGTACTCATTCCATAGCATATTTATTGAACAATTCGATGACTGAATAAATTCTTCAGCCTATGCCTGGCAACATGCCCAAATTATATGCCATAGCTGCTGTGAATTTCCCCTTCTCCAGCATCTCTCTAGCTGTTTATTTCCTCCCTGGTACACTTCTGGTGCTTCAGATCATCATCTTTAGATTTCCTCCAATTCGCCAATACTGGAAGGGAAACTCTGACTCCAATTCTATCCCTGGCTCTGGTCTCTGAGACATGAATTTGACAGTATGAAGGATGAATTGATTAGAGCAGACATGAAACCAATATAAAGACTATTTTAATGATCTAGGAAGGAGATAATAAGCACCTGAATTAGAACCCCAACAGTGGTTCTAATAGAGAATGGAATTCAAGAGGCATTATAGCAATAGAACTGATTGGCTAGATAAGTGGGGATGGGGGTATCTTAGCTTGCTAAGGCTGCCTGTATCAAAAAGGCACAAAATACCAACAAAATACTATAGGATAGGCTGCTTAAATGACAGAAATTTATTTTTCGTAGTGTTGGAGACTGGAAGTCCAAGACCAAAGTATCAACAAGGTTGATTTCTTCTGAGGCCTCTTTCCTTCACTGGCATATGGCCAAATTCTCACTGTGTCTTCTTGTGTATGTGTGTGTACATCTCTGTGTGTGTGTCTGTGTGTATATATCTGTATGTGTGTATCTTCTTTTAGAGACACCAGTCCTATCAGATTAAGATCCTACCCTTATAACCTCTTTAACCTTAATTACCTCTTTAAAGGCCCTATCTCCAAATATAGCCACATTTAGAGTTAGAGCTTCAACATATGAATTTGTAGGAGGACACAATTCAGTTCATAACAAGAAAGAAGACCTGCTTAAGTTAAGAAGCATCAATGTTAAAGTTGAAAATTATATAATTTATTTAATTGTTCTTTATTGCTATTATTTATTTTCTATATTAAGCACATATGGTCAATTTAGAGGGCAGGAAAACTTTCTATTACTTAAAGAGCATAATCTATAAATTTGGTTTAGGAAACAGAACTTCTCTTAACTTCCAAAGTACACCCACAAATTTCTTTGTGCCAATTAGTGCATTATTTAGATGACTTCACTAGTTTTAAGCAACAAAACCAATTAGTGCATTATTTAGTTGGCTTCACTAGTTTCAAGCAACAAAATCATCACTCATCACTACTGCATCTCAATCTTTCTTGAAAGAATTAGGAAGGAACCATGGTCCTTACAGACATGCCATCACCAAATTTAAGAATTTAAAAAGCTCAAGCTTGCCTAGACCCAGTTCGGATAAATGCAAAGGGTCTGGAGCCTATGCCTAGATATCTTTTGCTGGGCTATCTGCATTTCCTTACCTCTCCGTTCTCCAGGGTTATCTCACATGGGCTTCTGACTCCACCATGACATTGAAGCCCCTCCTGTTCTAGGTTCCAGTTACCTCCATTTAAGACATTCCATAATCAAGCTTTAAAACCCTATCTTCCTGACATTTCAGTAAAAACTAACAAGGTTGACCACACCTTTTTCTTACAGCACTATTTCCCTCAAATAATGCATCCTTATTTTCCTCCAATACCACTAACTTCTTATTCCTCTCCTCATTCTTCTTCCTTTCCCCAACCTCTCAAAGTTCTTTGTCTCATTTAAGACCCTTGCTTTAAAAATAAAATCTAATCTCTAGCTCTGTCCTTACCAGGCAACTCAAGTTTCTTATGTCCAGTTCTGACATCCCTGCTTAGAAATCTAATGAACATCTTAAACCTAATACTTCCAAAATAGAATTCCTGACATTTTCCCCCAGACCTGCCCCTTCCCTAGTCTTCTCCATTGCAGTAAATGACACCAAATTCACTTAGTTCCTTAACTCATTAATAATAATGATAATAATACTTACTAAAATATATATGTTTATTGGAGACCAAATTCTGTTCTAAACAGGAAATTTCTGCTTATTTTTAAAGTTTCACATTTTCTGTATTGGGCTTCCTTTTTGCCATAGTTTCTTAGGAAAGTGTCTTTTGCACAGTAAAGAAGAACATTCAAGGGACACATTTCTAGCTCTCCTCCCACTCCAGACGCCCACCCATTCCAAGGTTAGAATATGGACACTGTAAGTCAGCCATACCTTGTCGACTCCTGAAAACTTTCTACACCCAGAAAAATGCCATGTTTCTTTTTATGTGTTAAGAGTAAGCTAATAATAATAATTACCATAGCTACTTTACAACTAGGATAAAAAAAATTTATACAGAAGATGTTGCATCTCAAAATTACAAGGATAAACTATTAAAACAAAACTACATACACAATGCTTTGGCCGCAAATCAAGAGCCACAAGGTAACAATATTACAAGTAGTGCTTTACAATACTCTGAACTACTGGTTTTTGTCACCTTTTAACCATGAAGAGGCCACATTCATGAGCCAGTCAAGGCATAGAATGATTATTGGAACATGTATCCTTTGCCTTAGATTTTGGTGGCCATCTCTCATTGAAGGGCTGAAAGCGTGTGGTTCAGTTTCCTAAGTAATCATAAGTCTGGGTGAACATGCTTGACTGATTAATGATAACAGCTCTTAAAACACCACAGACATTTCCAGCACCCAGAAATGTTTATTTTTTATACTAAATTTAATTTTTTTCCCTCTCATTCTCTCTAAGGAAAATGGTGACATATTTAAATTCAGAGTGGACTGCTATATTGAACATGACCAGGTGCCACAACCTCTAAATAGGCTAGAGGTTGGTGGAAGGGAGGAGATTTGAGAGAGGGAAAGAAAAAGGAAAATCCTCAATGAACACTGTACCAATGTATCGTGAGTGCTGAGCCAAATACCTTATTCACAGAAGGGCTTTAATAGATTTTTGTATTTACCAAATAAAGCAATAGTAAAAACAGTAATAATTTATCATATTATTGTACTTGATAAATATTTATGATAGAAAAAGAGGAAGAAACAAATACTTAAGGAGAATCTGCTTTGTGCCAGGCACCAAAATGCTGGGAAATAGAAAACATTATTTTCATTAAGCACATTAGAAAACTGAAGGTTAGAGTGGTTTATTTGCCCAAGGCAATACAGCACAAACCCGGGATTTGAAAGCCCATTTCTTAACTACTTATGTTTATCCACACTGTGTCCAATGATGAGAGCAACAATAGACATTTTTGCAGTATCTACTTATTTTGCTTATATAAATCATTCTGGCCAGTTTTATGCTAATAAATTTGTCACTGTTTAAAAATCTATATTAGACAGCCATGGCATCCTAACTGTTGTGGGTTTGTTTGTTTGTTTGTTTGTTTGTTTGTTTTCATATGACCGTGACTTTGGTAATTTCTACCAGCAGAGAAATACTATCAGAAAGAGCGCACCTTCTAATCAATAGGTTTCCCTGGTTTCTAAGGATCATAGATCTATAATTCTATGTACATAGACCCTAGCATGAGCTGAGGCTGGATGAGAAATTGAGATTGTTGTGAATATCATTTTAAAACACTAAGGTGAAATAAAGCCATGTTTTGTAAATTAATTTTAAAGGACAATTAGACATTGCTTTTTCCACTTAAAAAATTTTTTTAGTCACAAATAAGTTTGTAATGGCACACATAGTTACATATAAAATAGGAAGATACATAGCATAGCTGTATGTTATGATCTTCAAGAAAAAGAACACATTCATTCGACTTGCTGTTCAGGAAAGGTCATTATAAATATTGGGAAACTCTTGATGATTCTGATATTTTTCTACATGTCAAGGACAGGCATATAGTTCCTTTATTGTATAAAGTAGGAATATATTCTACATGTAAGCAGGAATGCGAAGGGCCAACAACATTCATTTATTCATTTGTGGCTTACTCATTTATGTTAAGAAATTTACTAGGTTCAAATATAACAGCTGAGCAAAACACTACACCTGCCGTCAAGTTGCTCAGTGTTTAGAATAGAGAACACAGAAATAAAGGAGAAAAATCAAACTAATATTTTGGCACTAATACTAGTGCCAAAATATTAGCAAAATGCTATAAGAGAAATTTTAGGACCTCTTATCCCATTTAAACAAACAAAAAAACAAATAAAACTTTTGTCTTAATCTAGTAAATATTAATTGTTTGAGTTAAAAATTTGTTCTGGAAGAGGCAATGCTCTTTCTGAAACATTCTAGGTCCTTCTACTATAGTGTATCAGATCACAATAAACCTATGGGGTGAATGGTTTCTTGCTGTTTCTAAATATTGACCTCTAATTCATTCTTCCGTAGAAAAGCTACATCCTTCAAAATTTTCTTGATCCCCTAAGCTAAACATGCTCTGTGCCTATTTTACTACCATCTTATAAACAGATCACTTTCTAATCCATATTATGGCAATTTTTTTCTGATTTTTGCTTTAAGGAACACATGGCTCAGGTCCAGGCCAATGAAGTTATCAAAGAGAAAAATGCTTATCTTCCTCCTCCTTTCTGGAGAGTCTTTCTCTCATGGCATCTAAGCCGATGCTTCTGAAATTCAGTCAAATATATGCACCTCGAGATGTACATGGACAACTGGGAAGCAGGATCTACAGTTTTCTGAGTGTACTGTTTTTTACCCAGGTCTGGCCTCCAAAGAGCTAAGACCATTTCACGGAGCTCTGAAGCACAGTATGTGGGCGTCTTCCATCTGTAAGTTTACTTTTTGATCTTAGTACAAAAAATTAGGACCATGATGTATATATAATGACCCTGATCAAGGATAAACTACACAGAATTAAATGAGTGACCACTGAGCAAATGATCTCTGTTTCAGTAGCTATATAATATATCAGTTAGCTGAGACTGTGTTTTGCTGCAATAACAAACAATTCCCAAATCTCAGGGCTTACAACACTCTTATTATAACCATCTTGACTGTGGCTCTGCTCCATTCATTCTTTTTCCCAGGACCTAGGCTGAAGAAGCAGTATTTATCAAGAATAATGCACATATCATAAAAGAGGGGGAAATAGGTGACAGACCATGTGATAGCTTTTTGAGCTTCCTTTTAGATATGACATAGGTCACTTCTGCTCCTGTTTGATTGTCAAAACAAGTCCATGGCCAAGACTGACGTCAATGGGATGGATTATATAATTCCCTCAGAGGGAAAAGCCTATAGGAAGAACAGTAAATATTTTAAACAATAATTTCATCTACTACAACATGTGAGAAAGATGGGATTTTGAAGCAATCTAGAAAGAGCACTAGAGTTTTAGTGAAAATGTGGTCATGTCAATCATCTAGGTCTAAGCCTTAATTTTTTTAAACTAGAAAACAAAGGTTTGGTCTATGTGGTATCAAGGTCCCTTCTAACTCTGCCACTGAGCCCAAAGCCTTGATTGCATTATAGTTATTTGTTCTGGTATCTTAGCCAAAGGACAAGTGCCAGTATCAAATCATTTCCATATTTCTCAGAGACTTCACCAAGTATGGTGCTTGAAAACATTGGTTGAATAAATAAGCTAATCCTATGAATAACTTAAACTTTAGTGCAAATTCATTAGATAATTTCCTGGATGCAGAGTCCATGGCTGGAATGTGGAAAGCACTGAGAGCCTCAGGCATGATGGTGAAGGGAGAGAAATTAAGAGAAAAAATTAAAACAGCACAAGAAAGTACGAAAGCGTGAGAGCAAAAAAAAGTAGGCTAGGAATACTCTAGTTCCTTAGCAATTCTTCTTAGAACAGCTCTGAGACATATATTATGACAGGATACAGTTCTGGATTTCTCTATAATGAAAATTGTTTAACTTACTAAATCTGAAGACATATCTATTTTGAAACTATTGCAAATAAATGCAAAGAGATTTGGTTTTTTCTTCTGTTATTTAGTGTGGGAAAACTAGGTAAAGAACACACTCTCAAACAGTCAGAATTCAATTAAGGGAAATGCTGCTGCATTGTATAAAAATAAAGTTCCTGCTTTTATTGTGAAAAGGAAATGATAGCATTTTGAACCTAACAAAATAGTTGATTTGTCCAGAAAATGCTTTTAACCAGAAGGAATCAGCTAAGAAGAAAAATACAGACAGTGCTTCTATTCCTATCTACTGTTTTCATGAGAAAATAATAAAGCTGTCTAACTTTTTAAAAAGCTCCCCAATATTTACCACAAATACAAAACATTGTTATTTAAATAATCACACAATATAATTTGAATTTAATATTCAATTATCACCTAGAATAATGGGTATTTGTTTCCTACTTACCCATATCATTCTTCCTGCCCACATAATTGTAGTTTGATGAGATCACTGTGACTTGTATTTCTTATTTTAACAGTTGTAAGCTTCTTGGTTGTACAAATGAATCAAATGTGTAAATTCGCTTATCAATGCAGTGTGAAGGTAATTAAAGAATTTAGTGCTGTTTGAAGTTAAAAATAATTATACCCACAACAGATATTAAAATCCATTCAAAATAATGGGCGCTGTTTCATAAGCTCAACCACATCATGCCACCAAAAAAAAAAAAAAAACAATCTTTTTTTCCTTAAATAACTTAAACATGATGAGCTATAAAACTTCAAATGCTGTACGTAAAGATCTGAGAAACAGAAAGCAAGTAAA
Source organism: Macroglossus sobrinus (assembly GCA_004027375.1). Classification (NCBI taxonomy): domain Eukaryota; kingdom Metazoa; phylum Chordata; class Mammalia; order Chiroptera; family Pteropodidae; genus Macroglossus; species Macroglossus sobrinus. Next base: position 542,395 of record PVKZ01000855.1, on the reverse strand, counting down.
AGCAGGAGTCTGGGTATATATGACCTCTGAAGAATCCATTGTTTTCTGTATTTCCTTTTTTGGCTTTCAAATGTTACCTTCAAATTAGTAATTTGAGAATTTTAGAAAAACGTATGCAAGGAAAGGAGCTTTTAAACCATTACGTTTTACCTTTTTCAGAAATCTGTATTTCTTGCTGACTCGGGAGGATTGTCTTTCACTTTGGTAGGGAAGACACCAACATACCTCTTTGACTCCTGGCCAACGGCTTCCCCTGATCCCCATTGGCTACAGTATATTAGCAAGCAATGCCACCAAATGGGAAAACAATTGATCCTTTAAATCAGAAGCATTTTGTAGTTTTCACCAACTCTCCGGAATATTGCTGTTTCTGGTGGCGAAAAGTCTGTATGTAGGGGATATTGAGAATGTTTAGTGGGCTTATGACATAAAATATGTAATGCCACTAGAATTTTCAAGTATTACTTCACCATTAAATATCAAAATCTTGAAGCTTAGCAGTAAGCTTGGCCCAGGATGTAATACCCACAGGTTTGTTTCAGGAAGTCAATACTAGCCTATTAATATGCAGTTTTCCTTGGAGAATGGCCATCTTCACACTGTGCTGTGTTCCCCTTTCCAACCATCCTGTCACTGCTCTGTGTCCGCGACCTAGCCTAGGGCGCCTTGGACAGATCTCTTGTCATTTCCTGCATTCTGCACGAGCACTAATTGAAAATTTGGGTGGCCTTGCTTATTTATTCTTTGGAATTCAGTGGGTTGTATTTTCATGGCATTTTCTCAGCAGTGCAGCGTTTCAAATTCAAACTACAACAATGAGAAGAAAAGAAAGCCAGTGCCTGTCAGCACACTGTATCCCGGGTCTGAATCTGCAGTACAACCTTAGCAAATTGTAATTAAATGTGAGTTATCAGAGGTGCCTGTTTTTTCATGAAACTAAAAAAATGAGTTTACTTTCTCTTTGAAAAAGAGAAATAGAAGGTAACATTTAAAAATATTTGGTAAAATTCAGCAATTGACTGTCCATATCTAAATCTTCATAAAATACACTGGCACGAATTTTCTGACACATTAATATATTTTAAAAAGAATTTGCTTCACCATACCATAGCACTGGGGTTTCATACAAATTACAGCCTGCATGTGTTGCAACAGCACTTTTCTTTAGGAATACAAAGGCTAACAGTGAAAATTTAATTTTATCAAGATGCTATACCATGTTGCTCTAATAATATACTTCTGTTGTAAATTTTGTATTGCCTAATGTTCAAAGAAGACTATATTTCAATGGATTTGTGTAAAAAGCAACTTTGGCAAAAATTAAATTTATACACATGGCTTATAGAATTTAAAACTCAAAACTGACTTTTGATTTTTATCCTGAATATGTGCATCTTTCATTTCTAAACTAAGAATATATATAGTACATTTCATACATTTTGCATGAAATACATTGAAAGAAAGATTTAGAATAGTTGAAAATATACACACATGTTAAATAAACCAAAGACAATTGCTTTACTGAAACTTCCTGAAAGAGTGCCAATTGAGGAGCAAATACACTACCAGTTTTGTATCTTTAAAACAGGACTGAGTCTAGCATATTTTTTAAATCTGGAGTGCTACCTTCCCTTGGTTTAATGAAGAGCTATATAAACATAAAGTGTTAATCATTATTACATGCACAGCTTATCTTATATAGTGAGTCTCAAATATATGATCAGTATCATGTGAAAAACTATATGTTTAAAATGCATTTAAATATATGTATTTCTATCATTAAATACATTTCTGCCATTGGTGTAATTAATGGGTACCCTAATCGTATATCAATTTACTTCAAAATGAGAAAATGATAAGATATTTCTGTAGAGCAAAATTTGCCACCACTGTGAGCTGAAAGCAAACCTTGAAAAACATTTGTCCTGTTTAGTTTGAACAACTTCTTTGGAAAATTAAAAACAATTCATCTGTTTATTTTAATCAAACAATTAATGGTATTAAATAGCTATTCGCAATCACTTTTTATAAACTGTAGGTAGTACTAAATTGTCAAAAATCAAAGACAACACAAATCATATTGTCACATAAAAATAAGTACATAAATCTGACTTTTTGAGTGAACTTATTAGTACCTTATTAAAATTTATAAATAGAATTTTTCCATATAAATTTTATTTTAAAATTAAAGATGTGAAAGAGGGAAAAAATTTGCTTGAACTATGCAACTATATTGCCTAGCTAGAGTACTTACTTTTAATATATACAGATATGAGCTGGATAACATAATTATAGTTTTTCACATGATACTAATCATATATTTGAGACTCACTACATAAGATACGCTGTGCATATAATAATGATAACACTTTATGTTAATATAGCTCTTCATAAACTATAAAAGTATTTTTTAACATGTATAATTAACATAATAATTCTCTGAGGCTCACTTATTTAAAAAGCACATTAAATTCAATAAGAAAAAATATTAAAGGAAAATAAGTCTATGGTTACTAAAGATATAGACATGATAATAGAATTAAGTATGAAAAATAGGAAAAGCATTGCAGTTTAAATAAAGAAGATACTTAAACTGGTTAGCTGTACTGAGCAATGCAGAATAAATTATTTCAGCTTTTCCACTCTTCTGAATAATTTAGAAAATAAGGCAGCAGACATTCATAACTTGGTTAATTTAAATATATATTTTATTGAGTAGTTTTTCTTTTCCATTGACTTTTTTAAAAATAAAATATTTTTAAAAAATCACACTATTTACATCCACATCATTTTTTTTCCCTTGGTAGTGAACCTCTTTCAAATCTGTCTTGTTATGTTAAATTATACCTTAAGAAAATAAATGTCAGTTGAGATAGAGTCCATTTGGAGACTTGCCTTTTGTAGTTAAGTCTAAATAGATGTGAAAAAGGACATGTTTTACTATTTGTATAAAGTCTCAAAAAATTAAAATTATACTTAAAATTATATTTCTAATATTAAAATAAAATTATATTTCTAATTATTTCTGCTTGGCTAGAGTTAACAATAAATTTTATCATGGCTGATGATTTCTTCCATTGAGGTCAAATAGAAAAATTATAATATTTTTAACAGAAAACTACTCCACAGAATAAACAAGAACAAAACCACCCCTTTCCTATGTATGCAGAGTTGCCATTTTCTTTCATATGTGTGACTCCAGAGTATATTTTCCAACTTGTGCATAGATATAAGTTACAGCTGAATTTAGGCATTGCCCCCAAATAAATGAATTCATAAAAGTTCAAAACTATTCCTATCAAAAATGCAAAGTCTGTGCTGGAAGATTTATACAACAGAGGATAGGCCATTATCTAAAGAGCAAGCTGAAGAGGGACAAAGGTAGATATACGAAAAACAAACAAAAACACAGAATAGCATATATAAAATTTCTTCTCATCTTTGCTTTCACTTGAAACTTAATGCTTAGACTGAAAATTGGAGTATATGTACAATGTTGGAAAACAGAACAATTGGATCTATGTATTGGTTTTCTACATCTGACATTCAGCTGTAAACAACTGACAACTCACCTGATTCAAACTGGTTTATTCAAAGCATATAGTAAAATAAAACAGGTTCCTGATTTCTTTTCCTCAAGAAAATAGGCTTATTCTTCTGAACACTTTGTTGTAATAAAGGTAAAAAGAGGTGATAGAACTACGAGAACAAGGTAACTAACAGACCTCCAGGTCTAAGGATTTTCTAGTGTCTACACACTTCAGGGTTGGAGAGAAGATAAATAGTGACTAAGAAGTCCAAAGCTCCCAAACATCATTATTCAGTTGCACAGGCCACAAATGATCTTAAAAGCTCTTGAAAGCAGAACACCAGTATACAGTCTTCCTATGATGAGTAGGTCAGCCACTAAAGAAAAATGTGTAAATTAGATATTTTTAAAAAATTAGATTGCTGCTCTCAGCATTCTTTTTACATAGAATTCTGCTGAAGACCTCAATTTACATTAGAGATGAAAAAGATGTGGGGAAAATAAATATTTAAACTGTGATTGATGAGACAGGATGATGCAAGGTGGGTTAAAACAGGGCTAAAATTAAATGGAATCTAAACATTCAAAAGTCCTGGAGCCCCCACAGCTGCTTCCTCCACCTAGTTCCTCACACCCACCATCTAGAATGTGATTTCTAGTGAGACTGCCCTCACGCACTCCACTGTAACTCTTCTCGGTAGCTGTTACCTCCAAATAAAGTTGTCAATCTTTTCTTATAATCGCGCACACGTATGCGTGTGTGTATGTGCGTGTGTGTGTGTGTGTGTGTGTGTTTGTGTGTGTGTGTGTGTGTAGTAGGTAGCTGTGGGCAGTAACTCATGCTGTCCACTGCTAGTCTGAACACAGCTAACCTTTGGATTACCTGTTAAGTGAGGCTTACCCAAAGACAAAGTGAGAGGCCCTTTTACTAGGGGACGTTTTCTGCAGTTTTGGTGGGGAGGGCCTGCCTTAATCAGCCACTGCCTTTAGCTGAAACAAGAGTGAAAGCTAAAATGACGAGTCACTGAAATTACTTGTTACTGTTAAAAAAAAGTTATATTTTCCCCAGAACCATTTGTTCTATTCAAAAATTAAAATAGAAGGGAGTAGAGAGAAAGGAAGTAGGAAGAAAAGAAGAAACCAAGTCAGTCTATTGAATCAACTTTCTCCTCTGTCCACTTCTACCTAATTTTAAAAAAATTTTTGATTAGTTAGCTAATTGTTCTCACTAGCCTGATGCCAGGCATTTCTAGTTTTGTAAAACATTTTCTCCTATGAAAATGTGATTTTTAGGAAATAAAAAGACGCAGGATATAATAAACTCTTATGAATCTAAGATGAATTATTTATGCAAAATGAATAAACAGCCTGTGTCTACCATCACTCCAGACTGAAATGCTTGCTTCAGTCTCCTGGAATGTTTTTGTGGTCACTACCTACTGATTGCCCTTGGAACATGGGCACTCCTTGGATTGGCCATTAGAATCTCTGTGTGAATTATGTTTACAATGGCCTGAAAAGAACTTGGGGTGTGTCAGTAATCAAAACTAATTAGAGATTTTAAATATTATTAATAATATTAATTTTATTAATTATTATTAGAGATGCTGAAAAGATAAGTCAGCATTAAGTACATATATCAGAATCAATACATTTTTTATGTGTATTTAGTTATTTCAAATTTAAATAAGCTGCTTGCTTAGCCAGGCTTCTTGGAAGAGTTCATTAAAATGCTTCTACAATGCGAAATATTCTAATTTCCACTTGAAAACATGTAAGGGATCACAAGTTTGTAAAAGTTAATTTCCTGTTTCTATTAGTTTGTACGCTAACGCAATTACAAATCTAATTGGATGAAGTAGAAAGCTTTGATTCTATGACAGAACTACATATATTCTATAATTATAAGGAAAGTCAGTATTCTAAATTAGTTATTTAGGTTCATTAAATGTTACATTTCTTGTAATTTAAAACTGTTTAACATGTAATTATTAGATTTCTAGTCAAGATGTGAATATATTATTAAAATACATTTGAATGATTTGTTATTGTCATTTTTCAAAAATTATAGTAATGTGTATTTAATTAATTATTCTCATATGAAGCTTACAAACGCCTATATTTTTATATTTCCAATAGAGATCACAATAATGTGAATGTGTGCATATAATGTGACCTATTATATATATTTCTTCCAATATAAAGAAGTTCATTATATAAGTACATGAAAAAATTCAAAGATTAATAGTGTATAGGTCACTTACATTTTAAAGTAGTGAGACTTTTCATGCTTGCCTTGAAAGAAGATTAGTTATGTCAATAGCTTTCTTCCTGGGATTATTTCTATACTTGAATACTGCTTACTTAATTGAGTTTTTTAATAAACAGACTATTCTTTATTTGGTTCCACTCAAAATTTTCTGATTTAAATATGTTAGCATATGCTTTAAAAATGAGCAGGAAAGACAACTTCTTCAGCGTTTTAGCTATTATTTTCTTATTTGTTAAAGATTTTTTCCCCAACAGATTTTCTTAGGCAACTGATTTGTATTAACCCTCATTGTAAATATTTATCAAGACCCGGGCACAGAAAATTAAAAATAAATATATAAATAAATAAAAGCAGGAATTTTCATTATCCTAATCACCACCCATGATCCAAATATGATTTTCTTATTTTGCTTTTGGAAAATAAATATTGTAAAAAAAATAATAATTATAATCTTTACCTTAATGGTAGATTCGCTTAATGTATAGAAACCAAGAGAGGACATGTAGAAAAAGAATATGAGAGGCATTGTGTCATTATGTGTTGATTTGAAAAACAAGCTTGACTTGCTGCAATATACACATTCAGAGGATCTCTCTGAATTAGTAGCTAGGCAAAATAAAACTTTTGTGAATGTGCTTTTTAGATTTGCATGCCTATAGGATCAGTTAAACACAGATTTCTTAGACCTTTAAAAATTATTAACAGCTCTACTGAGGTATAATTGATATATAAAAATTGTACATATTTAACAGATACAATTTGGTGAGTTTGGAACTTAGACATCTTTAAATGAAAGAATTACTGTTTGTAAACCAAGAAAGAATAGCAAAGGAAAATTCTTAAATAAAGAACATTAAGTAAAAATGCAAAAGCTCCTCTCTCTGATGTGGAAAGCAAACTCTTTTAGTTTTGAGAATTTTCTAAGAATTAATTTATCTTTTATTTTTCTTAAAACATGCCATACCCTGGTATAGCAATGCATTTCATTCCCCCTTTCTAGCATTATAACCGAGGAAATATGGTCTATAAATTTGCGTTTAGAACTGATTTTCCTAAAGAATGAAACTTCCTTCTAAATGTTTTAACAAATACATGCTTATGAACAGGCCAACTTAACAGCCATAATAATTATAATTAAACATATCTAAAACATAAAATGATATGAAAGGACTAAAAGAAATCACTGAAAATTTCCCTCACAATTTGAAATAATCAAACAAAATATATAAATTTCTTGGATAAATTACATAGAAATTTTTCTCCACTTGTTTTCAGATAAAACGTTAGAAATCCTCAGAAGTCTATAGTCCTAAAAAGCTATTGTTTATCAGAAAAAAAGCATATGCATGTGCTAAAATAAAATCTATTGTTTATGTCTGTGCATTTATTTGAGCCTCTAGTCTATGTTAGTAGAATGAATACACATCATATTAAATATATGTAAAACATAGTAATCATGCAAATCAGCACAGACCCACACATCCAGGATATGAACAAGTGTGGCCAAGCTTAGAAAAAATTACTTTATGGAAAAGTAAGAATTCAATAAAAACACAAAATTGAAAATGCAACTCATGTATTTATCATTGTTTTCTTATTTATTACTTTACTTCACAGCTAACCTTCTATAGTTTGGTTAAGCCAGGGACTAAGAAGCAAAGCAATTAGTTTACAGAGCGGAAACTGAGGAGGTGTAAAAGTGGTTCAGAACAGAGGATCAAAAAGTTATGGAAACAGAAAAGAACCAAAATCTGCCTCAAAGTCAGAGAAAGCAACCAAGGGTTTCTCAGTCTTAAAATGGCTTGCCTTACAGGTAACAAATTCAAAGAATAAAGTATCTAGGAGGGAAAAAAAATCCCTTTAATTCACTAGCAAGAAAAATTAGTATGATTCACCACCAGTGGCATATACAGTTGTTGAGAAAAATTCCACTAACACTACCCATATGTCCTGTCATATGCAGATGGCCAGGCAGTCAAAATTGCCAGAGAGAAAGAAGGCCGTATGATTCAGCCAAAACTCACTGCAAAATAATTATTTTTTGAAAAGTGTGGTCATGAAATTTTAGAACTTAAAGTGACTTTAGTTTTCCCCTCTTCACCACCTTCTTTTAAAAGTGCATTAATTGCAACTCTCAAGTGGTCAAAGAATGCATCTGATCAGGATTGTTACGAGGCCTGGCCCAAAATATGGGCTTCTTATCTCTCAGTGGAATTAATTTAAACAGCACGTCCTTGAAAAACATAGTTTCATTCAACATAATTTCATTGCAACATTAATGAGAAAAAAAATCGATTCCCAGCCAGGATCACTATCTGCGTGAAGTTTACACATTCTCCCCACATCTGCAAGAATTTTCTCTGAGAACTCCAGTTTCCTCCCAAGACCCAAAAGCTATGTTCATGAGAAGAACTGGCATGTCTACATTGTCCCAGCCTGAGTGAGTAAGGGGTATGAGTGATGAGCCCTGTGATGGAAGGGTGTCCTGTCCAAGTGGGTCCGGCCTTGCTCCACAAACTGTTGGGATGGATTTTGATCACCTGAGACCCTGAACTGGAATAAACAGGCTGAAAAACAATGATCTTACATACATGTAAGTTCTAAAATAAAAATGTATGTACAGCTCACATTTATTTCAATGTTTAAAATTAGAAGTGTTTTGAGTCTTTACTTAGGAGTTTAGTGATGTTTTTGTGCCCAGAAATATGTTATAGGACCTTAACTCTTATTTACATCTGTTAGCCTATGGTAAAATTGATTTTGTTATATGTTGTTTTGCTTAAATGCATAGCTTCTGAGAAACTATTGAATGTCAAGTGAGGACTTACTGTATGTATCTATAAGCTATATCAATAATCAATTTATCAATCTACCTATATTTAAACCAGTGACACTACAGTCAATTCTCGATTTTTCAGGAGCCATAGATATCTTTGTTTCTTTTAAGTATTTCATTGCTCAAACTCCACTAGAGGTGGAAAAATCAGTTCACTTTTGTTATGTGTTCAGTTAGAAAGAATAAAGTTTCAAACTTTTGTCTAAAGTGTGGACCAGAAATTACCTTTGGCTTTTAATCTTTCATGTATTTCTCGTCCATTTGTATCATTAAAAATATACAGAGATCTCTGCCCTGCTGGGGAACTGGCCCAGGACATTGGATGGCAGTGCAATATCAGCAGCTGCTTGAAGATGTGCTGATGGGAGGCAGCAACGTGCAGATGGCCATGATGTCCTTCAGGATGTATGTACACTGAGTGGGCATCCTGCACACTGATGCTTCTAATCACCAATGGAAACTATATTCATTACCTTTAAGGGAAGCACAGATAAGTCAAAAACTTAAGTGAAATCTATGAAAAACAGAGGGTGAGAAAACTACCTTTAGAGAGTTTAAAATCTTTTATTGGGTCTGTGGGAAACCAAGGTATTAGCCAAGCAAAAAAAAAAAGACTCAGATAAAAATTATGTCATATCAGAACAAAAAGAAATGAGATATGAAGCCAGGCAGACAAATTGTATGCAAGGCATTTCTGAAACTCCTGGAAGTGGGAAGCCTTCATAAAGGAGTGTGTGTAGAACGCAAATAAAAACCAAGAGGCCAGCAACGTCTCTGCCCAAGTGAAATTATAACTGGCTTCTTATCCAAATGGGGTGATATTCCTTGATAGCAGACATATAATATGGTAAGCCAGCCAGTTTGCTGCCCTTAACCCCAATCTATTAAGAGAAATATCACATCAGTGGAATAAACTGAGAATATGGTAATATTTTCTATGTCTTTTCTATGACTGCAGACATTAATGCAAATTAGCCTTGTTCCCATTGAAGTAATATTAGACCTTCCAGTAGAAAGTTTTAGAAGAAAAAACAAAACACACACACACACACACACACACACACACACACACACACCACCCAAACAAAGAAACCTCAACCACCTACTACTGCCTAGCAATTTAAAACAAAAATATGTTCTTACATTCAGTTACAATCCCTTCATTTAGAAGATAAAGGGGTCTAAAATGCTACTCACAGAAAACCATAGGATTAGATTGTCTCTGCCCTCTCTGCAGCAGTAGAGTAGGCCTGAGCAACAAAGATCCCCTGGTTCTAAGATGAGTCATTTTGATATTCTGATCAAGGTCCCTCTCTCTAGCTTCTGTATCTCTCACATCTCTCTGGCAGTCAGTGACTCTTCAATTTTTCTGTTCTATTCCAAACCACCTACAGATATGACCCACCACCAGGGACACCCTAATATAAACACAGGTGATAAACACAGCTGGGTGGCAGTGGTGGCCATATAACTGGAGTAACACTGTTGAAACACCATATTCCTACATAGACCCAGCTTTATTTATAGTTTTTTTCTTTTAATAAAATATGCAAATAGCAAGTAAGTAGAAAACCACAGAGCTCTGCTTTGTTACAAAATTGTTTGGAGACATTTTCACTATTTTGAGGACTTTGCATATACAGATCTCTGGAGCTGATGAGAAGTGTAGATGCTAAAGTCCACATAAAGGCATTTGCTAGGATTACAATAGAAAGGTTAAGGTAAAAACAAAATGATGCAAAGGGGTTTCCTTAACCAATAGACCAAATTTGAGAATTGGTAAAACAGGTTTGTAATTTTACAATTTTGGAGGATTTTAAATTTCTTGTGATTTTAAACCATAAAACACTCCAGTGAAGCATGACAGAATTGGGTGGTATTTGATAAAACATCTCAATCATTCCTACATTGTTAAGATTTACATATCAAATTTTGCTCACATTTTTTGTCCATAAGTGATCATTAAGCATATTTTGAAATAGACAACTAGAAACAGGCATCTCCTTCAACACTGCTATTATTCTAATGGATTACTACTATTTTTAGTTTTGTATTCGAAACTTAATTATTGAGCATCTACTATGTGTGAGACATGGGTGAACAATAGAAAGTCCTAAAAAAACTTATATCTTAGTGGGAGGAGACAAAAAAGTAAACAAATGATGTATTTACATGATGTGGTTAGTACTTTTACTGGGTGGCTGGTGTACTGAATACCTGCTATATAAAGAAGGCTATGCTGTATCTACAATGATGAAAAAGACAGGAATCTACCAGCAAGGGGTTTATAATCGGAGTTAACAGAAGACCAAATAATTATCAGTCCTTGGTAAAAAGGATTGCTAAAATGGCAAATTATAGTCCTTTTGAGGATTAGATTTTATACTAATTATGGTCCATTACAAACTGATATACCATGTAATATGAAAACACTTACGTCTTTAATGTAAAAAAATCTAAAGAACAGGAAGCTGTGCCTGTCATGATGTTTCTTGACTAAAACCAAAGGAATTTCACACTCCAAATTTATTTTTTCTGGGTCAAACTAAATCTGATGTAGTATTGAAAACACAAAGCTATAATGGTATTTATTGCCTCAACAGCTACTACTGCAATTTTATGTTTATTTATTTGCTGCCAGCTTCTGCATATACTGTACCAACACTTGTTAGCTGGTTTTAGAATACACACCATACACACTGAAACATCACAAAGTAATTTTTATATTAGCAAAAGATATTCTTTCCTCTTTCGAGTGTTTCTCTTTCAGAAATACAGTATTATCTTTTTTTTTTTTTAATTCTGCAAAGATCTGTGAGTCCTCAAGAATCATTCAAATCAGCTTAATGGCAGGATATCCTAACTTGAGAAATGATCTGTCGCTAAGACCCAAAGAGGAGACAAGAAAAGGTTCAGTTTCACCATGAAGCAGGGATACAGAAAACTTAATTTCCTTTCAACCTCTGCTGCCAGGCCTCTGACTAATGTTTCCTGTGTGTTTTAAAATGGATGATCCTGGGACAGTTGAGTTTTTACTGGAGCAACACTTTGACATGTCTTCCAAAGTAAAACAGAGAAAAATAAAGTTATGCTAAGTCTCAGGACTCAAATTATCTGCTCAAAATAGCACTCCCCCCTGCTTGGGAATTTACATAACTATTTCTCTTATAGTTATGTAAATTCAGCACATAAAGATATTTGAGTCATAGTAAGTATAAGTGGTTTTTGGTCTATGATAATGACTATTTTGGCTAGATTCTCCCAGACGCCATCCCTGAGATACAGTTTCAAGGGCTAGTATTTAACTTGGGAGGTGACCAGGGATCATCAGGAGGTGATCACCAGGGGTGGGAGTAGGGAAGCCAGGTGGGGAAAGGGAAGAAAGACAATTAAAGGTGTGCTGTGAAGGCATTCCCAAGGATGCCTGAGCCCAGCCTCCAGGGAGCTCTGGAATACCCTGTATAACATGCCTCCAATTATCCCAGGAAGGAGGCAGCCTGTCTGGCTAAAGCCTGCTTTTGGTCTAATGAACTCTCCAGTGCTTCCAGCATGCCCTGGACCCAAGAAGAAAGCGATTTCCCCCTTATCACCCATTCTAGAGTCCTCTCATCTTCAATTAGCACTTCTGCTGGCCTAGGCTGCTTGATGAAGTGGCCCTGATCATTGTCCCTGTGTTCCTTTGTCCTAGACCAGGGTTTAAGCCCTGATTGCCATGCTCTTGTCAGGCCAGAGTTGCTGTGTTACTCATTAACTGATATCACTATGCATGAAAAAGATATTCAGTGAGAGTTCTGAGTTCCAGAAATAATATTCCCTGCCCCATTGCCTCCTGATCATGGGGGTCAACTTTTTGCTACCTGTATGAAGAGAACAAAGAAGCCTTTAGATTTAGTGGAACTTTGTGTCCCCTGGCAGAGCATCCTCCCCTGTTAGAGGAGCCAGGACTCTATAAGGAATGAAGCATCATACACTGGTATTAGGTTCAAAATATAAATTGCATCCAATGCACAGCATCCCAATACTGCACAATGTTATCAGGTTTCAGGTTTAGCTGTGCCTTTAAAGGTTATTCTAATGGTGTATTAGGGTGGCATCTTCTGAGTGTGTAATATATGGTACAACCAGTGGATCTGGTGATATTGGCTCCTCTGTCCTATTTTTTTCACTCTCAAGAGAGTCCTTGTTTTAGGTGATATGGGAAATCCCACGATGATAAATCAGACATTATGTGAGTAATATGATAGTGATATTTGCCAGGGTACTGCAGGCAGGGAAGACAAACCCAAACCCAAGATGTGTATCTGGGTCTGAGGAAATCAACTTGCTACCAAATGGCTGCCTGGTCTACTTGAGGGAAGTACAATACCAGTAGCTGTATATTGGCCACTGGATCTTAAATAGCCACCATGGCTATTCATTTCATATGCCTATTGTACAAACACCAGGGTGACCCAGGAAAGAGGCTGGTCAAATCATCTTGGGTACTGGTGTCCCTCTGCTGTGGATGCTTGCTGGTGGGTATTCATGTGACAGATACAGATTGGCCAAAGACAACGTTTGTATGAGGTGCACATGTGAGCTCATAGGGTTAACAGGTGGCAAGACCTCTCATTAAGGTGTAGGGTTAACAGGTGGCAAGACCTCTCATCAAGGTTGTGCCTCTGCTTCATGGCTATGCTTCTTTCCATTCAGCTATAACCAGTCACTCCAACAAATCTCCTTCCTTTGGGAATTTCTAGACAGTAAGCAAGAGGCATAATCTCAATTACATATAGTTCCAATGGCAAGCTACTTCTCCCAAGAACTTCACCCCGTGCTCAGTTCCTCTGTGATGGCAGCAAGCACAGGCTTCAGTGTGCCTCAGGTCAGCAAGTACTAACCCAGCTCAGAGCCAGTTGGGTGTATTCCTTCTAAGCCTTGAAGAAATGTCTGACTCCAATTGTTTGGGGCTCTCTATAATGTGGCGCGACTGTAGGGTAATCAAATATTGTCCAAACAGGGACACTTTTGACAGTAAAAGAGGCACTCTTATTAAGCCAGGATAACAGGCAAGCATCACGTATGTTGGAGAGTAGGATTAATTAAACCTATTAATCTGCTACCTTTTCTGATCTGAGTGGCCAATTGCAGCACAATCAGAAAAGTCCCTCTAAAAACCCTATCACAAAGCTTAAACTCCATCACCCTCGATCATGTCATTTCTTTGCATAAACTCTCAATTCCTTTGCTCTCTGCTCCTTCTGCCTTATAAAACTCCAACATTGGTTATACTAATTTTCTACTAACTATCTATACAAGAGCAGCCAAAACATACTGACATGATGATTGGTTCTCTCTTTAATTCAAGACAAAGATTTCACCTTCTCATTTCTCCTCAAATCTCCCATGCCCCTCATCCTCCATTTTTCACGGATGATGTTGCTGCTTCTTTTGCTAATAAAACAGAGGCAACCAGAGAGTATGTCCTCATTTCCCTGTCATCACCTTCCTCTGTCTCCACCACTGTCTCCTCAGTGCAGACCACCAACATTTCTTGCCTAGACTGCAGCAGACTCCCATTTAGCGACATTTCTTTTCCACAGTTTACCGTTAGCCCAGCGAGATCCTGAAAGGAAGTGACTGCTTGTTATTCACCTTTTATATCTAGCGCTCCTGCACAGAACCTAGGCCATGGAGGTGTTCACCGACTTTGATGATTTTAAACAGTCAAAATTCAGGGTTTCCAGGCTGTAGACTGGCATTTTTCTCCGAAATTTTGTGTGTCCCCTGCCCTCCCGGAGCCTCGGGTGGAGCCACGGCGTCCTGACCCAGTGCAGAGCCCACCACAAACGGTCCGAGGGTCATTTTCCTCCTCCTTGGAGGTGTCGGAGGGCACTGCCAGAAACTGCACGCCCCGCGCGCCCCGCGAGAGCGCGCCTTCCTCCCCCGGCTTCGGCTGGTCGACAACTCGGCGCTCGACTGCCCGGCGGATCGACCCCGTCGGCGCTCGACTGCCCGGTGGATCGACCCCGTCGGCGCTCGACTGCCCGGCGGATCGACGCCGTCGGCGCTCCGGGCGGGCGGAAGTCGAGCGCCGGAGATTGGTGGAGCTGCGGCCCGAGTGCTCTTCTCGAGAGTGGCCGAGACCCTGTCCCAGCGGGCCGAAGGGGCGTCAGGCAGGCTGGAGGTACGTGTCACAGCCCTGCGGCGGCCAGCCTGGGGAAGCATGCACAGCTAGAGCGGCGGGGCTCGCTCCCAGAGAAACGGGTAGGAGTGGCGGCCCTCCCGCACCTGTGCTCAGCCTTCTGTCCGACTCTCCAGTCTGTACCTGTGAGGGGGTGGGGGTGGGGGTGGAGGTGGGGGACGCTGCGCAGTCGCGTCCCCAGCCGGCGCCAGGTGCGGGGCCCGGGCCTCTGGAATACTGACTCTCCAGAGATGGTTGTCGTTGGCTTCACCTGCTTCCTCGCGCCCCTGCGTCGTTGTCACTGAGTTCATTTTGAGAATTTATTCGTGCAGAGCGAATGTGAGGGACGTTTTGCTGAGATTTGCGTCAGTTTAGACCTATACTGACCATTTCCTGGGTGTCTGTCATTTCTAAGCATTTACATCTACTGACTGTTTCAATTCCGCTAGAGGTAGATGTTACAGTATATCCATGTTGCATATGGGGAAACAAACTCAGAGTGGTTAGGTAACTAGCCTGAAATATAGTTATTTGGTGTTTTAGCTGCCATTAAGACCATGTAGTGAGGCTCTAGATCCTGAACACGCAAGCACTGTTCTCTCTCCTTTAAGCCTGGTGATACTTAATTTGGTACCCCAAGATTTAGAAAATAGACACACTCTTAACAATAGTTTTTGAAAGAGCTTCTCTTCAAATGGAAATAAGCTATTTTTAATTGCTAAAAGTTAATCATTACTAATGTGAGAAAATTTGTTTCATTGTTTTTTATGAATCTGAGTAAACCTACAAGGAAAAAATGGAAAAAAAAAACCCTTTAAAATTAGCCACACTTTAAGTCATTTGGGTGCATTATATTGGAAAGCTAGATGTAACTGAGCTTAACGTAGAACCATCTCCTAGTAATAATATTTTGTTAATGTATTTTTGCCATGCTCTGTGTAACTGACTCTAATAACAAAGGAACTGAACTCCAGAAGCTTTCCCAAGATTATCTCTGTGTTAAAAGTTGTTGACTCAAAGGGAGGTAATAGAAAGAGGATGATATGTGCTTAGTACTTAAATGTTCTCTTCTGTTAAATAGAAACTCAATTTTAAGCAGAGAAGCAGAAGATCCTCTAGTGTGACTTGGAACTACTATTGGAAGTTTCAGAAAATATTGTTTTCTTTGTCATACGTTTAATTTCCTTTGAACTATTGCCTTTCTAAAAGATGATTGTTAACCTGCTAAGTTAAATTTTCATGTCACAAATATTTGAGAGCCTTTTATATATGAATCTTATGGGAAATAAAATTGGTACTCAAAAATTTTTGCAAAGGCAGTATTTCTAATAAAGGACTTTGGACAATTACTGGTGTCCGGTGGTGGCAGGATTAGGCCATATAGAAAATGCTGGTTACAGTTAGTGTCTCAATTACTTTTTCACCCATTCTCCAGCTTACTTATCTTCATCTAGCCAACATTCCTAATACAGTACCTACCACATGGTTGGAGCTTAAATATTTGTTGAATGGATGAGTTTTAGGCCATTGTTGAGAAGAGATAATTTTGAAATAGACTGGAATGGGAAATAACATTGCTCACTTAGCTAAACAGTATGCTAAAATGTTGACTGTTTTTGGCAATGTGTTCATGGATCCCCTGGATACCTGATGAAATCTCATGGTGGTAGAGTTCAGTTATAATCACATTATTCAGTGTTTGTTTATGTTTTTTAAAATAATTATTATTGATACAAACACAACCTTAAAGTGATTGTAGAAAATTATGAATCTTCAAGCTGTGGACACAATTATAGTCACTCTTGGACCTTAGTTTGAAAATTAGAGTCAAAAGGTATTTTGGCTTAATAGTCATAGCAGCCATTTACCGGTCCATGTACCATACCACCCCCTACTTTGTAGCCTGAGCTGAATTTCTTATCCTCTTTGGTCTTTAGTTTCCTTTTTTCCTATGGTCAGAAATTAAAAAACAAAAAACAAAAAACAAAAAAAAACTTGCTTATTTCTAAGAGTTCTTCCTGCTTTGAAATTTTCCAAATCAGTGAATTCTGTAACCACTTAGCACTTGTCTTATCCCTGTGTTGTCTTAGGGGCTATAGCTACTGGTATTTACCTGTCAAAAGACTAAGCTCTTGCTCGACAGGGATTAATACCAGTCATTTTTGTATCTCTCAATTTTAGTATACACCTGATACACACACATTAGAAATAAAATAACGTAGCCTGGATTCACAGGGGCTTTTTTACCCTCTCAAAGAATGGCTAAGAACTAAACTGTAGTATTGAGTGTAAGTTCAGCAAGGATTCAGAGAAGGGAAGGATCTGTTGAGGTAGAGTAATTGGGAAGGCTTGATTGAGGTCAGACCTTAATGGGAAGGTTATGGCCCTTCGGAGGGAAGGCAGGTGAACATCTGGGCAGCACACCAAGAACAAAGGCCCACTGGCTGGTGAGTACATTTTGGATTATGGAGTGCCTTGAAGGTCAGGCATAAGAATTTGAAACTGATTTATTAGGCCTTTTTTTCCTCCTGGAAAATTGTTTTAGGTTTGCTCAAAAACTTCATGAACATTCTTTAACTTAATACTGGGGCAGACCATACAGTTTGTTTTATTTATGATTTTGGTGTTAGTAATTCCTTCACCTTACTATTTCCCACTTAGAATAAATCTTCTTGCCAGTAATGGAAAGAACAGTGGACAATGAGAATTGAGAAACCTGAATCTTGTGATGTAAACTGTACAAGGGGCATCCATGCAGGCACCTAGAATGTCACCTGGCACAAAGTTAGCATTAGTAATCATTGTGCAACACTACATGAGTTTTGTTTTTGCTACTTGCTGGCTGTGCTGCTTTTGGCAAGTTGGGCCCTTAGTTTCATCTGTAAGCTTTGATGAATTTTTTAAGGCCCTTTCTGTTTATAAAATTCTGATTTAGGAGGGCACATGATTTTAACTTTTATTATATTATAATTTTGCCGAAAGACAAAACAAGGCTAAACTCCAGGAATACTTGGTTTTAGTTTAACTTTAATGAAAGCCCCATGTGCTTGACATGATGTGTGTCATGGTCTCAGCAGGAATCAGAATTCTTACCAGATGGTTCAAATAAGGATATTTTAATAAAGGGACTTCTTGGAGAGGTGTAGGCAGCATGAGGAAACAAAGGATAGTGAGGCCCAAAGAGAAACTAACAACCCGAAGGAGCAAAAGCAGAAAGTAGAGTCTGCTGAGAACTGGAGCCACAGAGGAGGGGTATGGCAATTGCCTGAGATGTGGTGCCTCAGGGTGGGAGAGCATGACTGATGTACCTCACTGTGAAACTGGTCCACTTCCGAAATCCAAAGCTCAAACCTACCACTGTTTGCTTATAGTCTTTCATCTTCTAACCCTCACTAAGTTACCTCAATTACCACTTTCCTTTTATTTGATCTTTGACCACTCTCATACCAGTATGCTCATTTTTATCATCATCCTTCTATAGCCTCTGCCTGGCAGATTCTCAGCCCTGGATCATCTCAGTTCTCTACCTTCTTTAATGTTATGAATTGAGCTGCTGACACACCATCAGGGGAAAATCTTAGCATTTGTATCTGTACCCCTGTGAAATCATGGTCACCAATTTCAACTGGCCATCAAAGAATTTTCAAGACTTTTATTCATCAGCACTTGCTACTGTTTTTTGTAGAATGAACTGAGCATTTTTCACTCTCTCAAACCCCACATCCTTTCACGTAATCTATACTCTTAGCACATAATCTTGCCACCTACTTCAGAACTAACAGAGGTATCAGAGAAGAATCCCATGCTTGTTTTCCAAAAGCCTTTTCTCTCTTCCCAGTTACATGGAAGGAGATTGTATTGCATTTATACCAAGACAGATCCTTGTACCTGGTCTCTTTATCCCATCCACTCTTGCCTTTGGGAGCACTTAACTCAGTTGTTCATCTCTTGCCAAAAGCACCTTCCTGTCAGCCTTTTGACATGCTTAGAGACAGACAATGAAGCAAAACAAAAACAACAATGAAAAAGTAACATCCTCTTTTGATTTCACATTTCTCGGTTAAAAGTCCTCTCTCTCCTTCCCTTATCAGCCAGATTTCTTAAATAGTTGTTTAGACTGAACTTTTCACTCATCCCAGTACTGTTTTGTTTTAATACCCATCACACTACCGAAATCCAAGGTCCTCAGGTTCTCTTTTGTCACAAGACTTGTTCCTATCATTTCCCCATCGTAGTGCCAGGGACATTGCAAATAATAAATAATTGTTTTGACTGAACAATCTGAGAGTACATCCTTGTTTCAAGCCCTAGTTTATCTGTATCTGTCTGTTTTTCTGAGGGATAGGAATCCAACACTCATCTTTTGAGGTGCTGGTGACCAATTTCTATACAATTCAAGTCTTCTCGATGGACCAAACAAATATAGAAATCAATTTTAATTAATAATGACTTCTTCAGTATTGTCCATCTGATCTGTCTTTCTGGGGCCGGGGGCGGGGAAATACCTGGACATTTTTTTTTCCCTGAAAAATTATTTTCCAGTAATAATGTTTTGTCCACCCAATGTAGATTTAATAAAGAGAGAGTGGTAGGGACGTTGGCACAATAGGCAATAGATTGACGAGTAAATAAGGTTATGCTTTTACATGAAACTATGTTTCCTTCCTTACATTAAGTAATAATGTATCTTCTTTGAGATTTTTGTTTTCAGTTTTAGGGGATTGTAGTAGGGGGGAATGGATTTACACTGACCTGTTTCATTTTTGATATGTCATCAATACCCAGTGGAATGAGTTAGAACAGCAGTCCCTAAACTTTTTGGCACCAGGGACTGGTGCTCCTATGATAATCTACTACCGAATGATCTGAGGTGGAGCTGAGGTGGTGATGCCAGCTAGTTCTGGAGAGCTGCTGCAAATGCAGAGGAAGCTTCAGGCTACCTTGCCACTCACTTCCTGCTGTGCGGCCAGGTTCCTAACAGGTCACTTACCTGTATCTGGGGATTAAGGACTCCTGAGGTAGAGGACCAGCCATCTTTAGACCTATAGCTTTTGGCTGTGCATGTGTTGATTTCACAAAATAATTGCCCTCTGGGAAGAGACTTCCTGCTGAGGCAGAATATTTAATGGTTCCTGGGAAATAAGGAGACTTAACTAACATTTCTAATTAACGTGGAACCTGATGTTTGTCTAAAGAGACAAGCTGTGTAATCACCTATTTATGTAGCAAATCAGTTATGTAGGAGCTCAGGAGAGCCAAATTGTCAGGCTTTTCCTCTGTGTAGTATCTTCTTTCAGTATTCTTTCTTAGTTACCTCATGTACATTCTCTTTTCTTTAATCCCCTACCTCTAAACGTTGTAGTGGCAGTGAGGGTTCCCCCTGCCCCACCCTGCCCATCCAAAAGAAAAAAAGTACCATTTATCAATTATATATTTAAATCACCAGATTGTTTTCAAATGAGTTAAAAAATAAATATGCTTTTAGTTAAAAACAGTATACTTTCAGTTATGTTTTGTTTGTAGAAGTAGTGAAGGAAAGAAGTCTAAAGAGAAAGCCAGAAAAGCAGGGATGCTTTATCTCTTATCTGTTCAGTGCTTCCTTTCTGCAGATGTCCCTTCTGAGATCCAATGAATCTTCTTGGTACAGGTTTATACCCCATGGATTCTTTCAGATTGGTTCATCATTATATATTTTGTAACCACGTTTTGATATGAAACAGAGTGAGATGGTTAATTAAAAAAACTGAAGAGTTCATGACCCTGTCTCTAAGTCTTGACCCACCTAGTGCTTTTAGATGGTTAAATGTGTGTCAGACCAGCTATAACTTTACTTTGACCCTGCTCAGGAATAGTAGAGCCTAAGTTTACAGACAACTGAATGAAGTGAATTACCATTCTCTAAGACTTTTTCCCAGTATCTGTGGGAGATCCCTCTGGGGCCAGCCCAGCCCCAAGAGGCATGTCTATCCTAGGATAGGTTGAACATGATTCAAGATATGGTGAATTCTGTAGTGTGGTTACGTTACGTTACTCTAGTTGAGTATAATTTTTTTGTTGAAACTCACCAGGCAGCTCCACAATCAGATTTTTTCTGGGGTCCTTTGGATCTAGGATGGCTTTGGACTGGATAAGTGTACTTAGCACTTTCAAACATTAATGAGCACACAAATGGCTAAAATGTAGATGCTCACTTAGTGGAATCAGGCTGGGGTGTTGAGATTCTACCTTTCTGATTTGTTCCTTGTTGATGCAAGTTTGAGTAGCATGGGAGGGGTGGAGTTTGGGAGGTTTATTTGGGGGAAAACTTTTACTTTTCTATGACCTGATCTAAGAAAATAGTTCTTTAATGTAAGGAGGCTTTCCTTGGCCAATTTGGTGAATGTTCTCCAAGTCTTCAGTGAATCAGAACTTCTATATTTCCAACTCCTGGCCTTATCACCTTAGCTGAGCTGGGCATCTGGGGACCTGCTCACTTGTTTTGTTCAGATTTCTTGTCTGCTATTTACATCAGCAAAATAGTAAAAAAAAAAAAAAAAATTGTGTTAATCATTCTAAAGCTACTTATATGCTTTTATGGCTACATTTTTTTTTAATATTACCGTTAAAAGTCATTTTTTATATACTTAATCTGAAGTTCTGTAAAAAAATAATTTACTGTCTTTTTTCCTGCCAATAAATATTTTGGAAAATTAAAGACTGCCACAATGAAATATGGGAAAATTATAAAATTAAAATTTTCTGACACTTTAAATTCATCCTGTGTGCTTCATTAGAGGAAAAAAGGCAGATGGATTAAAACCAATAAAATAAAAATCTAAAATAAAATGTATTTACTTAAGTATATGTTATAATTTATAAGAAAATATGGCCTTTCATTATTTTCACGAAATGCTTTTATAAAGGTAATTTTCTCTTTTGACCTATGATAGGTAGGGGGTTCATTGATGCTAAATATATACTTTGTTAATTCTTCACCAACTACTACTTTGGTATGGAGTACAGGTCAAGACCATTGACCAGCTTGTTTTCTCAGGGAGATTTTTCCCTTTCTCCAAACCACACATCATTCTATCCAGCTGTGAATAGAGACTTTCTCCCTTCCCCCTCTTTCTCTCTCCTTTTCTCTCTCTTCAAGCCTCCTCTTCCTCCAAGCCCTCCCTCCTCCTCCTCCTTTCCTCTCACTGTGCTGTGGAGTGACAGCTTGTAGACGTTGCGTGCGAGGAGTTCAGCTGGCGCTGTGTGGTCTGAGTGTGTGGTCTCCACTTAGCCCTAAGGCTGCTAACAGGGTGGATAGGAGAAAGCAAGACTGTTTAATTTATTTCGAATGCCGGAATTGTGCCCGGAGTTTCTCCTAAGCTTTATTCCATAGCTAGCAACTTCAATCTCTCACAGCTGTGATACAGTCAACTCTCCACTGAGTCTCTCCCAACAGGCGCTTTCTACAGCATCTGCCTGTTTAAATCCCCCTAGACTCAGAAATGTTAATGACACTGCTGAGTGCTGTGATTATTTTGCTTTCACTATGTCAGGATATATGGCCTTGAAGAAGTTTCTTTTGAGGTAGAGCTAGAGAAGTAAAACAGAAATTTTAAGATAAGTGACAAAGTTTATGTATTTTTAGAAATTGGGAAAGCTGTTGTACAAAATTTGGGTCAAATTAATATAACTCTGCTCATGTGAAAGAAACTGGGAGTTACGTGACATACTGTCATGTTAAACAATTTTAATAAAATTAACCAATTTAAGCTGACTGTTGATTCCTGGACCTTTTTTGAGAATCTGCATTGATTTTGGTATGCCTATTGGTAGTAGTTATTATATTTGTCAGTAGTGATAATTGGATAATTTTATCATAAAAATTTGACAAGTTGAGATATATGGAACTTTGTTTTTTTGCAATACAATTTTAGAACAATATATTTTTACTAATTATTTTATTATAAATGGATTAGCAATAGTTTGTTGATTTTGTATATCATTTCTGAACATTCGTGTTGAAATGCTCAAATATTTGTTATTTAAGTGAACACGTAGAGACTCGATATCATTTGGGATTTTGCATTGGTTAGCATCTTCATTTGCCTCCCTGCAGTCTTACTGGATTGGTGTTACTGTTATTGATGCATTGTCTAAACTAGAAAGTCTAGGGCACTGACATTTTCCAGGGTGGTTAATATACGTAGTTTATTGTTGTTCCATTGCTTTTCCTGCTACTTATAACCCTGAGTTTCAGTACAGTCATGTGTGCCTAGTGATGGCAATATGTTCTAAAAAATGCATTGTTAGGCAGTTTTGTTATTGTGAGAACATCACAGAATAAACTTACATAAAACTAGATGTTATAGCCTACTACACATGTAGACTCTATGGCATAGCCTGTTGCTTTTAGGCTAAAAACCTGCATTTCACCGTACTGAATAGTGTAGGCAATTGTTAACACAATGGAAAGTATTTTTGTATTTAAACATATCTAAACATAAAAAAGGTACAGTAAAAATATGCTATAAAAGATAAATAATGGTACAGCTGTATCGGGCACTTACCATGGATGGAGCTTACAGGACTGGAAGTTGCTCTCAGTGAGTCAGTGAGTGAGTGGTGAGTGAATGTTAAGGCCCAGGACTTTATAAACACTGTACACTCAGGCTATACTAAGTTTATAAAACAACATGAGATTAAATCAAGCAGAAGAGAAACAATGCAGTCAATAGATGAGGTTAAACAGATGTAGGAAACTGCTGTAGATATAACAAGATATACTGTTTTTCAGCAAACTTTTTTTTATAAGTAGATAGAGCATACTCTAAAATAACCACACATAGTAAATACATAAACCATTGACATAGCCATTTATTATCATTATCAAATATTTTGACATGACATACTTATGTCATGACATGACGTGATTGTATGTGTTGTATTTTTATATGACTGGTAGGCAGTGCAGTAGGTTTGTTCATACCAGCATCACCACAAACAGGTGAGTAATGCATTGCTCCACGATGTTATGACAACCAAGACATCACTAGGTGATAGGAAATTTTAAGCTCCATTATAATCTTTTGGTACCACCGTCATATATGTGGTCCACTATTGACTGAAATGTCATTCTGCCTCACATGACTATAAGTGGAAGTCAGTTCATAACACTGAGTGTGAACCTTCCTTCACACTCTCACCTTTTCAGTCCTGGATATGGTTTTCTTTAGTCTCATTTGATCTTGAATCAGAAGACTAGAAATTTAGTAGTGTCAAATGCTTTTTTAAAAATTGCTATTATCCTGTATTTCCTCGTGTGTGTGTGTGTGTGTGTGTGTGTGTGTGTGTGTGTGTGTGTGTGTTTTGGTTCTGTTTGTGGAGATACTGATAATCTAACGCTCCCAATAATTCTGAAGCAAAATTAGTATATTCACAAAGCCGTGCAACTATCACTGCTAATGCTGGAACATTTTTATTACTCCAAAAGGAAACCCTGAACCCACTATGAATCCTTTCTAATTCCCTCTCCTAGAGCCACCAGTAATCTACTCTCTGTCTCTATGGGTTTACCTTTTTTGAACTTTCATATAAATGGAATCATACAATATGTAATCTTTTGTGTCAATTATGGCAAAATATGTGCATAATAGTAGTCATTACCCATGTTTTAAAAATTACCTTATGTCTTTTACCTAGTAAATGAAAATTTCATATATATGTAAATATATAAATATAAACACATATATGACATTGATAAATTATGGTTATAGTCAAGTAATCACTATAAATATTATTGAATTTACATTTTGGAAGCTTAGAAATGTTTAACAGGAGCTGTGAAATGCTCTAGGCTTGCAGGAACCTATACTCAACTGTCTTGAGTTTCACCAGTGTCTTTGCTAACTTATTTGAAATTTGATCTACAACTCTAAAAGGGATAAATCCAGATTGAGCTAGATCCCTCCATTTCTACTTCCTTTTTTATTGGGCTCAATCCTCAAGGAGTGAACAGTGAACAGGAAACAGAGCAGTTATTAGGTAACTAAAGTGGGAATTGTCCTCAAGAGCAGTTCATTCTCTTGTAAAAGTAGAAAAACAGTTTCCAAAGAGCCACAATACCTTGGCAGCTTTTTAAAAGATAACATTTCCAAATGCATCTCTGTTGAACATAAGTTCATCTTTAAGAAAAAATTACTATTTTTGGACATTTCATATTTAAGAACTGAAAACTTGGAATCTTTTTATATAGTCTCAGTGTGTGTGTTGTTTTAAAATGAAAAATCAAACTTCAGTTAGTTTTGGCTTGGTTTTTACAGAAATGAAGGCTGGCTGAAAAATAAGTGCAAGGACTTATAAGAGGGTAAAACACATTTTGGTTTAAACATTTAAATTTTTTTTTGTTTTTTGTTATTTTTTTAGTAAAAAGCGTTGTACAATATTAAAGAGCTGATTCTACACATTAGAATTTCTGATTTTCAGGTAATTTGTTATGGGAGCAGTAATAGAATATTAAACTTTTCACTTCTTGGACCTTACAGTTAGAGGCCACATTTGAATTTGACCTGCTGTTTCCCTTAGGAAGAGGAGTTGTTCTCCTCAGGTCTTTGTTGTTTCATCTCTAATTTTGCTTCATTTCTAATTATTCTCTGTGCATTAACAAATAACCTTTGTAGTTAGCATATATATATATATATATATATATATATATATATATATATATATATAGTGTTAAGAGGTACTGTCAGGTTGATTAAACTTGTATGATTTTGTTATAGTATTCCCAGTTTCTGTACTATTTTTTATTTTTTGGCAATTACTATTGTGGCACAGATTTATTGGTTTAAAAAATAGTGCTTGGGACACAGTATAGAGTTAAGGAATGGTGTCTGTTCTGCAGTAGGACAAATGAAGCCCACATCCCTCTCAAAGGCCATGTCTCAATGGTTTCTCATAGCTGGAAGTCCACATGGCCTGAAGTTTATTGCTGTCATTGAAGAGCCAAAAGAAGAAAGTTATTAATAAGTCCATTTGTTCCCAGATATGTTCAGCCCAGCTACCATTTTACCAAGTATCTGATTTGTTCTGGCACTGGGTTAGGTGCTAGGAGTATGTAAAAGAATATGATACAGTCCTAGGCAAGACCGTTGAGGACAATACTTTATCAAGATCTTTAGTATAATAATTTTTTTTTATTTTTGTAAATATAGAGGATATTGTTTATTATAATTGTTTTCCTGAGTTAATCTATTTGCAGGAGAAATGATGAGGCCCTTCTGATAGGAAACATTATGTGATCAGTGTTACTAAGGAAGCTGTGTACTACCTTGGATCCTCATTCATAAGGGCTGCTCCATACTGTGCTTCAGAATTGGCCTTTATGTACATGCTCACAAGGAAAACAGTATAAAAATGTATTTAAAAACTTGGTTTTCCTGACCCCACTACCCTCTCCACTCATTCTCTCAGTAATGTTGACTTCTAGTGTCTGTCCTTCTCAGCCCTTCTCCATATTTACTAAAGCATATATATTTGTACGGAGGTAACTTTGTCCTCCCTCTCTCCCTCTTCCCTCACTTTATCCATTCATCCTCTCTTCCTTCCTCCCTCCCTCCCTTCCTTCTTGCCTGCCTACCTGCCTATCTGCCTAACTTTCTGCCATCTAGCCATCCATAGGAGCATTGGTTGGATCCCTATTTTAATACATCAACTTTAACAAATGATATTTGAGACAATATAGGAAAATTGAACTTGAGCTGGGTGCAAAATCCATTCCAGAGATACAAACTAAAATAATTATGGATAAAATTATGTGTCTGAGGTTTGTTTTAAAGTACTTCCTCAAAAACAACATTAAGTGTTTTGAGGAGGATAGCTAGTTGAAACAAGAGACAAAATGTTGAGGCTGGTTAATGGGAACATAGAGGTTTATTATACTAGTCTCTTTTCTTTTATGCATATTTAAAATTTCCATAACAAAAGTAAAAAAAAATCACATGGAGAATCAGAATAGCATAGACCAAAAGCCTGGTTTTGAATCTCAACTTTTCCATTTACTAGCTGTGACTTTGTATGAGCTGTATTTAATCTCTGATAATCTTACCACTATTAATAAAAAAAATTAGCATTTTAGAATACTTCCAGGTATGTTTTCTATACATTTTAAAGTTATATATAAAGATTACATAAAATATGTATTTGTAAGTATATAAATATAGCAATTATATTATTTGTATTACTTCTTTAAAAATATGCATTTTTTATTTGCAAAAGCTAAAAATGCCCATATAAATCACTAGTCCAGAGTTTGTATTTCTTCTGGATCCACCACATGAAACAAGAGTCTGTTACTGATTCTTGCCAGGTTTGGGGGTCTTTTCCTAGGCCTTGGATGTGTTTTTGAGGAAGCTGATACTTTTTGAGCAATAGCCAGCTGAGGTGGTACACCTGGTTTTCCTCCATCTGCACCTCCAGACTGTCCTTGGCCCTATGGGGCAGGAGTGATGATAGTGCTAGGCTGGCATTGTTGCTAGAGGATGGCAGCCACCAAGGGCACATCCAAACCTATAGGCTTCCCAAGTTCTGGACTATAGTCACCTTTGTGTTAGAAGCTCTCTGTGCTTGGGTGATGTCAGTTGGGAAAACTTTCCCTTTTTTCACAATAGGCTTTTGTCTGGGAAAGTTCACTTGATAGGTAGGCTTCAGTTTTTCTAAACGTCTGATCAGATTATCCCATGGAAGCTTCATATAACATACACACACACACATAAATCTATTGTGATTTTAATATACATATAAAAAAAGTTTTTGTAAGTAAGTATTTTAAAGTTTTAAATGGTTAGCTAAATGTATATATATTTTATAGGCATACCTTGGAGACATTGCAAGATTCACTTCTAGACCACCATAAAGAAGCAAGCCACCGGAATTTTTGTTTTGCCAGTGCTTGTAAAAGTTAAGTTTGCACTATACTGTAGTTCCTTAAGTGTGCAATAACATTGTGTTTAAAAACATATCTCAATTACAAAATATTGCTAAAATAAGGTAACCATTATCTGAGCCTTCAGCAAGTTGTAACCTTTTTGCTGGTGGAGGATCTTTTTTTAAAAAAATTTGTTTTCCAGTAATTGACATATAATATTATATATTTGACATATAATATTATATATTAGTTTCAAGTGCACAACATAGTGATTACACATGTATATACATTACAAATCAATCATCCCGATAAGTCTAGTACCAATCTGGAACCATACATACTTATTACAGTATTATTGATTATATTCCTTATGTTGCACTTGATATCCCTATGACTATTTATATACCTGGCAATTTGTACTTCTTAATTCCTTTCATCTTTTTCACCCATCCCCCCAACTGCCCTCTCACTGGTGACCATCAGTTTGTACTCTATCAGTGAGTTTGATTTGTCTGACTTATTTCACTTAGCATAATACCTCCATATTGTCACAAATGGCAAGATTCCATTCTTTTTTTATGACTGAGTAATATTCCATTATATATACGTACAACAACTTCTTTATTCATTCATCTATCAGTGGACTTCTGTGTTGCTTCCACATCTTGGCTATTGTAAATAATACAAAAATGGACATTCGGGTGTATATATCTTTTTGCATGAGTGTTTTGGATTTCTTCAGATAATTACCCAGAGTGGAATTGCTAGGTCATATGGTAGTTTTATTTTTAATTTTTTGGGGAACATCCATATGGTTTTCCATAATGGCTGCACCAATTTATAATCCCACCAGCACTGAACAAGGGTTCCCTTTTTGCCATAATTAGGGCTGCTTATTGAGAGTTGCAGGTCATGCTGCAGTTAGCTGCTGCTTGTTTGAGGTCTGTGGACCTTTGAGAAATTTAAGTAAATTTTGCAGCATGAGCGAAGGTAGGCTGCTTGTGTGGAAAAGCCGCTGGAAAAGGTTTGGGCTGGTCATAAGAGTTGGGTGGAGCAGGGTCTGGTAATTACTAGAGCAAGGTGAATGGTGCTGGGCAGGTTATTGGTGAGCTCAGATTTGGTGCCCTTGCTGCACCAGCCTTGCTGTGTGGAAGAAGAGCTCAACAAAGGAATGGTGCCTTCTAGCACTTCCATCCACAAATAGAGCTGTTCTGACCCTGTCCCTTTTGCCCTTGCCAGAAAACTCAATTTGGTTCCTTCCTGACCATCCTTGGTGCTTTCTGAGCTGCTTCCCCTGTGCTTGAGCCCAGAGTGAGTGAGTCTTTGTGCAGGCCCCTCAAGAATAGTGTCTGGTCTTCAGCAGCTCTTCTCACTTGGATACGATCCCTGCTGTTTTTCACAGCCAGATGTTACGGGGACTCCTCTTCCCAGCACTGATGCTCCAGGTTGGGGAGCCTGGTGCGGGGGTGGGGCCCCTTGCTCCTCAGGGGAAACCTCTGCAGTGGAGATATCCTTCATGATTCTTAATCACCATACTGTGGGTGTGGGACCTACCCTGTTCCGTATCTTTTGTCTTTGCCTTTCCTACCAGTTCTCCACATGGCTTCTTTATAGCCTTAGTTGTAGACTTCTGTTTAGTCTTCAGGTGATTCTCAGTGATGATTGTTTAATTATTTAATTGTAATTAGTTTATTATTTCATTGCTGTGGTTGTGGGAGGAGGCAGGCACAGCGGTTTCCTACTCTTACCATCCTGACCAAAGTCTCCCAATGTAGATATTTTAAATGTCCTTAAATTACCTATAAACTCAATGTTATTGATACATTTGTTCATTTAACAAATATGTGTTGAGCATCAGTTATATGCTAGGTAGTGTTCTAAGTGTTGGATGTATAGCCGTGTTTGGAACAGAAAAAAAAAAAACTTTCCTGGAACTTACATTCTAATCTGTAAAGATAGACAAGTAGTTATCTGAGTGATGATTTTATTTTTCTTTACGCAGTTGAGAATATTTTGAAGTTTCTCTGATGGAGTGCCTATCCTTTTTATAATCAGGGCAGAAACAGTGAAACTCTTTTTAAGGGAGAAGGTGGAGGCAAGTTGAGACTAGGAATGGAGGCTGTGTTTAGGGCTCCAGGTCCGACATCCCCTGTTGCCTTTGTCAGAGGGTCTGTAGGTAGGTGGAACCCAAGTATTATCTTCTGGGTGGGGTTTTGAGGCGTAATACCACAGGACCATAAGGGCCTGGGGCTCATGGGATCCCTGCTCTGCACTCTGGCTGTCACCCTTGTGGCATCATGAAGTTTTCTGCCAATATCTCCTGCAAGGGTGTTGAGGATATAGAGCTCTTTTTCCATATCCAGGTTGGCAAAAGTCTGAGTGCTTTGTGCCAAGACAAGCTATGCTTTTGGACTCCTGCCTCCAGGGTCATCTAAGAGGCCAGGGTGTGGTGCGAGGTACGATGGGGAGAATTCTTCCACTGGTTTCTCATGCAAGGTGTTTCAAAAAAGTTCAACAGGATTTACCTAGAACTAGAATCTGAGCATTTTTTTCAGAGCAGTGAGAAGCACAAGGAATGCTTCCACCCTGAAGCTCCAGCTGACGAGTAAGCATTGTCCCTGCCTCAGGGTGGCTGTTCAGCTGCTGTTGCCCACAGTGTGATGGTACACTATCTGCCTGTGAGGATGCTTCCCTTAAGGGCAGGTGAAGATTTTTCAGTGCCTGGTGATCAAACCTGTGATGTTAGTGTACCAGCCACTTTGAATACTGAAGAGCATTGTAGAAAGAATGGCAAACGTGGGCTAGCAGTTGCTGGTTGCAGCATGTATAAATGGCAAAATGAACTTAAGGACGGAAACCGATATCGTTTCTATTAAAAGTTATTTTAACAATCTCTCCAGTGCCTGCTCAGGATATTCCTCAAGACAGAAAGAAACCCGAGAGCATGGTGCAAGTGCTGGTAAAGAATAGGAAGCTTCTGCAGTTTTTCCAGGGACAGCAAATAAATCCTACAGCGTCCTTATGCAGTATTTTGAGCAATACTCTTCATTATGTTTTGGCTCATGAAAATGTCACTCTTAAGTATTTCATTCCTGCTCATAAAAATTCTGCCAGCCTGTGTGTGTGTGTGTGTGTGTGTGTGTGTGTGTGTGTGCGCGCGCGCGCGCGCGCGCGCGTGTATTTTAACTTACGTTTCTGTTCAAAGCGGAAACAGACCCTGAGTTAATTGTGTTAAAAGTCTGCACCCTCTCTGGCTTATATAGGGTGTACATTTTATTGAGTGCTTCTTCCTTTGTAAAGCTTTCATTCCAGAATCATTGCTGAAATAGTTGGATAGGTCATTTTTATGTTTATTAGCTTTGCCATTTTTTTCATTCTTGTTAAGATGCCAACAATAAAAACAATTTTCTACCTCAACTCTTTTTTTGGGGGAAGAGAGGATTGTAACAAAGTAAGTAAAAATAACTTTGAACACTGAAACAACTGGATTAGTATTTTGTTATAAAATGCTATTGTGTAAAATGGAAACTTCATCAAGTATTAACATTTTTTGAGGGATTTTTCTTAATTTAGGGAGCTCAGTTTGATATCTGAAAGCTATAAAGTATTTAGCACTTATGTATTTTACATAGTCTTTCTAAGCTGTATGTGTTTTGTCAGAGTATATATTAGTGTATATTTGTGGTTTTAAATTTATTATCTACAGAGTTCGAATTGGTTATTTATTAGGTTCACTAATAATGCATCTTATTCACACAAGAATTCAAAGAATTAGTCAAGTTTATGTGGACCAGGATGTTTCTTATGTGAACTTTTATATGAACCAAGATTCCATTTTTTCCCCACAGTAATCTGTTATTGTATTTAGTAAATAATTCTTAATGCTTCATTATTTTGAGAAGAAGAAAGAAGAGTTTTAAAGGAGTGTGATTAATAATCTCTTGGAGAGGGGCAGTACATATTAAATTTTAGTTTTTTAATGGTTTGTGCAATAAGACAAGCTATTAACCTTGCAACCTGTGTTTTTGCACTCGGTAAATTCCAATGACTACATTTCTATCAGTGATGAGTAATTGCCTATTAGATTTGGTTATTAAATACTTAAATTTGTTATTTTTACTATTATTATTATTTGCTGATTTCTAAATTTTATGGTGCTGCAGAAAGAACATAGAAACATGAGACCTTGGCAAGTAA
Organism: Macroglossus sobrinus; assembly: GCA_004027375.1. NCBI lineage: Eukaryota > Metazoa > Chordata > Mammalia > Chiroptera > Pteropodidae > Macroglossus > Macroglossus sobrinus. Next base: position 510,500 of record PVKZ01000855.1, on the reverse strand, counting down.
CTTGAACTCTTGGCTGCTTAAGATCTCTTTTAGTTTGAATAGATTCCAATTCCATATTCTGAGGGTTATATAGGAAGATTAAAGAGTTTTCAAAAGTATCTTAAAATTATTAATGAGTAACTATTTCGGAGTGATAGTTTAAGCATTGTGAAGCTGTTTACTGTCTAACTTCTGAGAGTTATATACAAATGCCTGATGAATATTTACAAAGCTATTTTTAACATTTTTAAAATCCCCTGCTCTCATCAGCATTTTTGTAGACTTTTAATGCAAGATGAAAATGCAAAACAAGTAAGTGCTTTAACAGTAAGGAAATTAAAAAAGATCTGCAGATTTTTTTTTCCTGTGCCATAACACAGAAATAACTTATCATGCTTGTTTCTAGTATCTCTTCAAAATTTTCTTTGCTTTCTTAATTAAATGAGAACTTTCAAGTTATAGTAAAAGTCTATCTTTTTACCTGGTTCATCCTTTCTTCTCTCTTTCCTTCAGAGAATGTCTGTATTTCTCCCTCACCTTCCTTCCCCTGCTCCCCCCGCCAAACCTATAGGTTATTTCGGAAAATAAATAATTTCATTTTAATCTATGGTGAATTGTTTATAGTAGTTTTAATAATTCATTAACAAAAAGACTAGGGTTTTTGCAGTGTAACTTTTGAAAATGAGGATAATTTATTCCTCTCTACTTAACCATCAGTGATATGTTACTGTTAAAGAAAAATAAGCCATCTAAAACTTTAACATCTAAATATAAGGTCTTAGCAATTCATATTCTTCTGATTTAGTCATATTGTTTTATAATACAAAGATTTTAAAATGAATAACAACATTCTCATTATAGTTTAGTTTAATTGTGAAAAGCTAGGAAGTGCCAGTTTCCACAGTTTTACATTAGTAATTGAATTTAAAACTTTGGTCCTATAAATTAGATTCTCAGAATAAAGAATTAAAAAAGGCCTTTAAAAAATATCTCATCCATGAACTTTAGTTATAGATAAGAAAAGTTCCAGAGAGCATAAAAGTAGCTAAAGATTTTTAATTGTTAATACCAGCATCCAGTTTAGAAGCCAGGTCTCCAAAGTATTCATAGATATTAAGTATTTGAGCTTGTTCTGTCAAGACTTAATTCATAGACTTACAGCTTGGATGGAGTTCTATTTATTAAAATAAATCAAGATTACCATGTGAATCTATTACTTATTTAAAAAGATAAAATTTAAATTAAGAAAAGTCCAAAATCCTTTTGAAGGGCATTGCTGTATTATCTTTGTGTGAAGATACTCTTTGCAGGTACGAAGGAATTTGTCATGAAATGGTGATTTTATGGAAAACTGTGACCTCTCATTTAAAACAAGATCAAGGTTTCAAGTTTAGAATTTGTTTTAGCTTCTTTCATTTCTTTTAGAGAAATGCTACTGAGAAGCAAGAAAACATGTTTTTCTGTTCACTGTATCTACAGAAATAAATCGTAGGTGAAATGTATTAAAGTGCTTCTTTATATCTGGAAATGTGTGTTTCATTGTAGTTCTTATTGTTCCCTAGATATCGTTTGCTAAAAGCTACTAAAAGGATTGCTCATAAGTATATGTTTATTTATAAGTACATGAATCATTCCAATATGAATACTAAAAGAAATGAAATACCAAAAGAAATCAGAGAAACATCTGTTGGCTGGTTAATTCCTAAAGAGTCCTCTTGGTTCTGTTTATCCCTATTCAGGTCTAGGTAGTTGGAAAAATCTTTAGTAAGTTAACATGATTCCTTTTATAGCAAACCTGTAACCTTGTTTGGTAACTGATGGGATATAATTGTGGAGTATGGGTCTTAAGATAAGAGCCAGTATATAATAATTTGAAGCTTATCTACATATACCTGTGTATGTATATGAAATTCCCAGTAGGTACTCCAGTACTGTCAGCCGTTTATCATTTGCCCATTTGTATCATTTAATCTTTCATTTATTATTAATTTATTTGTGCAAGGACATTGCCTAATAAAAGTGGTTTGTTCTGTATCTAATAATTTTCCTTATGTAATTAATAATAGCTACTTTACCTCCTATCTTTATCATTCTGCTTTCAAAAAATGAAATTGGCTTGTGGTGTGCACTTTTAGGGTAGGTTTGTTCACTTTATTTCTTACCTCTTTCATTATCTTAAATTACTACGTAATGTAGACAATATATTGTTTTAATTAAACAAATGACGTTTATGGCAGGCAAAGTCAGACTTTTGTTAATCTCTGTTTAGTGTATTTATATAAGAAAGACATGCCAAATTTTCAAAGACCATTATTACATTTTAAAAATCTTTGTGAGGAAAATCTTTGTGGGCACGTAATGACAACTGTAGATTAGATGAGTGTTTTTCTTTAAAAATATCCTTGTTAGTCTGGCACAGGTTGTGAAACTGAAAATGTTTAGAAACTAAATTGTTTTCTTAAGGCTTAGACTCTTTCCTGAGTGATAAGAAATTTTTTGGTTTCTTTGTGATTTTAAATATTAGCTATAATATAGGATGTTTCTAATTGGAGGTAGATTGAAAAGAGACATCTCTTCCTCATTTCACAAATAATTACTCAGTGCATACTATGTGGTAGGCACTGTTGTTTGTGTTATGGACCTTGCAGTTTAAAAAGCAGTTTAATTATTTCTTATTTAAATGACTTAATGCTTTTCTTGAGATAATGGTTTGTCCGTGTTTGGGGTATATAGGTGATGCTTTGTGGTAAGGAAATGCCAATTAATTTTTTGCATCTGAATTAATATAATGAACTGAGGATTTTAGCTGCTTCTGCTTTTGCATGTCTGGGAAAGAGCTGTAGTCTTTAATCATACAGAAGAAAATAGGTCATACTTTTTTATTCATGATGGTCCACAGTAACCTAGACAAAACTTTGTTTTATTTTGACACACTTTGAGGATAACATAATTAAGATTATGATCCTTTGTTAAAGCTCTTAAAGTGGATTTAGAACATTGGGAATAAATTAGAAATGCCTTGTCTATTAGTTTTTTTATTGTTGTTTGTTTGTTTGTTTTTTGCATTTTTTTTAAAACCAGAGGTATTCTAATTTCAATTCTGTTTTACAGCAGGAAGAGCCAGTACCCTATGCACATATGAAACCATTCTAAGGTTTTTAGAATATGGGCTATCCAATATACAAATGACCTCAGAGGATGTGGGGTATTATAAAGGAAAGAGTGATATTAGACTCTTGTGAGTCAGGAAGCCACGGACCTGGTCTGTAATATATTTAATTAGTTATGTGACTTAAAAAAAAAAAAAAACATTTAACATCTTTAGGTTACAGTTTCTTTAGATGAGGGGTCTAGACATTAATTGAATCAAGTTTCTTAGCTTTGATTCTGTGAAATATTGGCATGTCCTCCTACTAATAATCAAATCTATCATGTCAAGGGTAACTGACAGTGTGATATTTTTATTAATCGTCTTTTCAATAATATTAATCTCAATGGTAATTTCTTTACCTATTAAATTTTCATCCTACAGTTTTTCTGGAAACAAGGATTGTAAGAATATTTGTTTAAAAATCTGGTTCTTTATAAAGTGAGCTAGACCACATTTGAAAGTAATCAGTTGAAGCCACATGCTTATCTGTTTTATAGTCTAATACTGTAGACAGGGATTAATAATGTCAAGTTATTTAAATCACCACTTAATTGGGGTCTAATTTTCCAGGCCAATAGAGTGAAGCATTTCCTTTTGTCAAGAATTGGTTTGTAAATGTTAATGAGGCAGATTAATTACCCATTCTTTCCTTAATATTTATTTTCTCTGCAATGTTATGGTATCTTTAGGGCAATATAATTTCTGTTGGAACTTTATGTTGAAATATGTCTGTTCTCTCCTGAAAGCTTTTATTAATATGTTACTAAATTTCAGGTTTATCAATTTATAATAGTTTTAAAGCAAATTTTCAAAACAAGCTTTCCAAACTTTTGTCCATGTTTAAACATGTTTAACAAAGATAGCAATAGTAAATTGCATTAAAAGAATACTTGTTTCTGAAAATTCTATAATTTTATGTATACTTAATTATTAAATTACCTACTGTGGTTGTTAATATAAGTTTATTCATTAGTTATTTGTGTATTTTGCTAATGTTAAATGTGAAAATAAGTATTTCTTTTGAGTAACAGTGGGTCTTATGTGTTGATTAGTAGGATGATGTAAATTTGATGTAGTTGTACTTTACTTTAAAATGTTACCCAAGCATTATATTTTAAATTTAATTTTATATTAGTTTCAGATGTGCAGCACAATGGTTATACATTTACATAATTTCTGAATGGATTCCCTCCCTCCCCGCCCCCCAATTATGCTAGTACTTATCTGGCACAATACATAGCCATTACAGTATTTATTATTGACTGTATTCCTGTGCTGTACTCCACATCTCCATGACTGTGGTATAACTACGAATTTGTACTTCTTAATCCCTTCGTCTTTTTCAGCCTGCTCCCCACCCCTCTTACCATTTAGCAGTCACCAGTTTGTTTTCTGTATCTGAGTCTGTTTTCATTTTGTTTGTTTATTTATTTTGTTCCTTAGATTCCATATATAAGTGAAATCATATGGTATTTGTCTTTGTTTGTCTTATTTCATTTATCATAATATTCTGTAGGTAGGTCCATCCATTTTTTTGCACATGGTAAGATTTCAGTTTTTATGGCTGAGTAATATTCCATTGTATATATGTACTAAACTTCTTTATTTAATCATCTATTGATGATCACTTAGATTGAAAAGCATTATTTTTGATAATTTTTTATTTTGAAATAACCTCAGACTTACGGGAAACTTTCAAAAATAGTAAGTAACTCTTATAAACCTTTTAAGAAAATTAGGTAAATAACAAGTATAAACCCTTTTATCAGACTCACCAATTGTTAACTTTTTGCCCCATTTGTTTTTATCATTCTGTTAGTCTATCTGTACATATTTATTTGAACCATTTGAAAATATGTTGTAAATAATCCTTTTGCTTCTAAATACTTCAGTATGTGTTTACTAAAAGCAAGGACATTCTCTTATATTACCATAGTACAGTTATCATAGTCAGGCAATTTAACATTAATACCAATTTTTCCAGTTATGTACTTTATGGAAAAAAATGTTGTTCTTGTTCTAAAATCATTCAGGATCACACATTACATTTAGTTGTAATGTCTCTTTAGTACCCTTTAATATAGAACAATTCTTCAGCCTTTGTTTTTCTTGACATTTTCAAAGCATACAGGCCAGTTATTTTGTAGAATGTCTATCAATTTAGGTTCATCTTCTTTTGTGAAGAGTCTGTTCTTCTGCTCATTTTTTTAAAAAAATGGGTGGCCCGTCTTATTTAGTTGAAAAAGATTTTTACATATACCTTATGTAAAGTCCTTTGTCAGATATATCTATTGAGAATATTTTCTGCTAGTTGCCTATTTTATTTTGATGAGAAGGTTTTAATTCTGATGAAGTCTGTATATATTTATAAAGGGTTTTCAATGTATGGATATTGTTTGTCATATTGAAAAAAACCTTTACCTGTATTTAGGTAATGGAGATATTCTTGTTTTACCTTCTTTATAGTTTATAATTTTAGTTTTTATGTTTAGGTCTATGAACCATCTTAAATAAAATTTTGTGAGTGGTGTGAAGTTGCAGTTAAGATTTTTTACACCCCTCCCCCCCCTCCCCTGCCAATGTGGAGACCCAGTTGTTTCAGCAACAATGGATGAAGATTTTTTTTTCTCCCTTGAATTGCGTTGTTGCCTTTGTCAGAAATCAAGTGGTTATATAAATGTGGGTCTATTTCTGAACTCAGTTCTATTCCTCTGATTCATTAGGTTATCCTTATGCCAGTAACATAGTGTTTTAGTTACTACAGATATTTTATAATGTCCTGAAGTCATGTATCTATCATAAGTGTTACAACGCTCCCCCTTCCCCCCAAAAACATTGTTTTGGCTATTCTAGGTTCTTTGAATATCTATAAGAATTTTAGAATCAGCTTGGAAATTTCTCTACATAAGCTTGCATGAATTTATACATCAGTTTGGGAAGATTGATATTTTAATAATATTGAGTCTTCTTATCCATAGATATGGATATAGATCTCCACTTATTTAAATCTCTTTTTCTGCAATATTTTGAGGTTTTCAGTATAGAAGTCTTGTATATTTTTATTAAATTATTTTTATGTATTTTAATTTTATAATGATATCAAATAGAATCTTAAAACTTCAGTTATTAGTGCAATTAACCGCTAAGCAGATTCCCTAGGATATTCTGTGTAAACAGTCATGTCATCTGCAAATAAAAAGTATTTCTTTCTTCTTTTGTGGCCTTTATGTCATTTATTTCTTTAGTCTTATTACCTAACTACTGAACTGGCTAGAGTCTTTAGAACATGTTAAATAGACACAATGAAAGAGATATCTTTGCTTCATTTATCTTAGGGGAAAGGCTTTGTATATTAAGTATGATAGGTGTGTTCCCATCACCCTGCCCACCCCATTGTCCTTTATTGATTGAAGAGATCTCTATTCCATCTATTCCTAGTTTGTTGAGGGTTTTTAATCACAAAGAGGTGTTGAATTTTTTCAAAGGCTCCTTCTATATCTATTTAGTTGAACACAGTTTTACTTTTGACTTTTAACGTGATTTACAGTTATTGGGTCTTGCTACCTTTGTGTGGCTGAGATAAACCCCACTTGATCATGATGTCTTTCCTCTGCTTCTGTTTCCTGAAATAATTCATGTAGGCTTGGTATTATTCTTTTTTATTAAATGTTTGATAGATTTCATCAATGAAACCATCTAAGTCTGAAGTTTTTTTCGTAGAAAAGTTTTTGACGATTAATTCAAAATATTTAATAAATATATGACAGTTTTGTGATTTTCTGTTTATCTTATGTTAATTTGGTAACTTGTCTTTTGAAGGAATTTTTCTCATGTAAGTTGTCAAATTCATTGGCATAAAGTTCTTTATAATAGTCCTTCATTGCTTTTTTTAAAAAAATGTTTTTAGTATCTATAGTCACCCCCTTTCATTCTTGAAATTGGTGATTTGTGCTTCTCTCTCTTTCTTAAAGAGAATTTTCTTAGGATATGTCAATTTTATTAATTTTTAAAGAAATACTTTTGGCTTTACAATTTTTTTTTCTATTTTTTCTGTTTTATTGATTGCTACTCTTCAGTATTTTCCTTATTTTACTTCCTTTGTTTCTCCTCCCTGCCTTTCTATTTTGAGTTTAATTAGCTCTTCTTTTTCTAGTTTCTTAATGTAGAAATATATACCCTTAATAGTAAATATTTTTCTTCTTAATATAAGCTTTTAAAGCACAGTACTTTGGCCACATCCCTAAAATGTTGATTATAATTCCATTATCATTCACTTCAAAATATTTTATTTTCCTCTTGATTTTTTTTTTTGACCATTTGGTTATTTAGAATTATGTTGTTTAATTTCCAAATACTTGGATACTTTTCACGATATTGTATTGCTATTGTTTTCTAATTTAATTCCTTTGCAGTCTTTGGAATTCATTGTTACTTACTTGATAGCCCAGCATGTAGTCTATCTTGGTGAACATTCTGTAGACACTTCAAAAGGAGTTTTAGAAATGTCAGGCAAGTCAAGATGATCAGTAGTATTGTTCATGTCTTCTATAGCCTTACTAAGTTTTGTTTGTTTCATCTAATGGTTATTCATACTTAAGGGGCATAAAATCTCTAACCATGGTTGTGGCTTTATCTCTTTCCCCCTGTATTCAGCTTTTGCATCCTGTATTTTGAAGTTCAGTTATTAGATATATGCACAGTTTAGATTGTTTTGTCCTTCTGGTGAATTCATCTTTAAACATTGTAAAAATTTTCAGGTTACCATGTGTTGTCATTTCTCTTTAGATAGAAGAACTTTCTTTAGCATTTCTTGTTATACAGATTTGTTACCAGTGAACTTCCTTTATTTGAAAATGCCTATTTTTCAGCTTTATTGAGATATAATGGACAAATAAAATTGTAATATACTTAACATGTACAACTTATAATTTGATGTACATCTACATTGTGAAAGGATTCCCACAATCGAGTTCATTAACACATTCATCACGTCACATAGTTACCCTACCTTTCTTTTGATGAGACTACTTAAGTCCTGTTCTCTTAGCAAATTTTTATTATACAATATATCGCCTGTAATTACCTTGTTACACATTAGATCTTCAGACCTTACTCATAACTGAAAATTTTACCCTTTACCTTTCCAATTACCTCAGCCCCCAACCCTTAACAACCATTATTCTACTGTTTTTATGAGTTAGACTTTTTCTTTCGATACCATACAGTATTTGTTTTTAACTTATTTCAGTCAGCATAATGTTGTGCAGGTTCATCTATGTTGTCATAAATGGCAAAATTTCCTTTTTAAAAAATGAATAACATTCCATTGTGTGTGTGTATGTATGTATGTATGTCACATTTTCTTTATCCATTTATCTATCAATGGACACTTAGGTTGCATCCATATCTTGGCTGCTGTGAATAATGCTGCAATGAACATTTCCAGAAGTGGGATTGCTGGATCATATGGAAGTTCTATTTTTATTTTTTCCTCATTAAACTCTGTTTAAATGGGTGTCAGAATTCTATGATAATTAGTCAAGTTATTCCCACTAAAGAATGCTAATCTTAAAAACTAATACCTTTGAACTGCCCGCCCCCACACACAAAACAAATGGTACGTAAAAACATTTGTCTTTCTGTTGAAAGTTTTACAAATGGATACATTATGATCATTATCCAGACTTTAATTATTAAACCTAAATGGCCAGTTGAGACAAACAGTTCTGGGACTGTCTTCCATCACTGATTAAGACTGGGGTGACAGGTATTAGGCATAATATCCATTTAGCCTTCTGAGCTTTCTGGGTGGACTTGGTGACTTTTCCAGCTCCATTAGCCTTCTTGTCCACTGCTTTGATGACACCCACAGCAGCCATCTGTCTCATGTCACAAACAGCAAAACGACCCGGAAGAGGATAGTCAGAGAAGCTCTCAACACACATGGGCTTGCCAGAAACCATATCAATGATGGCAGCATCAGCAGATTTCAAGAATTTTTTCCAACTTCTTTTCATAATGATGATCAGTCTTCTCCTTAAGCTGAGCAGATATGCAGGCAATGTGAGCTGTGTGACAATCCAGCACAAGTGCAGTGATTTGGCCTGGATGGCTTGGAATAATCACCTGAGTCATGAAGCCAATTGCTTCCATTGGTGACTATTTAATTTCCTTGGAGACTGGTAAAGTGAGTCATTTTTTGCTGTCAACAGCCATGTTACCTCAGTGAACATCTTTGACATGGGAGCCCACACTGTCCCTAGGAAGAGTTTCACTTAAAGTTTCATTTGTAATTTTGACAAGAGCAAAGATGACCACCTAGTTGGGTTTGAGAAAAACAGTCTCCACTGAGCCCACAGGGACAGTACCAAACTACTAATTTTGTAGATATACTGGAGGGGCAGATGCATGGAGTTGTCAATTGGATGAGTTGGTTACAGGATGCAGTCCAGAGCTTCAAGCACTGTGGGTCCACTGGCATTGCCATCTTTATGGGTTATTTTCTATCCCTTGGATTAAGGTGCGTTAACCCTTGGCTCCAGCATGTTGTCACCATTTCGACTACAAATTGACATAAATACTACTGTGTCAGTGTTATATTTTTTTAATGTAGATGCTGACTTCCTTAACAATTTCCTCTTATCTCTTCTAGCCATAGGGTGGTTCAGTAGGATCCACTTTAGTAACACATAACTTAGTTGTTTTACACCCAATGTGTAAGCCAAAAGGGCCTGATCATGAGTCTGGCTATTCTTGAAGATGCCTGGTTCAAATTCACTAACACCAGCAGCAATAGGACAGCACAGTTAGCCTGAGATATGCCTGTAATCATGTTTTTTGATAAAGTCTTCGTGTTTTGGGACATAAGTGATGGTCACATGATGCTGGCCTTGGATTCTACAGGGAGATATCAGTAGTGAAACCATACTTACATATGGCTTTCAGTTTATGGAAGACTCAGGCATATTTGAAGAAGGAGCTCTTTCCCATCTCATCAGTCTCCTCTCAAAGTTTTTGATGGTTCTTTTGTCAGTCCCATCACATCTTTAGATTAGATGACCAGTAATGATAGAATTTATGTGTTCAGTGATAGTGACGTTGACATGAGTCTTTTCCTTACTCACTTTGGCTTCAGTTTAGGCATGGTTTCATGATACCTGAGTTCTGGTGGTAAACCCATTGTGACAAACTATTTTTAATTTCTTGAGGAACCTCCATACTGTTTTGCATGGTGGCTGTACCAGTTTAAAATTTTATCACCTGTGTATAGGGTTCTCTTTTCTCTATAATCAGCATTTGTTGTCTCTTGTCTTTTCAATTAATAAACATCCTAACAGGTGTGGGGTGATAGCTCATAGTAGTTTTGCTTTACTTTTCCCTGAGGATTGGTTATGATTGCATGCACTTGGCTATTTGTATATTTTCTTTGGAAAAATGTCTATTCAAATCTTCAGCCCATTTTTACATTTTTTTTGTTATCGAGGTCAATGTATTTCTTATATATTTTTTAATATTAACCTCTCATCAGATATGTAATTTACAAATATTTATTCCTATTCCATAGGTTACCTTTTCATTTTGTTGGTTTTCTTTGCAATACAGAACCTTTATAGTTTGATGTAGTCCCACTTGTTTTTTTTTTTCACTTTTGTTACCTTTGTTTTTGATGTCCAATCCAAAAAAATCATTGCCAAGCCTAGTGTCAAAAAGCTTACACGTTATGGTTTTTTGTATCTTATGTTCAGATCTTTAATTTAAAGTTGATTTTAGTGTGTAGTGTAAGATAGGGATCCCAGTTCATTATTTTGCATGTCACTGCTCAGTTTTCCCAACACCAGAAAATGCTTTTTTAAATTTTCTATTTTTTCAGTTATAGTTGACATACAATGTTATATTAGTTTCAGGTATACAACATAGTGATTAGACATGTATAGGTCTCACAAAGTGGTCACCCCAATAAATCTAGCATCCCTTTGACACCGCACATAGTTATTACAATATTATTGGCTATATTGCTTATTCTGTCCTTTCTATCTCCATGACTATTATGTAACTGTCAATTTTTAACCACTTCTTAATCCCTTCTCCTTTATCACCAACCCCTCCACACCCTTCCCATCTGGTAACCCTCAAAATGTTCTCTGTATCTATGAGTTTCTGTGTTTTTTGTTTTGTTTTGTTTTGTTCTTTAGATTCCACTTATACATGCAATCATATGGCATTTGTCTTCTTTTACCTGACTCACTCCACTCTGCACACTACCCTCTAGGTCCATCATGAGATGTTATTTTCCCATCCTCTTACTTTTAGACTGTGAATGTCTTTTCATCTGAAGTGAATCTTTTGTATGCAGCATATGTAAGGGGCTTGCTTTCTTATCCACTCCCACATTTCCTGTAATATTGGCTTGGTGGCGATGAGCTCTTTTAGCTTTTTCTTGTCTGGGTAGCTCTTTATCTGTCCTTTGATTCTAATGATAACTTTGCTGGGAAAAGTAATCTTGGTTTTAGGTCCTAGGTTTTCATCACTTTGAATATTTTGTGACAAGCCCTTCTGGCCTGTAAAGTTTTTGTTGAGAAATCAGCACTTCCTTGTAGATAACTAATTGCTTTTCTCTTGATGCTTTTAAGATTCTCACTTTTAGTCTGACCTTTGGCATTTTAATTATGATGTGTGTTGGTGTGGACACACAGTTATCTTTGGGTTCATCTTGTTTGGGACTCTCTGAACTTCCTGGGGTTATATGTCTATTTCTTTCATCAGGTTAGGGAAGTTCTCTGACATTATTTCTTCAAATAAGTTTTCAATTCCTTGCTCCCTCTCTCTTCCTTCCGGTACCCCTATGTTGTTATGCTTCATGTTGTCTCAGAGGCTTCTTAAACTGTTTTTATTATTTTGGATTCTTCTTTCTTGTTGCTGTTCTGATTGGGTGTTCTCTGCTACCCCATCCTCTATGTTGCTGATTCAGTCCTCCATTTCATCCACTCTTTTGATTTCCTCTAATGTATTCTTCATCTCAGATATTGTATTCGTCATTTCTGAATGCCTCTGTATTATGTTTTTTATCTTCATTTTTATGTTTTTTTATCTCTTTGTTAAAACTCTAAGTTCAACTACTCTTTCCCTAAGTTCTTAGAGCAATCTTATACCCAATGTTTTGAACTCACATCTGGTATATTGCTTGTTTCCATTTTGATAAATTCTTTTTCTGGAGCTTTGTTCTGTTCTTTCATATGGGACATGCTTCTTTGTTTCCCCATTTTGGCTGCTTCCCTGTGTCTCTTTCTATGTATAAGGTAGGGCTCCTAAGTCTCCCAATCTTAGTAGAGTGACTTTATGTAGTAGGTGTGCTGTGAGGCTCCTTGGCACAGACCTGAGAGGGGTCCAGCTGTAGGCCAAGTTCAGCCACAGCCTGTGCACTTCTGGGGCCCCCTGGTAAGAGTTACCAAGCAGTCCCAATATGACTGCCATCTATACTGGCTTATAGTTGCTTTGAGGAGCCAAATGAGAAACTGAAGTTGGCTGCCACTGGTGTGGGACTTGAGATGCTCAGCAAGAGGTACAGGATATGCAGAGGCCAGATTCTGCTGCTTTTAATTTTGTGAGCTTTGAGAGATTTTATGAAAGTTTACAGCAGGAGCCAAGACAGCCCATTTGTATGGAATAAATCACTGGCTTGAGTGGGCCCACAAGTTGGGAGAGGCAGAGTTTCAGGGAATCCTCTGGGCAGAGTGACCTGTGTTATCCAGATTAATGGCTCTGCAGGCTGAGAGTGGGGAGGGCTCAAAAAAGGAACAATGGCTTCTTCCTGCATCTCTGCCCTGGAGCAAGCAGACCCTCCAGCCCTTGCCCTGAAGCCGAACAGCTCAGCGCCTCCCGGTGAATCCTTAGCATCCCTTGAGCAGCTGTCTGGAACTGGAGCTCAGAGCCAATAAGTCCATAAGCAAGTAAGGTATCTATTTCCTACTGCCCTTAGTCTCACTCAGCTGCAACCTTCACTAGTTTTCACAGCCAAGGGTTGTGGCTACTTCTCTTCCCAGCACTGGAACCCTGGGTAAGGGAGACTGGTGTGTGGCTGGGACCTCTCTCCTCTCAGATAGGGGAGGTGGCTTTGCAGCCATTATAGTCCTCCCAATTCTTGATCACCCACATGGTTGTGGGACCAGGTTGTTTCACATCTCCACCTTTCCTGCCAGTTTGAGATGACCTGTTATTTGAGGTGACTTACTTGTAGAGCTTCTGTTCAGCCAGACCTCAGGTGAATCTGCATACTGGTTGCTCTGTAATTTCGTTATAATTTTGGTGTGGTTTCTAGAAGAGGCATGCACAGCCTCTACCTTCTATGCCATCTTGCAAGGAGCCCCTTCATCAAGCTTAAGGTCTGTATCATTTGAACTCATTGTCACCCAACAAGAGGAGGCTTTGGCAGAAAAGAGCAGAAAATGCTTTTTATAAAACCTTAATTTCTAACATGTTTTTTTCCTTTTAGCAGTTTAAGGATATTCTATTTTCTTTGGGCCTTCAATTTTTTTTCTGATTAGAAATCATCATTTACATTGTTATTCTTTGCATAATATTTCATTTTTTCCCCTCTGATTGCTTTTAAGATTTTTCTCTTTGAGTGTGACTTCAGTGTGTCTAGGTATGATTTTTTTTTTTTGGTATTTATCTTACCTGGTGATTGCTGGATTTCTTGGACATCTAGAATAATAGTTTTCAATAAGTTTGGGGAAATTTCACCCAGTTTTTCTTCAGATATTTTCTGCTCCATTCTCTCTGTTTACATCAGAGTGCATTATATTTTTCATAGGTTATTAAATCAGTTTCTTTTTATTCCCTATTTTTCATATTGGATACTTCCTTTAGAGCTACATTCATTTTCTCTGACTTCAACTATCTTCTGTCTTCTTCAACCCATTCAGTTTTCTTATTTGAGATATTGTATCTTTTAGTTCCAGAATTTACATTTTATTTTTGTTTTTATAATTTCAACTTTGCTGTTTAGAATATCTTTATATTCATTAATTATGATTACATACATTTTTAATAGTTTATTTATTGCAGACACTTTCAAATTTTTGTTTACTAATTCAGATCCGGCTCATCTTGGAATGCATTTATTATCTGCTTTCTTACTTGACTAGGGCTACATATGTTTCACATTTTTTCATGGGTCCAGTCATTTTTATTGTAATGTGTGTAATACATTTTAGAGCCTTTGGATTTTGTTCTGTTATTCTGAAGAATGCTGACTTTTTTTACAGGCATTACTCTTGTTTCCCCTATGATGGGCAGCAATTGAAATCACTGATTCTTTCATCCTTCAAGCTGTTGCTCTCTACTGTGCTACTTGGAGTCTCTCCTGTACATCCTGGAGTCTAAGAGTTTCAGTAATATTCTTTCACCCTCTGTGGCTCCCTCCTCTCCAGGATTTTGTTCTTCTCTTTATAACTACTCTGTTAGCCCAAAGCTCCATCTCCTGAGTCTTCAAACTGTAGACTGTGGCTTTATGATTATGGTTTAGCTATCCTGTGCTAGGTAGATTGGGGTGTTCTCTCAGATAAAAACTGAGTATCCACTATAAATGTGGATTAAGTGAGTGATTTTTTTAGTTCTCTGAAATAGCCTAGTGAAGTCTTATAACCTTTATATTTTTCTCTAAACTTATGTGAAGAATTTTTTTCAGTTTTTTAAAAAATAACTTTATTCATATACTATACAGTTTATCCATTTAAAGCATAAAATTTCGTGGTTTTTAATATAGCCACATAGTTGTGCAACCATCACCACAGTCAATTTTAGAACTTCCATTACTGCAGAAAGAGAGGCCATACTCATTAGCAGTCACTTTCTATTTCTTCCTAACCTCCATCCTTGTCTCCAGCTCTAGGTAACTACTAATCTACTTTCTGTCTCTATAGATTTGCCCTTTCCAGACATATATATATGGAATTATATAGTATGTGTTTTTTTGTGACTGGCCTCTTTTACTTAGTATAATGTTTTTAAGAGTCATCAATTTTGTAGCATGTGTCAGTACCTCATTCCTCTTTCATTTTCCTTTCATGCCAAATAATACTCCATTGTACGGATGTACTAATTTTATATAACCTTTCATCAGTTGATAGACTAATGAGTTTATTCTACTTATTGTCTATTATTAATAATGCTACTGTGAACATTAATGGACATGTCTTTATGTGGACGTAAGTTTTCATTTTTCCTGGTTAAATGCTTAGGAGTGGAATTGATCAATCATGTATTAACTATATGTTTAACTTTTTAAGGAACTGCCAAACTGTTTTCCACATAGTTGTACCTTTTACATTCCCACCAGCCATGTAAATGGTTCTTAATTTTTCCACAGCCTTGCCAACACATTACTTTTTGATTATAGCTTCCTCATGGATATAAAGTGATTCTTCTTTTTGATTTTCATTTCCCTGATGGCTCATGATATTGTGCTTTTCATGTGCTTATTGGATATTTCTATATCTTTTTTGGCAAAATGGCTATTCAGATTCTTTGCCCATTCTTAAATTGTATTTTTTTTTTTTTACTATTGAATTGTAAGTGTTCTTTCTATAGTCTAGATATGTTTCTTACCAGATGCACTACTTACAAATATTTATTCCTGTTCTGCAGGTTGTCTTTTCACTTTCTTGATGGTATCCTTTGAAGCACAACGTTTTTTTGACTAACTTCAATTTATCTTTTTTTTTTCTTTGTTGCTTGTGGTGCTATATCTAAGAAGACTTTAGCTAACCCAAAGTCACAAAGATTTAATCCTTATGTTTTCTTCAGAGAGATTTGTAATTTTATCATCTACATTTGGGTCTGTAATACACTTAGGGTAAAATTTTGTGCTATGAGGAAGGGATCCAAATCTAATCTTTTGCATGTAGATGTCAAGTTGTCTCAGCACCATTTGTTAAAAAGATTATTTTTTTCTATATTGTTTAAAAATCAGTTGACCATAAAAGTAAGGGTTTATTTTTAGACTCAATTCTATTCCATTTATCTACATGTCTATCTTTATGCCAGCACCACAGTGTCTTGACTATGTAGCTTTGTAGTAAGTTTTGAAATCAGGAAATGTGAATCCTCCATCTTAGTTCCTCTATTTGTAGATTGTTCTGGTTATTTTTCTCTCTTTCTATTTCCATAGAATTTTATGATCAGCTGTCAACTTCTGAAAAAAAAAAAAAAGCCAGCTGAGCATTCATTTGTGGAACAACTTGGGGAGTATTGCCATTTTAGCTATTGTCTTTCTATCCATTTCTTTGCATTTATTTTGGTCATCTTTAATTTCTTCCAACAGCGTTTTAGAGTTTTCAAAATACAAGTTTTGCACTTTCTTTGTTAAACTTATTCCCAAGTACTCTATTCTTTTTGGTGCTATTGTAGTTAAGTGTCTTTTAAACTTTTTTGGTTTTGTTTTTGCATGTATGTATGTAGTACGTCACCCCTAGTATGTAGTACTCTCCCCTACCCCTTGTACCTCTTATCTTTGTCCTTTTTTTTACATTGATAACATGAAACATTCAGAAAACATTTATTCTACTTCTTTTAGCAGACACATGGCGTGCTTATTTTGTGTCAGGTACTGTGTGACAGGCATTGGGGATATAGAGTTGATTAAATGTCCTCTAAGAAGAGGTATATAAGGTTTAAGACAGTAAATATTAGAATTATGTAGTGTAAGCATTGTGTGAGCATTATAAGCGTTGTAGAAGGAAGGATGGGGAGACTTTGTCAGAGAAGGTAACATTTAAGCTTGACCTTGAAATATATTGGTAAGGATTTAAAAAACTTGGAAAGACTTTCTATTTAGTTAAAACAAGATGAAGGAAATCAGGAAAGCATAAAAATACTTGACCATTCCTAAGAGATGAACAGGAGTATGTGGTTAAGGAAATGACTGAGGGTTAAGTGGGAAATGTAGAAGAATCTAATTTTGACCAAGCTTTAATAAAATGCTAAGTATTTTGTGGGCACTGGAGACCACTGAGCTGTGGGGTGGCATGGAAGATTTTTTTTTTATGAGTGAGGGATGATGTTGATGAGATCTCTCTTTTGGATAATTCTCTCTGGTATTTGCTGAGAGTGGATTGCAATGGAGATATAATATGGGCAGAGTAATCAGTTGGAAGTCTCTTTCAATATTTAGGGAGAGAAGATGAAGGTCTTAATTGGGAGAACAACAGTGGAATTGAGAGGAATAGTTGACTTTGGAATCTGACAGAAAGATTATGAGGGTGTGCAGTAGGGAAGAAGAGAAATCAAGATAACCTTGAGTTGTCTCATTTGGTTTCTTGGATAAATGATAATGTTTTTCTAGTCTTTCACATTTTGTTATTGTTAGTTTACTATTTTAATCGTATTCAATAAATTACCTAATCATGTTTGATTGTATCACAGGCCATGATATTGAACTCAATCTCTAGCCCCCTTCCCTTTTTCCAAAGGAGATCAGGCTAATATCACATGGCTCAAAACACCAATTTTGTAATCATATAGTTTCTGGTTTTGCAAGCCCTGATATTTATTGAGTTGTCCTGAATGTTTCCTACCTGTGATATTGAGGGCTCAAGAATAACAAAGACACTTTTTGGATTTTGAGTCTCCCTCCAGAAACTAGGGGCAAAGGTCAGTCACATTCTTTATTATACAATATGCCCAAACTCATTTAGCTCTCTTCTGACATCCATCTCTACATTTTCAGGTTCTTTGTCTAATCTGCCATTATCTTGATAGCCAATTTTAGATAAAATTTATAACTCCCATTTCCTTTTCATCCTCCTCCTCTGTTTCCCCAAACACACATCTACTTATTTGCAGCCTTATTATCACATTTGGTCAAACCTATGATCAGTTCTTAAATTAACAGGATGATATAAATTTTGTTTCTTTTGCCTCTTTTGAAGGTTTCAAGAGCTCTTATTTTGGGATTGATTCTTCTTCATGGCATCGGTTCTTTTAGGAATAAGATATTTTTTCCTTTTGCAGATTAATTTGGGATCAAAGTTTATAATACTTATGAAGCTGTTTATGTTTGTTTGTTTTTTGTTTTGTTTTGTTTTGTTTTGTTCCGTTACCTGCTATGTTAGTTTGCTAGGCGTGCCATGACAAAGTCCAATAGACTGGTGGCTGAAACAACAGAAATGTATTTTCCCATGATTCTGGAGGCTAGAAGTCTGAGACCAAGGTGTCGGCAGGGTTGGTTCTTCTGACGCTTTTCTCTGGCTTGTAGATGGGTGTTTCTTCCTGTGTCCTCATGTAGTCTTCCTTCTATGTGTGTCTCTCCTAATTTCCTCTTTAAAGGACACCAGTCATATTGGATTACGTCCTATTTATATGACCTCATTTTACCTTAATCACCTCTCTAAATACTTCCACATTCTGAGCTAGTGGGGAGTTAGGACTACAACATGATTTTTTGGGGGGTGGGGTTGTGGATGGAACACAATTCAGCCTATACATCTGTCTTATCTCTGGTTTCTCTCGATCTTTTTGTTTACTTGACCTCATGTATTTTCCTTGAGCATCTTATAGTCTTTGGCTTTCCTTGTATATTTTAGAGAGAGGCTGTGAACAGCTGATTGGTTTAGCTTAGTTTAGGCAGAGTCTATAAGTGGCTTTTCTTTCAGGTAATAGTACACCATCCTTTTTTGGGGAGGACTTATGTATCAGGATCTTTGGTTCTTTTTTTTTTTTTTCTAGCGCTCTTCAATTTCTCTAGAGAATAATATTCTAGTTATCAGGACAGGGTGGGTTTGGGATGGGGGTAGCTTACACACTTTGCTGACAGTAGTACAAGAGCAGGGTTAGGAAGAGGCCTGAGGAGCTCCACAGTTTGCTATGCAGGTTGACACTTAATCACCCTTATTTTACCTGGTGTCCTAGAGTACTGGACCTCTTCTTTTTGGTTTCTTCAGAGAGTAAACTGCTAATTTCCTGCCTGACTGCAAGATGAGGGCAGAGGCCCTCACTATCTTCTCACTATCCGCAGATATAGCTAACTAACAAGTTCTTTCTGATTTGCTCGAAACTTCACCTTCTTCTTCTGGGACATCTGGAGCCTTGAGCACTTGAATTCTTTAGGGAATTATTAATGAAGTTTTATTAGTTTTTGGTTGCCTGCTATCTGCTAGATACTGTGCTTTGCAAGAATTATCTCACGAAATCTTAATTGTAACTTTATGAAAGGTTTTACTAGCTCCTTTTTACACATATGAAATAAGAGGTTTGGAGTGGAAATAGTACATTGTAGCACCAGGACTTAAACAGAGATGTATTTGACTTCAGAAACTGGACTTTTACCAACTCTGCTATACTCAGAGCAGTTAGCAAATTCACATTTCTGTCTGTATGTCTATATTCTAGGTTTTGTAAAAATGTCAGTATATTGATTTGAACACATTAAAAAAGGCTTACTATTCTTGGAGGGGGAAAAATGGCACCGATGATAGGGTCTAGTCTCTGTTCATCCCTCTGGCTACCAAATCAAAGTTGTGACAGAAACAAGGAGCAAACAGCAAGGAAAATAGCCTGAGAGCTAGATGAACAAGCCATACAATTAGGGAGAAATCTAAGAAATCACCTTGCAATTTCAGAAGGTAGGATAGGGCGAAGAGGCAGGGCTGCCCGGTCTCAAGCAGCTGAATGAGACCGAGGCTGTGGCAGTTGCAGATGCCTCTTAAAGTGGACTTCTGCAGTGCTGGACCTGCTTGCTCTAAGCACCAGTGCTGGTTTGGCTGTGCAGGGACTTACTGGGTGACATTGATCTGTTGGAGTGAGGGCCTCGGTGAGGCTCTCTTCCTGGCAGAAGTGCTGGCGGTATCCATTGTTCCTCTGTTGAGCCCTAGCCCCTCCCATGCACAGACACAACGCCCCCATAGCTGAGACTTTATCAAACTGGACAACTGAGGTTTCTCTGCCCAGAGTGTTCCCTGAAACTCTGCTTCCTCCAACTCCGGGCCCCACCCAAGCCACATTCAGGTATACCCTCAGCGAGTCAGGTGCTACTTGCTGAGCAGTGTCAAGGCTCAGACTGGAAGCAGCTGGCCTCAGTTTCTGGCATGGCCTTTTGAGGCAACTCTAAGCACAGCATCTGTGGATTGCTTGCTAAATCTTAACAGGTGACCCCAGAGGGGCCCAGGCTTGGGCTAAACTTGACCTGCAGCTGAACCCCTCTCAGGACTGTGCCACTACACAAAGCCATATGAATAAGACCAGAAGACTTAGAAGCTTTGCTTATTACATAGAAACAGACACAGACAGTCAAAATGGAAAGACAAAGAAGCAGAAACCATGTGAAGGATCAAAACAGAGATCCAGAAATAATGGGGTCAAGCAATCTAACAGATGCGGAGTTCAAAACACTGGTTATAAAGATGCTCAATGAACTTATGGGAAATGTAGATGAATTCAGTGAGAATTTAAACAAAGAGATAAAAAACATAAAAATGGAAATGGAAATTATAAAAAGGAACCAGTCAGAAATGAAAAACACATTATCTGAGATGAGAAGTATATTAAATGGAATAAACAAAGAAGATCAAATGACCTATCTAGAGGATAGGAAAGCCATGGACACTAAATCAGAATGGCAAGAAAAGGAAGCCAAAATTAAAATAATAATCTAAGGAGCCTATGGGACACTATTAAAAGTAAAAATATCCATGTCATCGGGGTACTTGATGGAAAACAAGATGTTGAACAGCTATTTGAAGCAATAATGATGGAAAACTTCCCTAACCTGGTGGAGGAAATAGACATAAAACTCCAGGAAGCTCAGAGAGTCCCAAAAGCCAGGAACCCAAAGGGGCCCACACCAAGACACATCATAATTAAAATGCCAAAGGTTAAATACAAAGAATCTTAAAAGCAGCAACTACCCATTAGACTGGCAGTTGATTTCTCAGAAGAAACTGTTCAGGACAGAAGGGCTTGTCACACAATATTCTATGTCATGAAAACCCAGGATCTACAACCAAGGATACTTTATATTAAATGATAGCAAAGCTATCATTTAGAGTTGAAGGACAGATAAAGAACTTTCCAGACAAAAATAAGCTAAAGGAATTTGTCATCACCAAGCCAGTATTATAGGAAATGTTAGGGGGACTTCTTTAAGAAGAAAAATCATGTATCAAAAACAGGAAAAAAGAATGATAACAACTACATTCCCATCAACAAGTACCTCAAATGGAAAAGAAAGAAATGCTCCAACCAAAAAATAGAATGATGGAATGGATGAGAAAACAAGATCCCTATGTATGCTGCCTACAAGAAACTCACTTCAGATTAAAAGACACACACAGACTAAAAGAAAAGGAGTGGAAAAAGATATTGCCTTGGTAGTCCTAGAGGGTAATGTGTTGGCATGAAATGGGTTGGATAGAGAAAGACAAATATTGCATGATTTCACGTACATGTAGAATGTAGAGAACAAAATCAACAACAACAACAAAAATGGAAAACTCATAGATACAGAGAATATTTTGAGGGATACTAGATGAGAGAGAGGTTGGGGGGTGGGATGAGGGCAAAGGGATTGATAGGTGCAGGTGGATGGTTGCAGAGTAGACATGGGGATATAGAGTATAGAGTGGGAAAGATGGTTAATGTTGGAATGAATATGGTAGGGAGGGAGGGGTGCTAGATTTGGTGGGGTGAGTGCTTTGTGAGTTGTGTGGATCTCTGATCAACGTGCTGTACAGCTGAGGGTGGTGTATTGTAGAGCAACAATAATTGAAAAAACATTGAATTATACAATGTAAATGCAGGCAGCTAGTTGTATATTATATTTCAATAAAGATGGGAAAACAAAAAAAAGACTTCTAAATATAACACAAAAATAAAGTGAAATTCATTACACCTATGGGAATGTAGATATAATTTAATTTTTATGAATATAACTGACCTTCCATAAACAATTTTGGAAGTAGAACAGATTCCAGCTTATATTTTGGATTCAGCAGGTGTAGACATGGAGATAAATGGTGATATTCTGTCTGTCATGATATTCAAAGTTTCTGGAACCAAGGGTTTAGTTTTGTTATTTTTCTGATATTTCCTTTCCAGTACTTTCTAGAGTGCACTAAACTTAATGTTCAGTAGATTTTGGCAGACAGGCTAAATGACAGCTAAAAAAATTTAGAACTGGTTGTGGTTCCATAGTGTAGCCGTTAGCATGTCTGCCTTACACACAGAAGGTCCTGGGTTTGCATTCCAGTGGACCATGGTCCATGGCCATGCCACCGTGAACAAGCCTGATGTCTGATTTCAGAAACTAAGCAGGGTTGGGCCTGGTTAGTACTTGGATAGGAGACCACCTAGGAAGACCGGGTGCTGTAGGCATTAAAAAAAAAAAAAATTAGAACTATATGTTTAAGAATACTTTATATGTTTTGGTTCTGACTGCCTAGCATTCTTATATTTTTAGTCACTGCTTAACTCATTTGGCACTAATCTTTTTTTCCTTTCTTTTTAACAGATTATTTCTATAACTGGATCTCTAATTTGCCCAACAAAGAACAATGTCTCGTTCACGACAACCCCCTCTTGTGACAGGCATCTCTCCAAATGAAGGAATACCATGGACCAAGGTCACAATTAGAGGAGAAAACCTGGGAACTGGCCCATCCGACCTCATAGGTAAGGGCAAGGACTATGCTATTTATCCATGGTAAATGCATTTTTATGTTGGTCAATTGAGGCAAGATATATTATTTTGAAATAGTGAAAAACATTATTGTAGTCTGTACAGAATGTTCTGAACAAAAGTGAAACAATTTGGTTTTCTGACTTTTCTGTTAAAAATCATTATTTTATCAAATCTTTTTCTATATTGTTTTTCACTAAGTTCTCCAAAAAGTTTCTCACATCTGAGATTTGCTTTCCTTTCCTGAGTTTTGATCTCTCCTCTTAAATTGCCAGAACAGCCTACTAGCTAGTTTTGCTCTCTTTAGTTTTTACTCCATTATACAGCTATTTGTATTCTTTCTCAAATGCTCTGTGAATTATGCCACTTCTATTTCTTATTGCTCTCCAAATTAAATCTAAACTTCACCTCCTGGTGATGTCAGTACCATTTTGCTCTTTCCCTCATTGCACCTAAAAAGAGACTCTCTCCCAGTTGTGTAGCCTCACTATGACCTGCAGATCTCATTTCCTTTTCTCTGCCACGTGAATGCACCATTGTGGTTGAGAGCACCAGCACTGATATGAAATACAAATAGTCTCTGCCATAAACAACCAAAAAAATCTCTTCAAATTAGTTCCCCTAATATTCAGAGCAAGCTAAATTTTAGTTTTCCGGACCAGTTTATGTTTAATTTTTTAGGCTTAAGGACATGAATTATAGAATACTATGCATCCAGTTGACACTGCATAAATATTTTTAGGTCTTGGTTTGCATACTGTTAAGCACTGATGTTTGTCAGTGGGTCTGACTATTGGCTTGTTTTACTCTCTTCTAGAACCAAAAAAAAAAAAAAAAGAAAACATGATCTAGCCCACTAAGTTTCACTCTCTAAAGATGTACTAATTATTTTTTATTATTATTTTTAATACAAATTAGTGTCAGATACAGCCAAGGACCAGAGCAAATCATAAATATAATCGTAAGGTCAGTTAAGATTATTTTCCTGTGAACACTATGTGAGGGTATTTAGACATATTAAGAATGAGGAAAGGAGAGACTCTAGTGAATATATATTCTGATTTTGCATATACATTTATCTGGATTCAGACATTCTCTTGACTCATTTCTTAATTTATAAGGGACCTTTTGTTAAATACTGGAGATTTTAAGTTGGAACTTGTTTTTCTTGCAGTATAGCTGCTGACTGACACATTTTGTCCATTAAGAAAACCTTTTGAAAAGAGAAAGTGAATTGAAACTGAGTTTTGCATTTCCCAGCTAATTCTTTTTGCTAGTATTTAAGTTGTCTCCTTTATATTGTTTTCTCTAGCTATAGTTTTTAATTCTTTAGTAAATAAAACTTAGTTATTCTTAATGAAGATAGTTTTACTAATGCTGTGTCTTGGTTCTTGATATAGCTCATTTCCAGAATTTTCTTTATCCAAAGCGGAAAAATCTCTGGAAGGCATGGAAATTGACTGTACAGTTGGAGGTTATGTCTCACATTTAAACTAGCAGTCATTGTAAACTCCTAAACATGACAGTTACTAGTCATAAATTTGAATCTTGCTTTAGCTTCAGGCAATGCTATTCTTGTTTGACTGAATGTGTATTACTTCTGTAAACCTTGCTAGTACATCTTTAAACCTGCCTATGTATTTCCAAGAAACTTTTTAAAAAAGCAAATTTAACTTATTAAAAATAATTTAAGTATTTTTAACTCAGATGATATCAGTACTAGCCAAGTATAACACTACAAAAACACTTTATTTGGAATTCTACAAGTTACTTAAAAAAAGATATATTTCATGAAGCAGATTTCTTAGCTTTCAGCAACTTAGCAAAAATGTGCTTAAGAAATTAAGAAATAGGTTTTATGATTTTAATTTTCATGACAGTTAAAATGACCTGTTTGAATCTCTTTAAAATTATATGGTGATTATTTATTTTTTTAGTTAAAATGAATAATAGATATTAAATCAGAGGAACATTGATAGCAGCTGTCACTAGATAAATAAACTATTGTTCCGTGTAGTTTTTTCCCAACTTGTACCATTATGGATATCATTCTTGTTTGCTCACCTGAACATTTTTTTAAGACTTCATGTCTCTGTATCTGATATTTTTTCCTGTTCCTCAGATATAATCATAAGATAGTTCCCTAGTTTACCCTAAACCTTGAAATTCATTGTTGAGTTTATCTCCTTTCTGAAGTGAGTTAACCTTTAAAACCACAAGAATCTTTTTGCTACTCTAAAATTTAAAAATATTAAGTTATATAGTGACCTGGAGTGAAGTCAAAATATTTACCACCTATAACTAAAAAGTTTATAAATTAAAACATTTCACATTCATTTTAAAAATACACAGATTGATTTATGTGTACATAAAAATTATTTGAGCAATTATGTCTTGAGTGTTTTACAGTGCTTGGAAATGTAGAGGAGTTTCAGGGGTTCTTTCAGTCTCTTCAATTGTTTACATTTCTCATAACAAAAATTGATTTTTTTTTTTTGATGGGAATCAAACACATTCCCATTTTGCAAAAAATTATTTTGAATTATGAATGCATTTAAAAATGCGTAAATGTCATTACACATTCTTAAAAAAGAGGAAGCTTAGTTCTAAAGGAACGTTCAAGTCCTTTATTAGAAAAACAAAATTTTATACATGAATAAATACTAGATGTTTTAGGGAAATCTCTAAAATTTATTATATTAATAAATATGTCTTAAAAATGTAGTTGTTTTTATTCCTTTATAGTTAATATAAGATTCTTACTAAGTAGTGCATTAAGTTGTAACAAAAGATGACTTGAATTCCTCCAAATTTGGTGTTGGTTGAGGTGTTCCTGAAAATAAAATTACAATTACCAAAACTTGACTGCTGAGCAGTGTAAAAAATTACATAATGTGAAAGGAAAGTTCGAAGTGCCTCAGTCTTTGCCACATATATTTTGGTTTATTTTCTCCATATATATTTATTATGTTGATCTCTGTTTTGTGGAAATGGAAAACAGAGAGGAAATAAGAGAATGGGTTACCTAGCAGTATGTTCACATGGTTGTATTTTGGTGTTCTGCCTGGGGTCACATTTTCCTCATTACAATCTTTTGATGCATCCCTGTTTGGTTACTGCCTAAATTGTAGATTAATGCTACAGTGAACATAGGGATACATTTACATGGAATTGGGACCTGAAATGCCAGGCATCAGCTGACCTTTTGGGAGTGTCAATTTATTGTGAGAGCATCATTAGGGAAACACCAAGGCAGCACGAACTGTCATTTTGGAATGATAAATATATTAAAAAATGAAATAGTAAACTAGTAATACCCCAAAACATTTACTGGATTTACCATACTTCAGGCTATGCTTAAAATATTTTAGATCATTCTGTTATACCATATATAGTTGACACTAGTAAAAGTATATGCAGATTATTTTCAGGAATGACATATACATTTGTATGTACTATGTTTTTAGAGAATGACATATACATTTATTTACACTTTAGAATTTTATACTAATAACTTAGACTTCTAAAAATGGCAATAATGTCTCTTCTAACATCCATGAAAACAATTTAAGATTCTCATGATCTAACAAATCTACATTGCCTACATATAATTATTATGCTCATTATTATCTAATTCCATGGATGTTTGAAGAAACTAAAATGTAATCTAAAAGAACTCTTAAATATTAGAAGAAAACAGATTAGACAAAAATCAAGAGACAATAGTATATTTATAAGTAATATTGGGTATATTCAATAATAGAAATACCTTGAACAGGAAATATTTCTAGATTTAATTTTCAGTTTTTGAAAAGAGTCTGGTATTAGTAGGAAGAGAAAGAAGAATCTTTTTCTCATGTAATAGACATGAATAATTCATCATTATTTTTTTGTACTTTGTTATATGCATGCTTTTCTTTTCAGGTTTAACAATTTGTGGACATAATTGCCTTCTGACAGCAGAATGGATGTCTGCAAGTAAAATAGTATGTCGAGTGGGACAAGCCAAAAACGACAAAGGAGACATAATTGTCACAACCAAATCAGGTGGCAAAGGAACCTCAACAGTCTCTTTCAAGCTACTCAAACCTGAAAAAATAGGTATCACCTTTTATGATGCTATTCTGAAAAAAATAAAAATGGATTTTGATTTTTAAAATTTAAAACTGGAGATTATTATAAAATTTATCTATTATTATATATTATTAACTTAGATTCAGTTTATGTATTTTGACAGGAATGGGATATTGGTTAAAATGTGCATTATTTTTGAAAAGTCAGTTTGCTGAGCTAACAGTAAAACCTAAGGGTGATGATCCTGATAGAACTGTCATTCTAAATTCTTTGTAAAATCTGTTCATTTAACATTTTGATATGACAGTTTTACTTCTTTGCTCTTCAATACATTTCTTCTTGAATTGCATTTTTTTTTTCTATTACATGGTTAAGATTTAAAGTCAAATATCTTCCTGATTTGGCCAAATTAGCAATGTTATCTAAATAATATTCTTTTTTCTTTCATTTTCTTTATCGTTTCAGTTCTGGAGAAAATGTTGCCTGGCTTTTAGCCCTTCAAACTAGAAATAACCCTTCTTCTTTGTATCCCATAGCACTTTATATGTGACTTTTTATGCACTTAACACCTAACTTCCTCATATTGCTATAGTTAAGAACTTGCTTTGAGGAGCCAGATTCTGAATATTAACCTATCTCCACTTTAGAAAAAAATTGCAGCTTGCTGCCAGCATTAATTTAATTATACATAAATGTGCTCTTTGAGGTTGAAGCAAATCTGAATTGTCTTCAGTATGAAAATAAAATATAAAAACTGTTCTTGGAGTTATTTCTAAACAGAACTTGTCTTTAATCCTAATGTAACAGAAATGTATACATAAATTGGATTCATCAAATTCATCATTGTTAACATCACCATAGGAATGCTGCATTTTCTAGGATTTGACATTTTCAGTGATGGAGAATTACTATATTTTGTAAATGGAAATACCACTACTAAAACCAGAAAGCTATACATAGAACAGTGTCATTTGTTTCCAAAGACTATCAATATACTAGAAAGATGTGAAAATAATAAAAGCGAGATATTTCATGGCAAACTTTAGGAGTAAGGTTAGGACTATAATCCATTGAGTTATCTCAGGGTTAAAGCTGCAGCACTAAGTGCTGCTGGTGAGTATTCTCAGGGCAAATGGGAGGCAAAATCTGAACTCTAGCACTACTAACGGTGGAACTTATGCCTAGTTTCTTTGTGGATAGATGTGGAATAATAGTATTGCCTGTCTCATAGGATTAAATGAGTTAGAACATACATACATGTAATGTGCTTAGCATAGTTCCTTATACAAAATAAGTGCTCAATAGATTACTTTTTATTTTTTTAAACTTTTTTTTAAAATTAAATTTATTAGGGTGTCACCAGTTAATAACATACTGAGTTTCAAGTATACAATTCTGTAATACATCATCTATATATTGCATTGTGTGCTCACCACCCAATGTTTAGTTTCCTCTGTCTCAATATATTTGACCCCCTTTACTCTCTTCAAACTCCCCTTATATGTCTTCCCTTCGGGTAACCATGTTGTTGTCTGTGTCTATGAGTTTTTTTTTTGTTGTTGTTGCTTTCTGTTTTATATCCCACATATGAGTATAATCATGTGGTTCTTGTCTTTTTCCATCTGACAAGGTTACTCTCAAGATCCATCCATGTTGCCACAAATAGGAATATTTAATCATTTTTTTTTATTATGGTTGAATAGTATTATATATTTGTACCACCTTTTATTTATCCAGTCATTCACTGAAAAACACTTAGGTTGTTTCCATATCTTGGCTATTGAGATTAATGCTGCAGTGGATATATGGGTACATATATCTTTATGTAATAAGTGTTTTTAAATTTGGGGTCACATGATAATTATTCTTAATTTTTTGAGGAACCTCTATACTATTTTCCCTAGTGGCTTTACCAGTTTACATTTTCACCAGCAATTTACCAGGGTTCCCTTTGTCCACATCCTTTCCTTCATTTGTTATTTCGTCTTAATAATAATAGTCATTTTAACAGTGTGAGGTGGTATCTCATGGTGGTTTTGATTTGCATTCTCCTTATAGCTAGTGATGTTGAATGTCTTTTCATATGTCTGTTGGCCATTTATATATTTCCTTGGGAAAAGTGTGTGCCCATTTTTTAAATTCAATTGTTTGTTTTTTTTGTTGAGTTATATAAGTTGTTTACATGTTTTGGATATTAGCCCCTTATTGAAAGATATTGTTTCTAAATATCTTCTCTCATTCTCTTGGTTGCTTCTTGTTTTGTTAATGGCTTCCATACTAATTTGATTACTGTAGCTTTGTAGCATAATTTGAAGTTAGGGAGTGTGATACCTCCAGCTTTGTTCTTTTCTCAGGATTGCTGTTGGCTATTTGGGGTCTTTTGTGATTCTCTACAAATTTGAGGATTTTTTTTCTATATTTTTGAAAAACACCATTGAGTTTTTTATGGGGATTGCATTAAATCTGTATATTGCTTTGGGTAATATAATGATTCTTCCAATTAATACAGAATATCTTTTCATTTTAGGTATTTTTTGGTAGATAGGTACTTCATATTTTTTGTTAAGTTTATTCTTAGGTATTCTTTTTGTTACAGTTGCAAAATAAATTTTTTTTTTAATTTCTTCCTCTGAAATTTTATTTTTAATATATAGGAATGCGGTAGATTTTTGTGCATTGATTTTGTATTCAGCAACTTTACTGTATTTATTGTCCCTAATATGTTTTTTGTGGAATCATTAGCGTTTTCTATATAAAGAATTTTGTCATATGCAAAAAGTGACAGTTTGACTTCTTCATGCCCAATTTGGATGCCTTTTATTTTTTTCTCTTACTTAATTGCTTTGGCTAGGACTTCCAGTATTATGTTAAATAACAGTAGTCATTGTGGGCATCTTTGTCATGTATCTAATTTTAGAGGAAAAGCTTTTAATTTTTCATTATTGAGTATTGAGGGTTTGTCATATATGGTCTTATGTTGAGATATTTTCTTCTGTACTCATTTTATTGAGTATTTTATTAATCATAAATGGATGTTATATCTTTTTAACGTATTGTTTTATTTGATTTGCTAGGATTTTGTTTAGGATTTTTGTATCTATATAAATCAGAGATATTGGCCCACAATTTTCTTTTTTTGTGTTTTTCTTGTCAGGTTTTGGTATTGGTAATGTTGGCATCATAAAATGAGTTAGGAAGTACTGCCTCTTTTTCAGTTTTTGAGGGTTTGAGAAGGACAGGCATTTGATCTTTGAATGTTTGGTAAAACTCATTAGTGAAGTCATCTGGTCCTGGACTTTTACTTTGGGGGAGGTTTTTGATGACTGTTTTGATTTTCTTATTGTTGATCATTTATTTATATTTTCCAGTTCTTCATGATTCAGTCTAGGAAGGTTATATATTTTTATGAACTTACCCATTTTGTTTAGGTTATCAAATATGGTGGCAGATTGCCTTTCATAGTAATCTTGTATAGTCTTTTATATTTCTAGGGTAACTGTTGTAACCTATCTTTAATTTCTAATGTTGAGTCTTTTTTTTCCTTAAAGAGTCTAGCTAGAGGTTCACCAATTTTATTAATCTTTTCAAAGAACCAGCTCTCTGTTGCATTAAATGTTCTATTGTCTTTGCGCTCTCTGTTTTATTTAATTCTGCTCTAATTTTTATTATTTTCTTCTTTCTACTGACTTTGGGCTTTGTTTTTTCTTCTTTTTCTAGTTCTTTAAGGTGAAATGTTAGGTTATTTAAGATTTTTCTCGTTTTTAGAGATAGGCCATAATGCTCTAAACTTTCTTCCTATTATTGCTTTTGCTATATGTCTGAAATTTTCATATGTCGTGCTGTCATTCTCATTTGTCTCTTTGTATCTTTTTATCTCTTCTTTGACCCAGTCATTATTTAATAGTGTGATCTTTAATCTCCACAGGTATGTGGTTTTTCTTGCTTTTTTTTTTTTCCTTCAGTTGATTTCCAAGTTAAAAGAGTTGTGGTTGGAGAATATGCTTGGTATGATTTCAGTCTTCTTAAATTTATTGAGCCTGGTTTTGTGCTCCTACATAGGATCTATCTTTGAGAATGTTCCATGTACACTAGAGAAGAATATATAATCTGATGTTTTAGAATGAAAGGCTCTATAAATGTTGATTATGCCCAAATGGTCTAATATATCTTAATGTACCATTTAAGGATGTTACCTTTTTATTGATTTTCTGTTTAGATGAATTATCCATTTCTGACAGTGAGGTATTTAGATTCCTTACCATGACTATGTTTTTGTCATTTTTTTCCCTTTGGTCTGTTAGTAGATCCTTTATATATTATGGTGCTTCCAGTTTGGGTGCATATATGTTGATGTTTTATATCTTCTTTATGGTTGTCCCCTTTATCATTACAAAATGTCCATCTTTGTCTCTTGTTACCTTTTGTAATTTTTTTAATCTGTTTTCTCTGATTAAGCTATATCCACTTTTCTCTGAATTCCATCTGCTTGGAGTACATTTTACACCCTTTTACTTAAAACTTTTTTGATTTTGCAGCTGAGATATGTCTCCTGAAGACAGCATAAATTTGGCTTTATTTATTTATTTATTTATTTACTTGCTTGCTTATTTGACCCATTTCATTTCTCTGTGCTTTTTAATTGATGAGTTCATTCCATTTACATTTAGGGTAATTATTGACATGTGAAGATTTCCTATAGTCATTTTATCTTTTATTTTCTAGTAGCTCTGTGTCTCCATTGTTTCTTTTCTCTTGTGTTTGTCTGTTATTTTACTGTTAGTATTCTATGATTTTCTCCTCTGTTTTCTTTTTTTGTGTGTGTAACATGTCCCAGTTCTAGATTTCTATTTTTGTGGTTGCCATTAGGTTCATGCAAAAGAAAGCTTCATATATACAGTAGTCTTTTTTCTCCTGCTTGCATTTTATCTCCATTCTCCTGTGCAAGTTCATTTCTTTTTCCTCTTCCTCTTTTATGTTTTTGTTGTGCCAAATTATCCCTCTTTATGCTTTGTGTTAATTTCCAAGTTGCAGTAGCTAGTCTCATTAAAAAAAAAATGTTTTTAACTCCTTTAACCTTTATGTTATATTTAAATATTTAGTATTCTATTCTGAACAAGGGGTATAATTTCCTGCTTTTGTCTGTTATCTTACTCGTAGTTTTTATTTTTTTATGTATTTTTGTTTCAGGTAGAAGAGCTTTCTATATTTTTTTAATGCAGGTTTTGTGGTGGTCGATTTCTTCATCTTCTGTATGTCTGGAGAAGCCTTTATTTTTCATTCATACCTAAACTATAGCTTTGCTGGATATTGTTCCTGACTGGTGGTTTTTCTCTTTTAATAATATGAATGTTTGTTTCTCCTCTCTCCTAGTTTGTAGGGTGCTGCTGAAGAATCTGATAATAATCTAATGGTGTTTTCTTTATAGATTACTGTCAGCTTTTCCTGGCTAAATTGATCATACTTTATAGTTAATTTTTGACAGTTTCAATACACTGTGCCTCAGAGAAGCCCTTTTCTGTTAGCTTCTTCAATTTTATGATCCAGTTTTTTCCGTAGTTTTGGGAATTTCTGATTATTTGTTTGAGTAGGCTCTCTATTTTCTTCTGCTTTACTTTTTCTGGTATACCCATTATTTTTGTATTGCTCTTTTTAATGGTCAGTAGTTCTCATAGAGTTCTTTACTTTTTTTTTTTAAATCTGAATTCTCTCTCTTCTTCCACTTGAGTCATTTTTAAATATCTATCTTCTATATTATGAATTCTTTCATTCATCTGCTCTGCTGCATTTCCTAATCTTATTAGTTTATTCTTCATATCCAGATCCAGAATTTTTTTTTTTTATAGTTTCAGTTTCTTTGTTGAAGTACTCATTTTATTCCTTGATTTTGTTTCTAAGTTCATTGAGTTGCTTTTCTGAGTTTTCTTATATCTTGTTAAGTATTTTCTAACTGCAGTCTTGAGTTCTCTGGCATTTAAATAACAGTCTTCCATGTCTTTAATTTTTTTTTTTTTGGAGATTTTTAAATATTCTTTCTGTGTTCCCTGTTATCTTGGTTATTCATTTTGTCTGATGGATTATTCTCTACCAAGGCATTTGTGGGAATGAAAACCTTTTTTTTTTTTTTTTAAGTATTCACCATTTCACTGCAAATAGGTTTGATAAGTAGAGGTCTTTTTTTTTTTCCCTAGTAGGTGACATTGAACTGTGTTTTTATTTTCTCTTACCTGCACTGCTTCTAAGATCTCTGTGGAGTAGTGTTGACTTGACTGTGGAATATGTTCTGTATTCTAGCGTCTTCTTGTCCTAGCAGGTTGTGGAGCAGTTTCACTTTGTACACAGTGTTTCTGCCCCAAACCCTGGGACTATCCTCAGTGTGTGTTAGCCATCCAGGCCTGTTTGCTCTTTCTGCTGGTCTGGTTTGTTCAATGGGATTGAACCTCACCCCTTCACTGCTATTAGGCTGTGGTCAGCATGGAATTGCCCCTGGTTTCTATCTCTGTCCTCACTCCTTGTCCTGTTGCCACTGTTCGCTAAGATATGCTCACCTTCTTATGACTCAGTGCTGATGTCTCAGACCTGTTTTTGTGTTGGGCAGGGAATCTCTTGTTTAATTATAGCTGTTCGACTTGTGGTAACTTTAAAGGGTGAGACATGGGAGTCTTCTCACAACTGCCATGCTGCTGAGCAATTATTTTTATTCTTCTCATGGCTATTTCTGTGCATGAGCATGTCCCTTAGTAAAATAAGAATTCATGTCAGATTCATCTTTGTGATTCTATAATGTCTTGCACGTTGTCAGTATTTGATATTTTTTTATGATGTAGCAATAGCACAGGCATAATGACACCCAGGCCCTGCTTCCCTCTTGTATAGAAAATTAAATAATTGCAAATTGTTTTTGTTTTCTATCTTGGAACATTGAGCTTTTCTGCAGCATTATCTTTCTTAAATTCCTAGATATTTTTATAAATAAAAATGTAAGGAATTTAAGAGAAAATTATAAATGGAATTTATGTATATATACAATATCCTATTTTTATTTACTCATTTTTATTTGATGTCTTCAAAAACTCAACTGTGAAATAAGGAAATCGTTTTCAGTTTTCTGGAGGAACTTAAACCATTTTGACAGAATCCAGCATCATCTCATGTCATGTTTATACAGCAGGTAAAGCTTATTTTTAGTTATTAATTTTATTCTCCAATACCCTGCCTATGGCCTCCATAGCACAGTTTAGGGTCAGTAGTCTTATCTACAGAAGTATCTGGACTTGAGGATAAACTGACAGAGCTTTCCATTGCATCTTGGAGGAAATGTGGGTGCTGATAAAATTAGTGGGTTCACAAAAGGTGATAGAAGTTGTCTGGCATCAAAAACCCTTCCTCCATGAAGCCTTCCAGCTCCAGCTCCTCCTCTCTGCTCACTGGCACTTTGCCCATTTTCTGTTGTAGCCAAGGTCCAAAAGTGGTAAGCTGGTGAGTTCTGTGCCATCGGTGAATGACAGCGAACTCCGTCACATGAAAGAGAGTAGTATTTTCAGAGATCACATTTTGTTCATGGGGTCTACCCAGTTATTTTTACTGAGTCCTCGTTAGTTTCGTTACACAACCTATGTATTCCTTGAATGGTGCTTGACTAATTTCTTTATATAAGGAATTGTTGGATATTTTGTTAAATTTACCAAATTAATTGTACTTTTTTTTTTTGTAAAATACATTTGTTTAAGCAGGACTTTTTATCAGAAGCTTAATGTATCTTCTTTATGAATAATGTACAGTGAAATGATGAACCAAGAGGTGTTATTTTTGTCTTTTTATAGCTTCTTAGTATTCTTAATTAAGCCACCAGACATAAAAAAAAGAGCCTTTGTATTTTTGAATATCTTAAAAATTACTGTACATTGCATTTTGTATTATGTCCTCAAAAAATAAAGCACTTTGCAAAACTTAGAAAGTATCGGAGGATGCCTGTATCGTATTAAGGATGTATTCCTTATTTTGGTAGGTATTTTGGACCAGTCTGCTGTGTGGGTGGATGAAATTAATTATTATGATATGCGTACTGATAGGAATAAAGGAATTTCTCCCTTGTCTCTACGTCCTGCTAATCCACTTGGCATAGAGATTGAAAAGTGAGTATCATGTTACCTTCAATTTTTCTTATTTTTATTTGCTAAAAGTTTTATATACTTAGAGTGAGCAGAGTCAAACTCCAGAAACATCCAGGGAAGCACAATTTAAGACATCTCTATTGATGGGAGACTAGTATTATTTTTGAAGCCTGGTCAACTTTGCTGCCAGTGAATGTTCCCATAAGTTAAAATTTTTGGCAAAACTACTTACCTCTTTTAGTTTTTTGAGTTTACATTTTGTCAAGAAGAAAATAATTTTGAAATTTTTAATAGCTAATACTTTAAAAAATTACAGTTGACATACAATATTAGTTTTAGGCATATAACATACTGATTTGATATCTGTATATCTTATGAAGTGATAACCATGACAAATCTAGTAACTTTCTAACACTGGAAAAAGTTATTATGATATTATTCTCTATGTTCTCTATGCTGTATATTACATCCCTGTGACAATTTATTTTATAATGAAATTTGTACTTCTCAGTCCTGTTACTTTTTTTGCACATCTCCCTACTTCCTTCTGGTAACTATCAGTTTGTTTAAAATCTGTTTCTGTTTTGTTTTGCTTGTATGTTTGCTTTGTCCTTCAGATAACCACATTTAAGGGAAATCATAGGGTATTTGTCTTTTTCTGTCTGACTTATTTCACTTGGTATAATATTCTGTAGATCCATACATTTTGTCACAAGAGGATTCTTTCTTTTTTATATCTGCGCAATAGCCCATTATATCTGTATACCATATCTTCTTTATTCATTCATCAGTGAACATCTAGGTTGCTTCTTTATATTGGCTGTTGTAAATAATGCTGCAGTGAACATAGGGATGCATAATACTGTTTTTCATAGTGGCTGCACCTATTTACAGTTCCACAACACTTGTTATTTAATGGAGTTGGTAAGTTTAAATATTTAGATGGTACTTGAAATAAAAACAATGTTTTCTATGTACTTGATATTTTGAGAAAAAAATTAGAATAATTAGGGCCAATACAATCTTTTATTTTGTTTAAAATCCCTGCCTATAAGCCATACTTTATTCAGACTATTTTTTTTAAATCAGAATTGTGTCAGATAAATATCTTTTAAGATCTTATATCTTGAAATATATTTCAAGTCTAGAATTTTTTAATTCCTAAAACAATATTTTAGTAACTTTTGTAATTAGTACCTTTATTCTTATATTTTACATAATTAATTCATCTAACACCTAAATTGTGTCTTATTTTATGCCTTAGTGATTCTGCTTATTAAGTTATATACTGGGTGTTCCTTTGTGAACACTTACTGAAGGTGACAAATTAGTTCTATTAACACTTTAACCATAGCTTTATTTTAGGTTTTTCTGAGAATGGAGAAAATTCTCCATTAATTTATATATTTAACCCTCAAGCGTACACTTGAAGACCATTACTAATTTTGGTAGCAAGCTTCTTTTTCACCTACTGGGTTTTACCCCTCACTGAGAGGGAGGCAACAAGTGTTTGTCTTGGGAAGTTATGTTGAAAACGTCCAGGGGCTAAGCAGCTTTTAGTGAGTTTGGAATGTTCTAGGTTACATCTTTGGCACTCTTTGGCAGCTACAGGTCATTCTGGAGCTGTTTTTAAGGTTTTCAGTGCTCTATAAATTAAGAGTTTAAAGATCAAGAATGTCCAGAAAAGAGTATTTACTTGAGCACAGTTTCAAGTATGAATAGACTTTGCACTTGATTGTAAAGCTTTTTAACAGCCTGCTTCAGTACTCTTGAAAGCCAGCTTTTTTCTAAGGTCTGGCACAAAAGCAGTATAGAGCAGTTCTTTTATAAGGAAGAAACTGTTTCCGTACATGGGTACAATGTTTATAAGAATATTGTCAATTTTGTACAAGCATTAGACAAAACTAATGTAGGGAGGAGACAAGAAAATTAAAATGTTAATCAAGCTACAATCAGAGACTGCAATATGCTGATCAGCTCTGTAGCCAGGCCATGAGTACTCCTTCAGAACAAAGGAAGATTTCTACTGGAATTGCTAACAGCCTATTCCCCACACCTGTGAAGGGGAAACTGGAATCAAGAGTAATTCTCTATGGCTAAAACCATGGGGAACCTATGGATTAAAGGCTGTGAACTGCTAGCAGGCCTTTCACTCCACATGTTCTTACCCTTTCACGCTATATACTCTTCCCCTTCTTCATTGTATGTCTATATCAGAGGAAATGAGAACTAAAGAATGACATATAAACTGAATTTCCTGAACACTCAGGATCCCTTTCAGTGCTTTTATTCTGTCTGTCTGTCTGTCTGTCTCTCTCTCACTCACTGTCCTTCTCACTCTGTGCCTCTGAGAGGAGACCACATTCTGTGGAGTGTTATCCCTTTTCTAATAAACTTCCCTTTTGATTCCAATTTTGGCACGTGTGTTGAATTCTTTCTATACTCAGTCAAAGGACCTTCTTGTTAAAGGACTTGGTCTCCTTCCCCCCTCAGGGAAATTTGTGCTGTCCTGCATCAAAACTCTCAAAAATAGGATTAAATTGGATGTTTACTATCATGAAATGGATCCCCTTAAATTTTAATTTGGCATTTAACCCACCCCCTGTTAGATCTCTGTACTTTCTCATGTCCTCTCACCTTTTGGTTTTATTTTTTCTGTTATTTGTTGCTGCCTACAAAGGAGTTTGGTTTGAATTCTAATAGCACTTTCTAAAAATGTGTTTTGGGATAATCTTTTGATAATGTTAGTAACAGCAGCCAGGAATAATGACCCAAAAATTTCTTGGCTCTTTTAAATTTTTTCTTTTTTTTTTTCTCTGAGAAGTAGTCTGATCTAGTCTGGAGACAAACTCTCTCAGTTTGAATCATAGCTCTAACCACTTACTGGCAGTATAACTTTGAACACATTACTTAACTTCCGTTTGCCTTAGTTTGCTCAGGTGCAAAATGTAGTACCTGTGTCATAGGGTGGTTTTGAGGATTCAGTGAGTGAATAAATGACTTAGAGTGGTGTCTCACTGAGAGCAAATGCTAAATAAACATTAGTCATTATTACTATGATTTTATGCTCTTCTTGTATATATATACTATACTGTTCATGGCTCTATCACTTAGGAAAAGAATCTCTCTTTTAATGACTATTAAGCTTTCAGGATAATAAATTGTATTAAAATTTTAAAGTAGTAGTAAGTAATTCAAGGAGAGCTTAAATGGTGATAAAACTATAATATTTCTTTTGAACTGTTACTTAAGTTTTAGTAATAATTTGTTCAGCCATGGGGTAATTAAAGAATAGTTTTTGAAAAGGTAAAATCATGACTCTTACACATATAAAAAATGAACATTTATGTTTCAGAGCTTTTATCAGTGGGAAAACCAATAAAATGTTAAAATCGGTTCAAAGAGCATTCCATAGGAGAGATATGAGTAGGCAATGAGGAATGCTAAAAATGCAAAACGGGCCACATCTACTGCATGGTAATCAGTTGCATCTTTACCAGATGTTGCCCTGGTCAACATCAGCCCTCTACAAGTTAACTTTTGTTTCTATAACTAGAGTTACAAAATAGAGACAAAGAAAGGTACAGATTCCTATATAATCAGAAAACACTGGAAAGCCCCTCCAAATAGTGAAAGGACACCCAATAATATTTTTGCCAATTTAAAGTCTTTAAAACTTTTCCAGTCAAAAGAAAAAGATATATGAGGAAACAAGAAAATGAAGTAGAAAGAGGTATAAAAACCAAGAAGAGAATGTTTTGGGCCAGAAAAATGGTCTTTAAGGTTTGTTTTTATTTTTTTAAAGATACTTGTCATTAAAAATGCATTTATTTTGTTGAACTTTGATCTCAAATAGAGAAATCTTATTTTAGAAAAAGGAGAACTTGAAAGGAAAAGTAGATGTTAAAATAGTGGTGTGGATTTTATTTCCTTGACTCATTATTTCTTATGAAAAACTTTAGTCTCCATAGAGAATGTTGTTACATTCAGAGTAGAATCCCTAAGAGCATTTCATAACTATCTGGCCTTTATTTCTGTTTGTTGTCATTTGGGTGTTTCTTTTATAATTAAAAGGCTAAAAAAGACCTGTTTCTAACATTTTAAAATGTCAGAGAGAGAATAACATGGCTTTATAATTACTTGTTGAAATATTTTAATTGAGAAGGTTTGAAAAATGATGACTGCTTGTTATAAAATACTGTAGTCCTGATGAATGATCAGATTAAAGTGGTATGGCCACCTTTGGAAGATGAATCATCTCTTGGGAATTGTGAATGTTTATGAAAATTCTCTTTAGCTGACAGTCAAATGTACCATGTGAAACAGTGGGGGATCTTGTAGGTTGTGGCCAATTCATCTGAATATGAAAAAGCAAATGAGAACAACAAT
This sequence comes from Macroglossus sobrinus, assembly GCA_004027375.1. NCBI lineage: Eukaryota > Metazoa > Chordata > Mammalia > Chiroptera > Pteropodidae > Macroglossus > Macroglossus sobrinus. Next base: position 471,127 of record PVKZ01000855.1, on the reverse strand, counting down.
ATAGTTTTCTTGTTACTCTTTGGTGTGAGTCAGAGTTTAATAAATATTTTATTGCTGTACATAGCATGCACTGTCCTCTTTCAGCCCAAAAGTTTAACAACTGGCATTTATTTGCCTCTTTCCACTCCTAAAGTCCTTCATCTTCCTAAATTTTTAACTGATATTTTGCAAACATGGTGCCACGATACTCATAAAAATATTACTAATTGCCCAGAAAAAAATAACTTTCATATTGAACTGAGACTGGGATTTGCTTGTATAAAGTCTGTATTTCTGATTTATTATATTGATTGTCACAATACATATCTTCTTTGCATAGCTGAAATTGTAATGGAAACCAACTAAACTGAAAAAGAAGGTTAAAACAGTTTTATATTAAATAAAGCCTTCACTAGGTTTTATTTCTTAAAAATGATATTTGCCTAACATGAAAATATTTAGAAGTAATGTTTTTGGAGATAGTTCATATTTGGGAATGAGGACATACAATTGGAGCTTTGCCTCTGTTTTTATATGCTCTACAATTCTTTTTTAAAATTATACCTGGGAATGTAGTCAGTTGATGCAGTGGCAGTATCTATATTATTTACCTGTATTATTTCCACATAAGTTATGTGGGCTATACAGATCTGATTTTCTTTTCATCAGTTTGGCTTTCCAATAGAAAAAGTGACCAATTTTTCTCCTACATTTAGAAAACAAGGAAAGGTGACAAAATCATTCTTAGAATGAGTTTAGAAGAGAAGAGCTTTGGATAAATTTACCTTTTAGAAATTTCATAAAAATAGATTTATCAGCTACAGTGCCTAAGTACAGAAACTGTCAGACTGAAAAATAAAACACACACATGCACACAACCAAAAAACTAGTTCTTAATATTTAATGCAACAGAATGAAAACAATGATACTAAAAATTTAAATCTAAAAGAATTGAGTATAATATATACATTTTCAAAAGAGCTATATAAACCTGCTTTTACTCAGCCTCTCCTGCCTTTCGTCTTTCCATCTGGCAAATCAAGAAAATATGTTCTCTTCATGCAAACACAGTAACACAACTGCAATCAGGCTGCCCCCTATATGGAGTGGTTAGAATTTCTCTCAAAATGATTTTCGTTTTGCTCACTTATGGGTCGTTACTGCAGGTTGTTTTCATCCTTGAAGGTGAAGCTGATATGTTAAAAAACATTCCTGTTAGTTTCATATCTGACCACTCAATCCATATACCAGGATCTTCCCATGACATGGTCTAAGCCGGAAAAGGTTTAAATTTAAACCTGTGCTTACACTGCCATCCAATAGAAAACATATATTTTAGGGGTGTCAAGAGTTGTCAGCTACTGAAACTGTTTTATTCTTTAATGAAAAGATTTCATGAGTTTATATAGTAGAGTATGTTACTCTCCAACTCAGTGCTAGTAGATTTAAAGTGTAGATTTAATTTGAATTACCTGGATTGTACTTTGCTTTTATTGACTGGTTAAGCCATCACTTCACTTGGTGGCTTAGAGCCTAAAATCTCATTGTGAGCAAATGTTTGGGTTCTTTCTAACTCTTATTGACATCGTGCTTATTCCTTTCCTGATACTATTATTAAGACTATTAGCAATTCTCTACGTTCTAAATAACTCTTTCTCCACTCTCCCCCTAAGTTTCTATATTTCTAAATTTGTAATTGTGACTCTCTTACATACCTAAGATTCTCTGTTTCTTTATTTGACAATGGAAGTACTGGGTTCAAATCTCGACATTTGTATGCAACCTCTCTGAGATTGTTTCCTTACTATAATCTATAACTCACTATGTTGTTATAAGAATCAAATAAAATACTTATGAAAATAGTCTGCAAAATGTAAAAAATTAAGTATAAAGAATAAAATTATCACTGAATAACATATATGAGCATTTGTTATGTATCAGAAACTGCTAAACCTTCTAGATTATATATCCTTTCATCCTTAAACATTTCTGAGAGAAAGATATTATTATCCCATTAGCTTCATGAATAAATGGAACTGTATAGTGGTTATATAACTTCCCCAAGAGAAATCTAGTAAACTTCAAGATTGAACCCAGAGCCCATGTTCTTGACCACTACTTATTACTTTTACCTTCTATTATAAATACTGTGATAAGTCATCTCTGCTTTTGCATATTAGTTCCCTTTAGAGCTTCATTTCTCTTGGCATTTTCATTTATTGTCTGTTTTTTTTCCAGATCCTCTATTTCACATTCATTTTGAGGTGTAAAAGATCAGTATATTTAGGCATATATTTTGGGATATATCGATTCAGGATGCCTTCAGCTGTAAGTGACAGAAAATGAAAATTAATTTTGGCTTCAATATAAAAATTTGTTTTCTCAAAATATACAAAGTCCAGAGATGGTAGATGCCATGATTGGTTAAGTTAGTGATTCACTCAGTACTATCACTCAAAGGTATAAGGAACCTGGGTTTGCTGTTCTGTTACACTTAGCATAACATTGATTTCCTTCAGAATTATAAAATGGTTTTAGTGATTTTTAGTGTTGAAACAATACTAATACATAATAAATGATAAAATGATAAAAATATAATATTATTGAAACAATAATAATACATAATAAATAATAAATCACAATAACGTTTAGAGGCAAGAAGATGCTGTTTCTTCTTGGGGCTCCTTAAAAGTATGGAAACTTTTCCCAGATATACTTCAGAAGATCTTTCCTCAGAAGTCACTGGACAAAACAAGATCACTCAGTATAGTATAAGAGGACTATGGTAAGCATGATTGGCTTAGGATAATTAGCATTTATTTAGGGAAATTACCAGTGTCACACTATGTAGGATTATTTTGTCTGAGAGGGTAAGGAATGAATGTTGGTTCCCTGGTCAACAGTGGGCTTTATTGTGTGATTTGGGGCTAATTATTTGACATCTCCATGTTAGAATTCTATCATCTTTAATATGATTTATTTTATTGTTATAAGTTGATTCTTAGTGTAAATTTCAATACTGTTCTTTCAATTTAAATATATATAATAAAATTGGAAGAGAGTTTAATTTCTTCAGTAAGAAATTACTGTAAAATAAACTCAGTCTTAGGGGTGATTATGAAGGCTTCGGAGCTGGGAGGTGTTATTTTGACCAAAAGATTAATACTTTTCAAACTCTACTTGATCCATTTAGATGGTCGAAGTTGCTACCTGTATGAGAAATAATAGTACATGGGAAATGAGATACTAGTAGGTGGATTAATGCTTCACATCTCAGTGTAGAGCTCTTTGGTAGAAGCACAGGGCCCATTCCAAAGGTCTAAGGTGCCCCCTCACCACTCACACTAAAGGCAAAGCTCAGTTTCAGGATCTTCCACCCCTTCTTCCTCCCACCTTTGCCTTGCTAGTGGCAGGGTACATCAATGATAAAGAGCCCATGGAGGCCTGGCCATGTCCTATGTACTTCACTTTATTGCCAGAAGACTCTGCTGCTAGTGAATGTGTGCCCAGTTGTGTTCTGGAATGTGGCCAGGCCCACATCTTCTCCCTTTTGAGGAGGAGGAGTAGAGGGAGGGACTTCTGGGGTAGGAGAGTTTCTCAACTGGCCTGTCTCCTAGAGCCCTTACTAGACATCAGGCCTTTATCTTGTGATAAAACATCTACTTATATTTGTAAAAACAACAGTTTAGTACATTATAAATTAAATGTTACTAAGGTTTAAGAATCAGATGAATTTTAAATATGTGAAATTCTGGATAGCTGCAGGTTTACAACTTTCAGTGTCACCTGTTCAAACATTTTCACTATTTAGTATATGACTTTTTTATACGTGCCATTTATATCCAGTTTTTTTAAATTTAGCTTTATTGAGGCATAATTGACAAGTTTGTAAGATATCTAAAGTACATATCTTGGTGATTTGATATACATATACATTGTGAAAGGATTCCAGCCATCTAGTTAACTACTACATCTGTCACCTCAAATATTTACTTAGTATTTTTTGATGAGAACATTTAAATTCTACTCTCAGAAAATTTTAATTACATAATACATTTTATCAACTATAATCACAATGTTTTACATTAGATCCTTGGAGTTCTTTTTTATCTTTTAGCTGTAAGTTTGTACTCTTTTACTACCCTCTTTTTATTTTTCCTATGCTCTAGTTCTTTTTATGAGTTTAACTTTTTTTCATAGTCCACATATTTTTTGAAAAATCTGATAAGTGGTTTATATTCCTTAGATCTGATAAGGGGCTTATATTTGCCCCTTTTTGACTCTTAAAATAATTTAACTTTATGAGAAAGCGAATTGTTAGGATTACATAGAACTCCAGTTTAAGTATCGTATAGAAGAAGTAAGATTGACAGAGAAGTCATAAGCATGCCACCATGCACATCTTCCTCATACAGATGACAGATGGCAATCTGATAAAGAGTTAATATCCAAAATATATAAAGAACACTTATAACTCAAGAATAAAAATTTCCAAAAAATATTAAAATAATATGTTTGAAAAATGGACAGAAGAGCTTCTTTTTCCAAAAAGGACAATACAAATGGACAGGTACATGAAAAAGTGGTTCAAATCACTAATTATCAGGGAAATGCAAATCAAAACCACCATGAGATATCACACATTATACCTGCTAGAATGGCTCTTATCAAAAAAGAGAACAGTTGTTGGTGAAGATGTGGAGAAAAGGGAACCTTTGTACAATGTTGGTGGAAATGCAAATTGGTGCAGCTACTATGGAAAACAGTATGGAGGTTCCTCAAAAAATAAAGGTAGACTTGCCATATGACCCAGCAATTTCACTTCTAGGTATACATCCAAAGAAAATGAAAATAGTAACATGAAAAGATATATGATTCCCATGTTCATTGCAGCATAATTAACAATAGCCAAGTTGTGTAAACAACCTAAGTGTTCATCGATGGATGAATGGGTAAAGAAATTGTGGTACACACACATACGCAGATGCACACACACGAATATTGTTTAGCCATGAGAACGAAGAAAATTCTGCCATTTACAACAAAATGGATAGACCTTGATCTCATTATTCTAGAAAGAGAAAGACAAATGCAGTTTGTTTTTTAATGCTTACAGCACCTGGTATTCCTAGGTGGTCTCCCATCCTAGTACTAACCAGGCTTGACCCTGCTTAGTTTCCGAGATGCGACGAGATCAGGCACGTTCAGGGTGGCATGGCCATAAACCTTATTTATTTATTTATTTTTAAATAGATTGAACATGACAACTGTCAGACCTTGGGGACTGTGTAGTTTTAGCCATTTCATTATGGCATGTAACTGCTGTACTTTTGAGTTTGTATCTGTCTTTTATGCTTTTTTGCTTTACTTGCTATCATTATATCATAGATCTTTTTTTTATTTTTTTTGATGTTGTCATTCTTAACTCTAGCAACCCCTTCTTCACACTTCTGATTTGATATGGATAGAGAACCACCCAATCAAAATCAAACTACAGGGCTTCAGTGGAAGAAAAGGAAGCTCAGGTTGGCTTCTCAGAGTTTCTTTTTGCTGCTTTTTTGTTAGCCCTGTCTTTAAGCTTTGAGTTTGGAACTCCTCCTTGTTGGACTAGGATTTCACATAGTTGAATAATTTGTAGACTTAGGGATTTAATTGATATCAAGTGATTCTGTTGTACTTTTTGACTCTTAAAATAATTGAACTTTATGAGAAAGCAAATTGTTAGGATTACATAGAACTCCAGCTTAAGTATTGTGTAGAAGTAAGGTTGGCAGAAAAGTCATAAGCATGCCACCATGCACATCTTCCTCATACAGATGACAGATGGCAATATTTTATTATGCCATAGTTTCCAGTTTAGACAAAGCCACATGACTTTTAAAACAGCATTTTGGACAGACACTAATCACTAGTTAAGGTAGAACTATGGAATATAGTCTATATGTATCAGAAGGAAGGGTTCTAGTTATTTAGCTAGAGCTCCGCTTAAGTCTCCACTCAGTCATTACATTCTCCAAAAATTCTACCATGAAAGTGTCATTTACAAATAAATAAAATGAGGAAGTATCAAACTAGCATGAAGAATCCAAACCAAAATAAACTTATAAAAATTCAGAGTTCTCTAGCTTCCTTTCAAAGGCTCTGTCTATTGAAATGATCACCAAACTTATGCAACACACACACACACACACACACACACACACACACACACACACACGATTTAGACTGTAATTTTTTAACTTTTTAAGCCATTGAAAAAAGATGTAAAGTTGACCTAGTCTCTGAGTTACTAAAACTGAGGTGATGCCAGCTTTATGTCCATGATTCACTTAAAGTCTTGTCTCATTTTTTCATCTGTTACTACAGTGTTAACAGGGCTTTCTTTCCCCCTAATTAAAAAAGAAAATGTCATAGTGTGTGGGACTTTTTCTTTCTTGACTGAGGCCATGATTCAGTAAAAGTTGTATTCTAGATTAAAGTGCAGGGTTTATAAAGGAAATTGTGGAGAACTGGTTTTGCTGCTTGTGTTCCTGTACTTTTAGGGAGTATGAAGGGATAAAAGAGCCAGTAGAGAAGGGGAAGGTTTATAAGATTTTTTGAGAGCTAGGTTGTGAGAATATGTGCTCTTCTTCACTCATGCCTGGTGAGTGGGGCTTCCACGGAGCCTCCAGGGTAAAAGTGTTCATGAGCCAGAGGCCCTGGCACTCAAGAGCACTAGACCAGTGCATGTGGACAGTGGAGATGTCTGCCTTGGCAAGGGTGTTTCCTGGGACCAGATGAGAAGAGTAGGCTCCAGGGCTGTGCTTAAGGGAACCGGTCACCTGCAAGTCAAGGGGCTCAAGCAGGCAGTACTTTTGGATGAAAATGTTGATCTTGGATTAGGTTGCCTGATTTCTGAATTGAGGCTATGTTTACATAATGTGGACCAAAACTCTTAGATGAGAGCAAGTAGAAGTCATCAGACCTGCCCAGGATGGGGATAATTTCTCCCACTGGATAAATTTTAAAGAGGTACTAGGCTATAAAATAATGTCCTATTCATACCCTGTGAGTTGGGCTTATCCAGTATATGGGGGTAAGGGACACAGTTCAGTCAGAAGGCACAGCAAGATCAGAGGAACAAAGTAAAATGAACACCATGTGTGCAGGAAAGTATAATCTCTTTGAAGTTGCCGAAGCTTCAGGTTTGAAGATTAGAGTGGCAGAGATGAGTCCTGAAAGATAAACAGGTTTGGATTATAGACTTGACAACAGAATTTGGACTTCATATTGCACATATGGAGATATAGTAAAGGCTGCTAGCTCATAAGGCCTCTTTGGGCAAGGTCTGCCCATGTTGCTTTTGCTCTCAGACACAACTGTCTGACCTATAGTTGATAATTAGTATTTGAACAAATAAATAAATGAATTGATCTGGAAGTTGACCTTAAAATGTAGGCAAGAAAATGAGCTGCAGATAATGCATTGCTTGTTATAAGCTTTTCTTAAAATTATTTCAGATATGGACATATAAAAATGAGTACTGTATAGCTAGATCTAATTTTATTAATAGGCATTCAGCATTATTAGTATGCCTTAAAACAGCTTTCACATAGGTCTTTAACAAAAATCATTTTAATAAACTGATTTAATGTTTTTTTAGTTTCAGTGTATCCAAGCTTTTATTTTTCATCCTTTGAGTAGGGAATGATTTCATATTTGGCTAGATTTTATAAAGTATCAACTTTTAGCCTCTTTAAATCTTATATTCTTATATTGATGTAATTTCTATATTTTAACTAATTATCTTATATTTAAATTATATTTAATCAAAGTTGATATGAGAATAAATCAGCTGAGGTGCAGGAAATATATTTTGTGTATAAATACAAACATAGGCTTCATATTGTATGGCGTATAATTATAATGGTTTGTATTTGTGTTTATTACACTTGGGTACTCCTGGACGTCTGTTACATCCTTATGATAGTACCACTTGAAATATATTTTAAACTCTTTTTCTCCCTCAGAAGTAAATTTCCCCAGAAGGACTTAGAAATGCTGTTTCCTGGAATGAGTGCTGATTTTACAAGTGAAAATTTTTCAGCTGCCTGGTATCTTATAGAGAACCACTCAACTACCAGGTTAGTGATATTGGACTGTTGACTGTGAATGGTTTCACTCGGATGCAGCTAATAGGATTATATAGCAATGTGAGTTTTAGGTCCAACTCTGCCAATTTGGAGCCCTTTGATTTTGGGTGAGCTCATGAACATCTCAGGATATCAATTTATTTATAAAATACGATTATTGGAGTACCCTATTTCCTACTATCATGTTGTTTCTACATGTTTCATTATTGGTGCAACCCATTAAAACTTTGTAGAGTCTCAGCTGGACACCTAACCTGAAGTCTGAATGTGACCTTTGCCTACTCAAATAACAAAACTTTCAAATCTTGGTGTAAAATAGGGAACACACCTCTTTCCCTTACTGTAGAGCAAAAGATGATGAGTTAGTTTATCATTTTACAGAGACCTGGTTTAAAATTAGGGAAAAAATAGACAGGATCATATATCCAAATTAAAGTTCTCATTTTTGTCTGCTAATGACATTTTATGCTCTCTATACAAGGTCAGGTTTGTAACTTTTTTTGCAAGACTGGTTTAAAACAGTTATATTTAGTAAAAATGTTTGGCTCAATGTTTTGTTGCATAAAACTTTTATTCTTGAAAAGTCAAATTGTTAAAATATAACTTTGGAGAAATTTTTTACCTATTAGAATGAAAACCATTACATTAGTAGAAGACATGAAGAAAAGTTGGTATATACATAGAATAAATTTGGCCTGATAAATTTTTAAAGCAAATGTCTGAAATCTTCCATTTTAGAAGATGGTTCTAATTTCACATTATGGATGTGCTTTTTCTATTACTATGAGTCAGAATTGATCTCTCTTCTGGGTAAGCCTATCATAGTTCTCAATGTATTCAAAGTTTTATAGCTAGATTTTCTTAGCTCAAATGGAAATAAAACTTATGAAATACAGAGGACTACATATTTTCTCTACTTGAGATGTAGAGATAAAATATTGTGGTCTTTTTAGTTATTTAAATTATGAATTGATGCTCCCTTTCTCAGGTTTTCTGTAATTTCACTTGTAATGACTGGTTGTTGATGTGGTTAGGATAACAGTATGCTCATTTTGTATCCAGAATACAGAAATGAACATACAGAGGAGGTACTGTCTTAGATAGCGTCTGCCATGGTCTAAGTCTTTCCACCAGGGAGATGATACTCAGAACGCCTTACCTGGCAAATCATTTATATGCTATGCCTATTATAAAAATACAGGTATATTTACTTTATAGTGGTGTGATATATTTGGAACTATTTGTGGGCTACTGATCTACTGTAATTTTTGTATTAATAATATAAGGTTTAGATACAGGTAAGAATGTGAAAACTTTGATTTTCATCTGGTTACATGTTATGTCAGTTTGTATCTTTCTTAATGTAGGCATCAGTATACTTAATGACTTGTCTTCTATTTTGCTTGTTAGGAGTCTCAAAATTTTGGTTTCTTCATTTCAGCTTTGAGCAGCTCAAAATGGCAGTCACCCACCTGAAGAGACAGGCTAACAAGAAGAGTGAAGGCAGCTTGGCGTATGTGAAAGGAGGTCTTAGTACATTCTTTGAAGCCCAGGATGCTCTCTCAGGTAGGGTGACTCTTAGAGCCATGTGCTGGGGCTTTAGCAGAAACCCAACACTGCGTTTGCAGAGTGCTTACAGGGTCTGTATTCACAAAAGTAGAGGTCTAAAATGTGCTATAAATATTTATTGCTGAGTAGGCTGGAATCTCTTTGAAGCCTTGGTACTTCGAATATTTGTCTCTGAGGCTTTTGTAGACCCATCATACATGTGTAAAATAGGAGACTACTTTATTTCTCCACAATATCTAGTCTCCAAGGCCGATAAGAAATTAAATCCCAATGGGTAAAATTCTAGAATTTAAAAAATCCTTTACAGCCATCAATATCTTACATGTTGCTAATTCTATAAATGCGACCCATTGTGTGTTGGTCACATTGGTCACATTGGTGACCTAAAATTTTAACAAAGATAATGCTGACCAACTAACTACTAAAGTGATCATTGCATGTAGAAAAATGATTTTATGAGTACATTTGAAAATTTTACACACATTTTTGATGGAAATTAAATGCATATTACAAAAAATATTAAACCAATGAATAAGAAGGAACTACTGTAATCTCATTGTAGAGATATTTTATATGAATACATGTTACAAAATTAGAATTACATACACAGTTGTATATGCTAGAAACCTTTATTCTTTCAATTGTTCCTCTGGGTGATTATTTTAAATGTAGCATTTGATTTATTATTAGCTCTTTAGAAATTTTTCTGGCTATGGTCTTAAGAGAAATTGATTTATAATTTTTAAAAATGATATTTTTGATCAGGTTTTGGTGTTTACGTCATATAGAATCATATAACTGTATGCTTATATGTATGTATATTTTGGAAATTTGAAAGAGCTAATATATTTAAAGAGCTAATAAATTGTTCAAGTAATTTGTTTTACTTTTTTTATTATGATAAATTTTGAAAGTATTAAAAGTAGAGAGAATAGTACAGTTACCCTCGCATACCTGTCACATGGATTTAACAGTTCTGAATATTTTTCCATACTTGCTTCTTCAGTGTTTTTTAAGGATGGTTGGTTTGTTTTGTGTATTGCTTCTCTCAAGTAATGAATCTCCAGCAGTATGACATTTCTGTCCTGTGGACTTTAGTATGAGGCCCCCAAATGAGGACATTTACCTATGTAACCACAGTACCATTATCACAGCTAACAAAAGTTTCAGTAATTCTTTAATATCATCTACTTCTCAGTTCAAATTCAAATTTCTCCAGTTATCCTCTGACTTTCCTTTTTATAGTTGGTTTGTCCAAATCAAGGTGTAAATAAGGTCCAGGTTTTTCATTTGTTTTTTTTTTTAGGTTTTTAAGCCTTTTTTAAACTAAAAGAATCCCTTCACCTTTGTTACTGTGTCTTTTTTTTTTTTAATATTGATGATTTATTGAAGAAAAAAGGCTTATTTGTTCTATACTCTGAATTTGACTGATGATTTTCTCATGGTGTCTTTTAACTTACTCTCCATTATGTTGTTTAGACTTACCTAATTGGACATTAGATATTATGCAGTTTCAACAGTTTTGGCCACATGTGGGTACTGTGTGCTTTCTGTTTTATCACATTAGGAGGCCATTAGTGTCTGCTTATTCCTCCTGTAGAGACACTATGATGGATCAGTGGGTTCAGATGGGTTGGACACTGGCAGTTGTGTGTATATACATTTTGAAATTTCTATTTTTGTGTTTTGTTTATTTTGGTTTGGTTTCCCCCTGAAATTCTCTCCATCAAGATTTTCAGGTTTTTTAGCATTGCATTATAATTTTTAAATCATTTAAAATTTATGTTCTAGGTCTTTCTCATTATCAATTCATTTTTTGTATTCTACGTTTTTTACATCGATTGTTTAGTGAAACTATTTTGTATTTTCAAAAGTTGAAATTTTAATTTTCTTCTTTGATCTAGTAGTTTATAATAGACTTTTGTTTTTTAAAGTTAGTTTTAGTCTTACTATGAAAGCAACTGCGTTTCTTACTATATGTCAATTTTCTGTTACTGTGCCAAAGTTAAAAATGGAAGGTGGGGCTTAGTCTCTTTAGGGCACACTGTTTGATAGAATGCCTGATTAATTATATTATTTAAATTTAGGTTATTTAAAATAAACATGTCAGACAAATCTCCCTCTTTAATTTTGATATTTTATATGAAAAGCATGTTTACTTTGTAACTTTTGATGGTTTGGATCATCTTGAAACTAATATTATAATAATAATAACTGCAAAATTGGGGCAATTCCAAGACCACCTGCAGGTTTGATAACTTGCTAGAAGGACTCACAGAAGTCACTGAAAGCTGTTGTACTCGCAGTTATGATTTACTTCATTGAAAAGATACAGATTAAAATCAGCCAATGGAAAAGATTCATGGGGCAGGGTCCAGGAAAGATCCATGCATGGAGTGTACAGTTGTCATTTCAAAGGGGAGTTATGGACAGCACTGATTTTCCTTGTAAAGATGTGAGACAGCGTGCATGGAGTATTGCCAGCCTGACCCACATCTAGTGTCCAGAGTTTTTACTGGGGCTCTGTTACATCGACATAGTCAACTGCCCCAGTGACTGAGTTCTTCAGTCCTTCTGGAAGTTGAGCTGATACTGAGTGACCCATAGCATAGCCCTCACTGTAAATCGTATTGTTAGATTATATGGTGTGGCCCAAGGCCACCAAGTAAATAAGACACTTTATCAGGTAAGACATTCAAAGAGCTTAGAGATTACTTTCCAGAAGCCCAGGATAAGGCTAGAACTCCCTGGCAAGATTAAATTTGTTCTGCACAGTAGCACAATATTGACATTCCATAACTTTCCATTTATATGCATTTGCTTAATATTGTAGACATTATGTACTTTTTAACCTTAAGAAATTTTGATTTGGGCATCTCTCTTGTAAGCAACATGTAGTAGTTTTATTTTTTATACCACTTTGAGACTCTTGCCTTTTAATAGAGGAATTTAAGTGATGTATGTGTATCATAACTAAAATTTTTGTCCTTTTGTTTTATTCTCGTTATTTTTAGTTTTTCATTTTTCCCTCTGTACTATGTAGACTATATTGTTTGCAGATTTGAGAGAAATGTTTTCAAATTTTATTATAGGGTATCTTTTGACTTCTGTTGTGTATAACAGTTTTTCATATCTTTATTTCTCATGCTCTTTCTTTTTTTCTGGTCTTAATTTATTATCTGAAGTTACAGACCCAGCTTCTTATTTCACCATTTTTTTAATTTCATTATTCTGTTTCTAGTCTTTTTGTGTTTTGCATTTAAGTTTATAACATATTTACTACAGTTATTTAAAATTTACCATATACACATGAATTTAATTGGCTTTAATGTTTATTGCCTGTCAGTTTATTTTATTTTCCTATCTTTGAATTTCTTGTTTTTAACTATGGGTTATATCTTTTGTGCTATGCCTTTTGAATTCTTGCATATCTGTAAATGTCTCTTGTTTTCATACATGAACAACCACTTGGCTGTAAGAGAATTATTTTCCAGAACATTGATCCAATTTCTTTTAGTGCTGCAGAGAGGAAGTCCGGAGCCAATGCAATTCTTTATTACTTGTAGAAGAGGTGGTTGTTTTTCTCTACCTAAATGCTTAAAAGATATATTTGTTTAGCCTTGAAGTTAAAAAAAGAAATACATACTTTTTTAGGTTATATTGGAATGTAGGTATTGTTTTTATTCATTTTACCTAATGTTTGATAAGCTTTTAGAACCTGTAGACTCCTATATTCAGTTTTTAACACTTTTTTTTTGTTATGTCAGATTTTATTTATGGTTTGTTTGTCTCTGAATAGCCTTTCATACAAATATCACTCGTTTCCTTCGGCTACCCTTCATGGTGTCCAGTACCCTTTCTGTTTTTTTAGTAGAATACTAAGTTGCCCAGCAAGAAAATACCTTTACTAGTTTCCTTCTGTTTTATGCCACACTGGATTTTAAGAAATATGGTCTCTAAATGGTTGTAAAAGGCAAGATGTTATTGGAAGTGAAAAAAATGGGGTGCTGAACGATAGTCATAAAGAAAAAATTTGAAGATTTTTTGGTCTCTGCCAGGCCTGTGTTAGAGTGTTAAACTAGATATAGATGAAAGAGTATAATTGAACTACTTTCTCTGCCCTTGTGTTCGTCTCTTTGATTATTTCATATGCAGTCCAAGGATTTTATTTTTAGTCTATTCCAATTAGGTTTACAGTTAGTAGCTATTACCCTCTTGTAGAGCCTTTATTTATCTTTTAAGTTTTCATGCTTTTGTCATTTTTTCTTCTACATCCCATAAGTATTTTAATTAGAACTTGACCATAGTGTGTGGGGCATAACTAATTTGCCAGTGTTAACCTCAGTGTGTTTATTACAGTTTTTTCCTTTATGATATCCTACAAAAATATTCTCAGCATCATACTTCACTTTTCCATGGCTGTCATTCTGCCGTTCTCTTTCAATCCCTTGAAGTCTTGATGAGCCTTGATTTCTTACCAGCTATTGCTCACACAAGCTCTCCCCGATTATGGTGATGTTTGTATAGCTTCTTATAATGTTAAAGGCCTTCTTCACTTTCCCAGTGCCATATGATTGCTACCTTTATTTCAGTGACCATTTCCCTGACTGCCCCTTGAGTTTGTCATCTCTATAGTCACTTGCTTTTAAGTGGCAAGTTCAGCATCCTCACTTGTTCCTTTTGAGAACAACTATGGGCCAAAATTGTATGAATTATTCCTCTTTCTGATTAAAGTAAAGAATACCAGAATAAAGAGGCCAAAACAGAGTGAATAAACGCATTTTGCTTGATATGCAATTGGTCTTCATTCCCATATTATTTTTATTGCTCCTATTCCAGGTCATGTGAGCCATACTGATTTTTTTTTTTGGCACATTCTGTTGTTAGTGTCTATTGATGTATGAACATAATCTGGGCAAGTATGCTTATATACGACCCAGTTATCTAAATAAAAAACCTTTATACCTGTTAGTCTTCTATGTAGTAGTTGTAATTTTATTATTATTTATTCTTTTCAATATAACTGAGGAAGGAAAAGTTTCACAGATGAACTAACCAGTTTAAATAATTTATATGTGATTTAGCCATTCTCATAAAAATTTGGTAGAATAACAAATAGAAACTAAATGTTTGAAAAGTTATTTATAAATTTAAATCATTAATACATCTTTCTCTAACCCTTCCTAGTAAGTAAGTATTATGCTCAGAGGCTGGCACATAGGCCAAATTAGGCCCCAGCCTATCTTTGTACAGGCTATGAGCTAAACATAATTATCTTTTTCAAAATTTTTTTTTTTTTTTTTTAAAGAAGAGTATGTGATAGAGGCCCTATGTATACCACAAAGCCTAGTATATTTATTTTCTGGTTCTTTTTTTTTTTTTTAATTAAGTTTATTGGGATAACTTTGGTAAATACTATTATATAATTTTCAGGTGTACATTATAATTTGACATCTGTGTATTCTGTTGTATGTTTACCACCCAAGGTCCAGTTTTCTTCAGCTACCATATATATTATCCCCTCTACCCATTTCACCCTCCTCCTAACCCCCTATATTTGACTCCCTTTACCCTGTCTATCTTCTCCCTCTCCCCCAACCTCTACCCTCTGGTAAGCACTAATCTATAGGTTCTTTATAGAATTAGTTTGTCAATCTCTGACCTAGTTAGACTATTCCCATGTCATACTGGCAAGTAGTAACATATAGTGGTTAGAGTATATATACACAGAGTGTACCCGACACTGAATCTTTATAGACAGTGCCATATACACATCTCATTTCTTAGTGCCATATTTAATAATGGTATTATATGACTACATGAACAAATATTATGATTTTTAATTGAAATTTGCATATTTGGTGTCTACATTTTATTAGAGTTCACATAATAATTTCGGTGAATCAGTAGGCAGTCTTTCTATAACTGATTTTTCTTTGAATACAACTTTTATATACATACTTTTTTGTTTCTCAAATATAAATTTATGAAGTTCACCTGCTTCAGTTTCAATAGATTAGAAACAATAACAAACCTATGATCATGTACCATGTTGCTTATTGAGTTATACTATTTAAAAACGTTTTCAGAGAAAATAAAAGATCAAGTGAACCAGACATTGGTTTATTTGGTTTAATTTTCTGGAAAATAGGATTGCCTTTATCAGATCCCAGTGTCTCTTGGTCCTCAGACCTGGCTGACAGTTTGACAGTGGCTCTGCTGTGGTGGAGATGGGAGGCAGGAAGCTGCCTTGTCAGCAGAACAGGGCTGTAAACTGAGCTCCAGGGAGCCAGGCTCACCTCATCTTGACCTGCTGATCAGTGATGGATTTTGTCAACAACAGAAAATGTGGTTGCATGATTTCCTTTTAATGCTAGTTTTGACTTAGAAAGTAGCATTTGAATCAGGGCTACTATAAGATATAATATCTTTTTGTTGTAGACAAACTGCACGAAGTGCCTGCTTAATAAATTGCAATGAGTGCCAAGTGTTCTTTTGTAACCAAGACTGTCAGAAAAATTACAACATTTAAATAAATAATGTGAGCAGATTTGCTTGTATAGAACATGGAAGTCTTTCTAGTCTTGCTTTTTAATCTTTCATAAAGATGGGAAAATTTTTTCCATTTAAGTACAAGTTAGGCTTTGATGTTTGAAGACATTTTAGGTTACTTTATTCTAAATTTAAAACATTAAAGGAATAACTTTTTCCATTCCCGAATCAATGAACATGATTAAAAATATAGTGGCTGATTTTTTTCCCCAAATGTATTTTTCTATGAATGTGTTTCTTCAACAGAGAAGTGGTCTGTTTTATAGTTCTAAACAAAATTTGAAGTTGCTTTACAAAAAAAGTGTAAAAAGGGACAAGATCAGGGTTAGAAACTAATTAAAAGAAGCCGAGAAATAGATGTTATCATGCATTGAAAATATATGTTCATACCGTATTTAATCACTGAATTTGACCCAGATTTTCCAACCAATGAGTCAAGGGAAACAAGTTGAATTGTAATTACAATACACATTAAAAAAAATTTTTTTCTTAGACCTTCCCCTCCCCCATAAATCTGCCACCCATGACTGGTGGGTTGAGGCAGAACCTGTAAATGCCTATTATGAAAGAGTTTGATGCTCTATTTAAATGTTAGAGAATAGCAAACATAAGAGTAACAATAATTTTAGTACACTGGCTGTGAGGCCTTTGGAGTTTCATATCTTGCATGTGAGTTTACTTTAGCAGGTTATGTAAAAAAATAAAATCATGGGTGTTTTAGCAGCTATTACTTTTAAGAGAGAGGTCCATTTATTTGCAATTGACTACAGTTCCCAGCTGACATAGTAAGTCTGTTGTTTTCATTTTACAGATGTGAAAACAGAGGCTTAAACAGTTTATTTTGCTTAGTCATGCAGTATAAGCAGAATGGGGGTGAAGTTTTTGTTCTGGAATCAGACTGCTTGAGTTCATATTTTGGTTTTAACCCAAAATTTGGCTTTGTGACCTTGATCAACCTATTTAATTTTACTGAGTCATGATTTTCCCATCTGTGAAATAGAAATAATTTTAGAACATATATAATTGGCCTCTTACAAGATGAGCAATATGCATTAGAAACTTATAGTGCTTAACTTATGGCCATGACTCAATTAATATTTGTCTTACTATGTTATTTTTATGATATCAGAATTTTGAATTTGAAATTGTATTTGGCCATTTTGTTTTGAAAATTATCTTACTGCTCTTTTTAAAACCTCCCCATTTGAGAGGTAAAAAGTTTTAAAATATAAGTTATTAAATGATTTTCTAATAATCTTTATAAGAATTATGTAGTTTTATATCACTAATAGCAAGAAGGAGCAATTAGGGGATCATTTTATAAAGTATATAAATGTCTAACCAGTGCACTGTGTACTTGAAAAAATAGCAAAAACCTCCATTATAATTTGTACATCCACAAATTGATGTATTGGTAGATATTACCAGATGTTTCTTAGGAACCTCTGGTGAGATAATTACAGAATGAATAGAACATGAATGTCTTTTGCTCTGTTATGTTTCAAGGTTGAAGTTCAATACTATGAGTTTGACAGACGTCAAATAGTATTTCTGAAACTGAGAAATAAGTGACTTTCCTATGGCCAAATATAAAAGATATTAGTTACTTAAATCTTACTTTTCTTTTGCATTGCAACTGTTTTTACCACTCAGCAGTGAGCATGATGATTATATGTCTAATGTACTATTTTAATAGTGTTAAACACAATAATTTGGACTCGTGTATGCTGATTACTTTGCAGAGTTTGTATAGAGTTTTTGTATGTTTGTGCTTCTTCCAACAGTGAAAATAATATGACAATTTTTAAAAGCTATTCAAAAATGTCATTTTGATGTAATATATTCCCATTCATTAAAATAGTGTACATTTTAACTAGACTTTTTTTTTTTCTTCTAGCCATCCATCAGAAACTAGAAGCAGATGGAACAGAAAAAGTAGAAGGATCCATGACGCAAAAACTGGAGAATGTTCTGAACAGTAAGTTTTGTCGTACTACCCAAAACTATTTATGGACTTTATAACAAGCTTTAATATAATTCTTGAATCTGGTTTCACAGCACATTATAAATAATGTTTTAGTATTTTTTTCTATGTAATGATTTAAAGAATATAAAGAAGATTAAAACATGGATAATGACTGTTCTGTTTCTGTTGCCATTTTACTTATGAGAAATCATAATTTGAAAAAAAGCCAGTATACTTCTTAAGAAGTAAAATTTGCTACCATAAAGACCAGTATATAAATAACATCATCAAAGACAGAAAAGCACAGAGGCGGTAGCCAGGATTATCATTGAACGAGAACCTGAAAAAGCATCTACAAGTATCTACTAGTTTTAATGCAAATAATATCAGCTACTAGGATAACAGATACTTAAGTGTCATTTATTTATCTATACCGTGCCTTTTTCCAAAACAAACTTAAGGCAGCTGCATATTTAAGAGTGTTTCTAACTCTGAGACTTTTGTAAAAATGTAGGCCAAGGGAAAATGACATATGCTAAATTTTGGGTTCCATTTACCTGACATCCTAGCTCCAAGGTAATTATGCTGTTTTGAAAGAAACCCATCAAATGAATCAATTCTTATTATAACATGAATGGTTTAAAAATAAGTTATTCACTTTCACGCATTTAGTAAACATTTGACAAGGAGCAGTAATGCCCAAAGGAATCTTATTTTTAAAAATAAGTATAGCATATGATTTCCCCATAGTAGGGTTAAGAATAACTAAAAAAATTAAGAACCATCACATCACATCTTTAGTGATTCTGTGACAATAAGACTGTGTTATAAAGTTAGTTTTTGCACTTCTAGCTTAATTTACTCCCATGAACAGAGCTTACTGAGGTGTTTTTTGTTTTTTGTTTTTTTTTTTTTTGTAAATATCTGTTTATAAATCTGGGGATCTCTGATAAGAAAGTATTGTCTAAAAGGAAGCTTTAATTTGACATAGGCTTTCTTTGGTAGCAGAATTTGACCACATGGATTTCATCCAAAATTTATGAGTTTAAAAACACTTTAAATATTTTTCTTTCTGGTTGTTGTTTTTGTTGTTGTAATTTTTTGCCTTGAGATTTTCCTTGTTTTTGAGTGAGAACCAGGTGACCAACTTGGTTGAAATGAACATATTCTAAATTCAACCCAAATAAACATTTACTAAAGCTATTTCTATATTAGCATAGTCAGATATATTAAGGCCTTGGAAGGATATTTTTTGCTTAGTGATGCTATTTTCACTAAAAAAGTTGTCATTAAACCACAATATCTTTAAAAAAGTAAGATTCAGTAATTTTTAAAAGATTTGTAACAACAAACTGACACAGTATATTATTGTATCAAAGAAAATACATATTTGTTAAGGTTTTGAAAAAAAATTAATATCTGTTTTAAATATTAGGTTTAGCATAGTGTGTTAACAATTTTTTTCTTTTAAGAGTAGTTTAGAAAATGCTCCCTTGGGACTTGTGTTATAAAATTTATAAGGGAAATTATTTTATTTCTTTTATAACCACAAACCTTTTTAAAAATTGTCTCATAATACCTTTCTACTAAAGTTTGCTCTTTTTGAATAAAGTTGGGTGTAACATAACTGGTCATTTCTTTATGAGACTCTCTTCAGGTCTCATTTTTCTGGTGTAAAAATTTCCCTTAAAATATATTCCTTTGTAACTGTCTCTTTTTTCCTAGAAACATTTTTTTTTTAATCAATTGATGTTAATATTTACTATCTTACGGTAAGGTTTTGCTAATTCAATTTGATCAACATTTAAGACTGGTTGTGTGGAAGTATCGTGCTCAATCCAGCGTTGGGTACGCAGCTGGAAGACATGTGGCTCCAGCCCTGTGAACATGTCCTCTGTCCAGGGATTATAGTTACCTGAGACTTCAGAAGCTGTACAACTGGGGAATCAGAATATAGCCCCATGTGGTCAGTAGGTACCATATTAGACAGTGCAGATATAAACAGTGTAGTATAAGTATTTGTAGTAGCAGCTGTGGTAATAGTAGCTAAAACATTTTCAGTGTTCACTAAAGGTCAGTTTTAAACATTCTATGTAGATTTAGTACTCACAATAACTTTATGAGGTTTGAACGATTATCTCCATTTTAGAACCGAGAGATATCAAATGAGTTACCTAAAGTCATGTAAGTATTCAGTGGCAGAGTTTATATCTAGAAATCTGGCTTTAAATTTTTGCTTTAAACTATAGACAGACCTTGCTGTACATGATTTTGATATGCATGAATTTCAGTTTTACCACAGTTTAGTTAAATATACCTGTTCCCCAGCAACACAGTTTAGATTTCAGTTACCAGAGTATATTTGCTATAGTTGCATAAAAAACAAACTTGGTTGCTAGCTTTTGTCCACAGATCAGTTACTCTGTAAATAACAGATGTGCAATTGATCAGTGACCAACTATACCTCTTCTGAGTCTGTTGGTGACTGGTCACTGCACATGTGTTATCACTTCACCTGCAGAGAGCCAAGTGGCTAGTTGTGTGGCCTTATCCCCCAGAGATAAATTTAAATGATTTAATAGAAATGGATAATTAAAAGAGGGGATTGGCTCACAAAGATGAAAGTGCATCAAGAAACAAAGTCATAACAATGTAAATGATACTCAAGTCTTACATGGCCGGAGTTATAGAAGTAGTTCACAGTGGGGATGTGGACACTGCCACTGTTCAAGAGACTCAAGCTTGCAGATAGAGGAACTCAGTGAAGGTGAATTTATTGATGGAAATGAGGAACGTGTGAAGAAAAAGATAAAGAGGTTTTACAGAAAGCAAAGAATAATAAATTTAGAAATGAGTATAATTTGTCAAAACACATAAAAGATGCTTGATACATATTATAACTTTTATGATGAAAAAAGGCGGCCAGCAACTTGATAATTTTTTTTTACAAAGAAATGGAAACACTTGCATTTTCAGTGTTTCTAATGTTTTAAATTTTAGTGTACTGAATAAATAATACTTTTACTGCCTTTTATATTCTTATTTATTTATAACCAACAGTGAGTTTTTAGTGTTTCAACAAACATTTCTAAAAGTTACAGAATGGAAAATACAGACAAATAAGCAGTGGATTAAATTGTGCAATAATACTCTGCTGGTGCTAATCCCGTGTTGTTCTTGAGCCTGCACAAGAGGCACCTAATTGAAAGGTGGAGTGGAGAGAATATTCAAGGAGGGAACATGAGTCTTAAAAGAGGACTGGGAAGTAACCAGAAAAGAAGAGGTTGGTGGGTGGGCAGCTAAGTAGATAGAAATTGTCCCATGCAGAGCAAGCAGGGTGAAAAGGAAGGCACCAGCTTCAGAAAGGAGATGGGCAGCATTCCAAGAACCAGGATCTAGGAGGACTGGTGTGCAGAAATGAGAGGTGAGGGTGCCACGTAGACAGCGATCTACTCATGACAAGCTTTCTGTGTAGTGCTGTGGAATGTCTTTATCCTGAAGATTGAGCCAGTGAAAGATTTTAAATAGGGGAATGATATTAACTTTTTAAAGAACATTCTGCCATTTGTATAGAGAATGGATTAGAAGGGAGCTAGACTGAGACAAGAAGGGAAACCAGGTAGAAGTTTACAATTACGATGTTAAGAGTAAAGTGCCAAGGACTTTTAACCAAAACAAAGGTGATGAAGGTAGAGTGGATGGTGATGAGAGATGTTAAGGAGATGAGAAAGGCAGTATTTGGTCACTGATTAATGTGGAAAGAAGAAAAAGGAAGTAGTTATTGATGACCTCCAAGTTTCTGGTCTCAAGTAGAGGAAGAAGGAACAGGTTTGGGGCATGAGAAGAGCAGAAAGGGAAAAAATTCAGTTTGATTTATAACATGTTGAGTTTGAGATTGCTGAAGGTTGTACCTATAAATATCTTTTTTAGTTCTCAGTACTTATTAGCTATGTTGCAATGAACACATTGAATAACTTCTCTCTGTTTTAGTTGCCTGCACTATAAAATGCAGATAAAAATCATGCCTGTCTTACAGGGTATGAGCAAGTTTAAGTGATTTAATATATATGCACATTTTTAGAAGGAGGAATTTAGAATAATTAATATAAAGTTCTTAGACTAGCACCTAGCATAGAGTAAGTACTCAATATTATATGTCTAGTATGTCTTTATGCCACCTACAAAGACTTCTTAAAACATTTTTTAGGTTATGAGGGACCCGTAGGTGCCAAATGTTTTATTTCCTTCATGGCATCTTCATTCTTTTCATTTCATTTCTCAGTTCTTGCCAAAGAATCTGAAAGTTGATGTCCATTCAGGAATCTTTTCTCCTCCAAGAAGAAGCCTGACCAGCTATCTGCCTAGACTCAGCATCCTATTACTATACCCCAAACCCCTTAAAACTGCTGTGCTCCTTCCTGATTATTGCCCTCCTCAACTCTGCTGTCAGATTTCATTCAAAGGGAAATTCTCAGGGCTCCTCTCAGGGACTACGTTGGTCGCATAGGATGATGCTGGTATGTCTCAAAAAATGCTCTCGTAGTATTCCCTTAAAACAGTGAGGGATTATTGAATTGTTTCCCTCAGGAAAACAGGAATTTATCTTTGGGATGGCTCAGATTAAAGGATTACTTTGTGATTGGTAAATTCATTTAAAAAATTATTGCATGTCCAGTGAAGATATATATGTAAAGATTAGTCTTAAGGTAACACATATTTTTTATTTTTATTTTTATGTTTTGATTTTTTTTAATAGATGTAGCTTGAGATATAGATTTGGGAATCATCAGCATAGGGATGGTAGTTGAATGAACAGGATTGAATGATTTCACATGAGAACTATGTGTAAAATTAAAGAAGAAAGCCAAGGACTTGAAACACTAATGAATATGAGAGTCAAATTTGTAAAAAAGGAACTTATTTTTACTCAGTAGTATGATAGTAATGTTTAACAACTGGCAAAAAGGAAAAAGAAAGAAAAAGACAACTAACCCTAATATTAGTATTTCTAGTGTGTAAATTCTCCCGTCATTGATTTCAGGCTCCCAACCGGACATTATTGAATGGAAGTCGAGAAGAGATGGGAACAGTTGGCTCTTGTGAGCAGTATGAGCCGACTTCTGCTCTTTTCTCATCTCTGAGATTCTGTTCTGTGTACTTTATTTGGTGCTGTGTAATTCCAGTATCAGGCATGGCTCTGTAAACAAGCATTTGACCATGGGTAATAATATTATTCATGAAATATCATTATGTTATTGATCTTAGCTATCTAGTGATTTTTCTGGAATCTGTTAAGAGAAACTGAGACACATACAGTAGGTTGTTAGCTCTCTTTGTAACCCTGGTTTGCTATGAATTTAAGTATAAATTTTAAAGTTACCTTAAATTTCCAGGCACTTTAGTGTTTCCTAATCTCTTTTAAATTGCTTTTTCCTGGGATAAATTGTGTTGTGTGTGTATGTATGGAGAGGCGGGAGTGGAGCACAGTGCCTGCACAGCGTACCCAGTTTACATCAAATAGAGAACACAGGTTAAAAGTCACTTTTGAATATACTGTCTCTAGTGTCGGTGCTATGAAAAGAACCAATAAAGTCACTTTGAAATATGAGAAAGCATATTTACTTTAAACAAACAAACTTAAAATTATAAGACAGCATTAGAATTACATGACTAGTTTTTCTAGATGACAGGAGTTCCTAGTACAATTACTTTTTTTCCCCACTGTTAAGGATATAAGATGAATGAGAAATATTGGTTTGCTTGATTGTGTATAGTGCTGCAGTGACTTTTCTTCCCATCTTCTTTTTTTCACTTTATTGAGATAAAATTGACAGATAACATTGTGTAGGGTTAAAGCATACATCTTGTTTTGATACACTAACATACTGCAGTACAATTATCACTTTGGCTTTAGCTGTCACCTCTGTCACTTCACGTAATTCCATTTCTTTTTTGTGGTGAGAACATTTGAGATTTACTCAGTGTTTTCACGTATCTAATACAGTATTGTTCCCCCACTCCCTACCCTTCAACCCCTGATAACCATCATTCTACTCTCTATTTCTATGAGTTTTTCTTTTTTAGAGCCTACATATAGGTGATACTATGCAGTATTTGTCTTTCTCTACGTATGACTTACTTCACTTAGCATTATGTCCTCAAGGTCTATCCATGTTGTCCCATCTTACACTGAGGAAAGTTTTACTGCTCAGTCAGCCCTATTATAGTGATGACAGCCACAGTGCCATTATAGCAGCATTGCTGTTAGTGCTTGAGTTTCATAGGTAACTGAGACAATGATAGTCACTGTCCAGTGAGCTAGTGTTGAGAGTCTCTTGGTGAGGAGAAAGGACCAATTTTCAGATCTAGACTTGCTTAGAGCTGGTAGTTATAAGATCAGGATTTGTTCTGTAACCTATAAGACCAAAGGCATGTGGTTCATTTAGATTTGTACTGTGATTACACCCTAGATGTTCAAACCTCTGCCAGCTGCCTTCAAATTGGGTTGTTCTCGGTGTGAGAAGGTGGATTGAGGATGTGGATGGATTGGTGCACAGGAGGATTGTTCTAGGGTATTTGACAGATGTCTGACTGATGGCTAGTTATGGCGACCTTTGTGTGTGAGCAACACTGCTGAGTTTAGTAGTTTCATTTTCTTTCTTTTTTAAAAAAATTAGTTTATTGGGTAACACTGATTAATAACATTATATTCATTTCAGGTGTACAACTTTATAATACAACATTGTGTGCTCCTCACCCAGTTTCATTTTCTTATTTGTAGCCCTAGAGAATAAAGACATAACATGCATTTTGTAAACTTCTGGTAATTTTTATCTGATGGTACAAATCTTGGTTTCTATTTTGTGAATTCAATAAAATCCACAACAGAATAATTTATAGACAAGTTATAAAAATTAAGATTATATTTTCTCTACACAAATTAAAATTCTTTTTATACATTTTTGTATAAACAAAATTATAATTTTATAGTTTATAATTTCTGCCTACAAATTTTTCTCTATAAAGTGTTTATATTTTATTTAATTATGTATGGATTTTCTACCTTACTTGTTTTCATACTTTTTAGAGGCACTAAATTGTTGGTTGGTATTTTTTATTATCTTTAAAAGAAGATGAGAAAAATCTTATTTTGAACTCATAATTTTTGCCCTAAGTCTTTTCATTGTATATTTTAAAAAGTGCTTGGGGATTTAACATTCACAGCTCACACATAAGTAATCAACCTTTTATAAAAATATTTACTCTCACGTATATATTCATTTATGAAGCTTCAGTTCCTAAAGTTTCTATTTTTATATAATAATTTGCAGAAAAAAAGTTTTCATCCTAATCATATTTTAAATATTCATTTAGCAATTATGTGGATTGGTGGCAGGAAGAGAGTATTTTTTTTTCTCATCTTATAGTGGAAATTTAATAGTCAACATTAAATAGTGGTGAAAGTAGCTAGCTTGACAAAACAAAGTTTTTACATCAGGCTTTTAAAATTTCAACAGCATATAAGCACTATTTAGATAAAACAATTATGTTACAAAGACAACTTTTAACGGGATCAGGCCACCCACAGTGTGGACTAGAGAATATGGCATGCAAGCCACCCAGTGAGACTGAGGTAATTTTTTCATCTTTGCTTAAAGTATAGTCACTAGACCAGATAATGTAGAAACTTTTATGAGCAGTAATCAAACAGCTGAAAACAGTTTATTCTTTTTCTCCTCTTGTGGCTAATTAAAAATAATTCACAGGTTGAAAAAGTTTAACTATTTTGAACACAGTAAATTTCGCTTTAAATAAAGCAACTTTCATTATAGTGATTCCTGTAATTTTAAGTCTTAAAGGTTAAAAAAATTGTATACACATACATATCTATATCTATCTATATTTATATCTATATACACACATATCTATATCTATCTATATTTATATCTACATATCTATATCTATATCATCTATATCTATATATCTATATATAACATATCCAGTTTGTGTATAATATTATAATACTTAGCGAATTTAAGAAATACTCATTAATGGCGATACTGTTAGAATTTGTTATTTTAATGTTCATTAATTTTTGTGCCTGCTGTGTAAAGAGATAATTTTACCAAAGAATAGGATTGGTTCTAAAATATTTCTTTTGAAAAATTTTTCTAAAAGATATTTTTCTTGTTTTGTTTGTTTCCATATATGGAGATGTTGACTCCAGGGAATTTAGTGTATATGCATATGTGTATATGTGTGTATTTTAACCCATTGTCTGAATTAATGAATTAACCTAAGGGTCCCTAATTGCCATAAAATTTAGAAGAGTAGCTAAATCAAATGTACGTTCACATTAGAAATTTATGTGGCCCTGGTAAATATCGTTATTTTAACTGGATATCATTCTTAACATAAGAAAAGACTTAGCAAACCATGAAAGATCTCTCATATAGCTAACTTTTGAAACTGTTTGAGTTTTAATGTAAAGGTATAATAACAGTCTAACATTTTGTTTCTTTTGTCCATTTATACATTTTCTAAATAAAATCAATTTTTATCTAAGTTAATTTTTTTTCCTTTTAAAATAGGAGCAAGTAATACTGCGGACACATTATTTCAAGAAGTATTAGGTCGAAAGGACAAGGCAGATTCCACTAGAAATGCACTCAATGTGCTCCAGCGATTTAAGTTTCTTTTCAACCTTCCTCTCAATATTGAAAGGAATATTCAAAAGGTAGCATACATATTTCTGTGCCTGTGGTTTATAGATGTCATAAATTTTAAAGAGTTGTGAACATACTTTTTATCTTAACCAAATGTCTTTACTATGTTTTACTGATAGTTTCCAAATTTTTTTTTTTTTATTTTAAAGGGTGATTATGATGTGGTTATTAATGATTATGAAAAGGCCAAGTCACTTTTTGGGAAAACAGAAGTACGAGTTTTCAAGAAATGTAAGATTTGTTTATTGTTTCTAGATCATCTACTTTTCTTTTACAGGAAAAATGTGGAAATGTATTCTACAAAGAATGTTACATGTGTTTCAGTTTTCTTTATATGGAACTTTTTTAAAAATTTAGAACAATTACCTCAAAAATAACATTATGGTTTTTCTTACTAAGATGTAGTGAAAATGAGCAACCACAACTGTAGGGTATTAATCTTGGACATTCTTTGCCACTTGTTAACCATGATGTTATTTAAAAATCTTCTTTATTGCAAAGAATCAGTTATAGATATCTTATTGAGACGAAAACCTATATTTGAATCTTTCCTCTACAGAAAGATCAATATATTTATGAATTAAACTGAACAACTTTTGAAATGATCTCTAATGGCAGAGTTACAGAAAATAAGAAAAGCCTAAAATGTCCTGTGGGGATGCTTTATCAACTAGAAGAAATATCATGGCTTTATTAAATTTGTGAATCTCAAATCCATAAGTATTCAGAAACTTAATTTTTTTTATTGTAGTAAATTTACCTTCAGTGAAATGCACAGTCAAATGCACACACCCATGTAACCCACACCCTAGACAGAATATTTTCATCTCCCCAGAAAGTTCTGTTGAGCCTCTTTTCAGTAAACCCCTATAACCCCAAAGGCAGCCACTGGTTTTTTTTCCCCCATAATTTGATATTAAATTTCCATTCTGTAAATCTTGTATGTTCTTTCCTTTTTTTAAAATAGATTATGCTGAAGTAGAAACACGGATTGAAGCTTTAAGAGAATTACTTCTGGATAAATTGCTTGAGACACCATCGACCTTACACGACCAAAAACGTTATATAAGGTAAACTTTCTGTAAGAATTTTCACAAATCACATATATCTGTACGGTGCTGGATACTTCATCTGACTCTTAAAGCTAATTTGGGGAAAATTAGGCGATTGATGAAATGGTGAAAGGGAAGACACTTAGTATATAATGCAGGACACCAAAATTCTTTTGTATAGTAATACATTTGCAAATACTTGCTCTGTAAGGGCAAGAAAATTTTGCCAGTTTGGGGAAAGGAAAAGTAGCCTTATTGCTTAGTCACCTCTTTCTCCTGCTCAACAAGGGCTTACCTAACTGGATGGTATGGGTAATATACCTTGTGGATATCTATAAGCTACAGAGCAGCTGTTCGCTGTATGGCTTAGAGTACAACACTGTCACACACTGTGTGGGAAATTCTTCATGCCACAAGAGTGGGCTGTGGCTCAACAGTAGATAAAATTCTGAAAGATTTTAGTCTTGAAAAGAAAGTTAGAAATGTAAAAAAAAAAAAAAAAATATATATATATATATATATATATATATATAACAGTAATAATGAAAATAATATATCATGGGGTATGATGAAAAGGCCTTAGAGAGGAGTAGTATAGCATAATGGGAACTAGTTATTCACTTTAGGTGACTGACTTAAGTTTTCTTTTTAAGTTTATTCATCTGTGAAATGGACATATTAACACAATCTACATCTTAGGGTAATTGCAAAGATAATTAAGGATACTTTTAAGAATTTAATATAGCACCAGGCACATCACAAGTAGTTGATAAACACAATACATAATGTTACATATATATAGTGTTTATATCAGGTTTTGGAGACAAAACATATAAATTATAAGCTTTTTATATCTATAATTTAAAAATACTAACTTTATTTTCTGCTGGCATATTTTGAATGTGACCTTTATTCTCAGAATAAGCTGTTATTTTTCAAACTTAATACCTCCCCTCTTTAATTACAGAAGTTTATTGACTATTTCATAGTTATATAAAATGATAATCAACTACACATATTTATGCATTTGGTTGTCATTACTTTGTGACCATTGAAGAACATTTCTAGGTATGGAAAGAGAGTCTGACCTGAAAGCTGCTGTGCTTGTACTTGTGGAGGAGACAAGGCTCCACATTCAGACTTATATTCCTAGAGATGCAAGAGCACAGTAGGAGCACAAGCCATTGTAACTGTAGCGTATTCATGTTGCTGAACAGGAAAGGAAGAGGAGGCTTTAGCAGTGGAGTAGAGAACACTAAAACCAACTCCTGCCAATACTGAGCTTTTGTATTGCACCTGGGCACCCATGCTAGATGCACTATATATATTATTTCAAATCCTCCAAGCCACCACACAGGGGCGTTTGTACTATTTGTACAGGTGAGGAGCCTGAGCCTCAAATGTTATTACTTGTGCAGTGCATACAGCTAGTAGTAGGACTCCCATTTGTTGGCTCTCAAAGCCTGTATTTGCTTTTCTCTAAGCCGCCTTCAAAAGGAAGAATGTACTTGGGGATTTTTCTAGCTTGTAGAATTGTAGAAACTTAAAGTTGGAAATAAACTACACAGTAGTTATCCAACTGCTTTTTTTTTTTTTCTTTAATATAAAAAGTAGTATTCCAGGAATGTTAATCATCTGGTCCAGGATACAGTTGGTCAGTGTCATATCTGTGTTCTCCTTATTGTTCTTTGTATTTATTTTCCTGTTGACATCTATTAAATTTGCTGATAATACGTTAAATCTTATTGAGTGTATGATTTCTTTATGTAGTGAATTGCCATTTATTATAGATAACTATGTGTAATTCTTATGACTAACCTACTAGATATTGTTTTAAAGGTGGTAGGTGTTAAAAAAGATTTTTTAAATGACGTATTGAAATGCTTTTTTTCTATTGTTTTAAAGGAAAAAGAATTTTGATAAAAATGTCCAGTAGTTAATTTTTAATCATTTTATTTTTGATGCTTTGAGAAGACACTGAGCAATTCTATTATTCTTTGTAAATTAAGTTTTTAGTTATTAATCAATAGGAAAAATAACATCACAGCCGGGTTAGATATCTCTTGGATTTTGGAATTTACGATGATAGGTACTGTGAGTTCCATATGGGGACTGAGACAGTTTTATCATCAACAAAAATACATGTCTCTTAGTTCTCTTACATAATTGAAGTTATGCATGATACAAATGAAAATCAGATTACCACTGTATTATATTTTGTTCTCTATTTTATCTTATTAAAAACTTTCTGATTATCTTTACTCATTATTCTGTCTTGATCCATGTAGCTTTAGCGAGAAGCAAAGTTTGATACATTCCTTCTATGTCAGTGTGATCTTATCCTTGGCAATTATTAAAAATTGTGTCTGAATATAGCTAAAAACTGTAATTCTTAAATTTTACAATATTGAGCCTATGCTCATTATCAAATATTTTAAATTTTCCTCTAAAGTTTTTAAAAATGTATTAATGAGCAATTTTAAAAGAAATGACAATAGCTTGTATCATATTCTAAACAAATATCTGCAAAATGAAACTAGTACTTATTTTTAAGTTACTTACTGAAAGAAAAGAAAAAAGTTACTGGATTAAATCATGTAACCAAGGACAAGCCTAGCACAGGTTGTACTTTTGAGTTGAAACACCGAAATTTCTGAGAGAACATATTTATCCTTTATAAAATTTTTAATATAATACTCATTAATAAGATAATAGGAAGAGGATTATTATTAAAATTTGAACGAACCTAGTTACCATACTAAAGAGACTTACAATTTTAAAAGTTACTAAGCAAAAAATGCCTATTGCTCTACTGCTCGAGAAAACACCTTTAGAATGGACCATCTACATTCTTATTCAGTATTTAAAAACTAAAAGGAAGCAGCTTTTCTGAAAGGATATTCCTATACATTACAATTAATATGAAATCTGAGGATGTCATATTAGTGAAAGTAATGGGAGAAAGTACTGAAGAAGTATTTGGAGGCAAAATAAACCTACCTAAGGGGAATGCTAAGACAGATTCTCCTTATCAAGAAAGAATAAAATGACATGTTTTCGGGAGAAATGAAACAACGTAGTAACTGTCATGTTTATATTCCAGTCAATTAAAGAAGAAAGTCTTGTGAGAGAGGAAGAATCAGACTGAGTTTTGAAAGCTTTGAAATGAATTATTTTTGCCCAGCTAAATGTTATTTATTCGATTGTAGTTTTTTTCTTGGGATGCTGTTAATTGAATTGTCACTATCTCAATACAGACACAACCTATTTGTAGCCTGTACATAGTCACGGGGAGGAGGCAAAGGGTCAGCTCTCAGGGTCAGCCCTGTGCATTGTGAGCCAGGCTGCTTAAGGGCCCTTTTTCAGGTTAATCAAAAACTCAGATCTCAGAAATCAGGCCATCTTCGTTAGCCTGTGAAGGTCAGGGTCAGGGTGAATTGTTTCTAAATCTGATGTCAGATTTCTTTTCAACATTTTCTTTATTGCTAACTTATCACAAAATATTTCTCCTCTTATTAGTTAGTTGCTAATTGAGATGCCAATGAGTAAGGAAATACCCAGTGATGGAGAAACATGAGAGAGAAGCATAAAGTGATTCTCTAAGTGATTTAGATTTGGTTATAGTTGTAACCATTAATTACAATTTATCATTGAACAAAATTCTTTAACTGCAAGACAGCTTATGGTTTAAAAATAATTTTAAGACAAATTCAGCTTTTGGAGTTATTTTAATTTGACTTGTTATATTTATATATTTTGGGAGGGCTGAGTGCCAAATCTTAAATAGTTGACAGAAATAAATATTTCAGTTGTCTTTCTGGGTTTGGGTATTTTATATACAAAGATACAAAGATGACTAAATATTTTAAGAACCACATTAAAACTGTGTATAATGCCCATCTTTATATTATATGTTCTAGAAAAGTATTTTCTCAGTCATGAATTAGAGTTTAGACTTAGAGGTTACTGCTTGTATTACCAAATCTCCTCATGTGATAAAATGGTCTTGAGTTTCAGTTGCCCCTTGTTTCGATTATGTAGAAAACAGTGTCACACTGCCATCTACTGACTGTATTTCAGACCAAAAAGGAATAAGAAACAATTGAAAAGGAATTAAAAAAAAAATCAAAAAATTACTAAGTATTCTCTGTTGGCTTGCACCTGTGTTTTCTATAATGACAGAACTAAGTAGAAACACTCTGTGAACTAAATGTAAATACATATAAAGATAAGTTCTCACTGAGTACATAGGATCATTGTTAGTTGTCTTCGTGTTCTTTGTTGTCATAAAGTCCTAATTTTTTTTAAAATACAGCTTCATTGTTGTTAAGTGCATGAAAACAGATTTGAATGTATTTTATTTAGAACTAATTATTAGTGACTCATTGACAGCTGCTTTACCAATTGATACAAATTTAGGTTTTATTTTTAAAAAGTGATAATTTTGAAATATGCTAGCTTTCCTTTTGTCTTTATTTTTTTTTTTTCTGTGTAGAGGAACCCTATTGGTCAGCTTTGGCCTTGCTTTTTCAGGTACCTGTCTGACCTTCATTCACCAGGTGATCCTGCTTGGCAGTGTATTGGAGCTCAACACAGGTGGATCCTTCAGCTCATGCACAGCTGCAAAGAGGGCTATGTTCAAGACTTGAAAGGCAAGGCCACTTTTCTTCCAGTGCATTATGCCATTTCTTATTGTCATTTTAACACATTGTAGAGACACTTAATGATTAAAGGAATAATTAGTCAATTTTCTTGATATCTGTTATCTAGGGGGTTTTTGTTTGTTTGCTTTTTGGCCTGTGGTTAGTATTATACCTGAGTCACAGAACAGGGAATGGTGAAAACTCTTTAAATATGCCTATTACTATGGTTGATTGGCAGTATTAACAAAGGTTTGGTTAGGGAACAGTTAAACTTTTGTGAGAAACAGCATAATGTTAGAACCGATATTAGTCCTTGATAAATGCTAATAGTCCAGTTATTATATTTTTCATATATATGCTGAGCCCTGCTATGTACCAGGCACTATGCCACGTACAGAGAGACTGTGGTGAATAAAAGAGGCACGGTCCCACAAGGAATTAACATGTAACTAACCAAATACAAAGTTGTGGCAAGTGATATAAAGAAAAATAACAGTATTCTAAGAGAGGAGAACTGAGGAGAATGCTTTAGATGACTAGTTTGGGAAGATGTCTCAAAGTATGTTCCATGTTAGCTAGGAGCTGAAAGGATGTGAAGTGGCCTGCTTGGCCCACTCAGTCCTGAAAAAAGAAACAATCTTTGCAAGGTCCTGAGGTAAGTTTGAAGGAGGAAGTCACAGCTGCATTCACATGCAGTTCTGTAAACCCACAAACACTGAATGTCCTGAATGCCTGCTATGTGCCAGCTACTGTTAGGTGCTAAGAAAACAGTGGTCAGTATGGGAGATAAGAGCCTGGCTCTCATGAGGCTCACAAAATAGTGGGGTAGATGGACAAGGAAAGTGACTAGTAGAATACAGTATGCTACTTTTTAAGCCTGAGAGGTTCCAGGTGCCATAGTAGCAGTTAGGAACAGCATTTGATCCAGAATTTTGAGGTCACAGAAATGACATTCCAAGATTTGAAAAAATGACATGTTATGCAATCTGTAGAGTATCTGTACTGGCTGATTAAAATAAAAGTAGGGAAGGGAAAAGAGATAAAAACTATTCCAGGAAGAGAAAGTAAAATGAGCACTGGGTTTTAAGCAAGAAAAGTTCACTCAATTCAAGGTGGCTAGAATTAGGAGGCTCTAGGTCCTGGATGGACTTTGTTAACTACCTCATGTGGTTTGGACTTTATCCAAAAGGCATCAGGGGAGCCATTAAGGGTTAGAAGCAAGGGAAAGTCCTGATGAAACTTATCTTTTAAAAGACAACTCTTGCTTCCATGTGGCGAATGAATGAGAAGATGGAAAACTGGATCACCGAAGCTGGTTAGAAGGCTACTCTGGTGATTCAGGCATCTCGCCTGCCATTAAGGTGATGGATGTGAAGAAGGGAGTGGATGGATTCAAGAGGTATTCAGAATCTGGCATCTGACCTCTGCAGCTAGTTAGGATGATGGCACCATTGAGTTAGGGAACATAGAGGAGAAAAACAATTTTTTTCCTTTTTGTTTGGAAAGGTTAATTTGGAGTTGTCTTACATGCAAGTAGAGATATCCAGTAGGTAGTTAGATTAAAAGAGAGAGAGATTTGGAAGTTGTTTACATATAGATGGTCCCTGGGAGTTGATGCTTTCACCCAAAAAGATGAGAAAAAGAAGAAAACTTAAGACAGGGTCTTGGGGAACAGTATTTATTGGGCTAGCAGAAGAAAAGTCAACAAAAGAGACAAAGAAGGGATG
Source organism: Macroglossus sobrinus (assembly GCA_004027375.1). Classification (NCBI taxonomy): domain Eukaryota; kingdom Metazoa; phylum Chordata; class Mammalia; order Chiroptera; family Pteropodidae; genus Macroglossus; species Macroglossus sobrinus. The sequence goes on along the minus strand of PVKZ01000855.1, from coordinate 436,781 downwards.
GTCATGGTGCTAGGAGTGAAACAGGAGGGTATAATGTTATAAAAGCAAAAAGGAGAGGAATAATCAAGAGTTTTAAAAGATGAATAAGGTATAGAGGTGTCGTTTAGGTTTAGCACTGAGGCTTTTGTTAGTGACCTTGGCAAATGCAGTTGCGAGTGGCGCAAGATGCCAAAACAATTGCATAAAATAAGACATACTGATACTTAATAAGGTCTCCAGGAGTAAGTGAAGTTTTTGAGAATAGTCCTGGAACAGAAGGAAGTACAATGAAGAGGTCACATCATTTATTATATCATAGTTTTGTTCTGAATTAGTTGGTGTAGATTTGAGTACTTTCTAGCTGTGATTCTTTTTTTTCCTAGTCTTCATTTTTGGAAAACCCCAAAATCTCTTTTTTGATGCCACATCAAAATTCCTATTAATGTCATTAATTATTTTATAGTTTTAGCAAGTGAAAATAATATCAAATTATATAGATAGTCTGTAGTCTGTAGTCTTTGAGGGTATTTTTAGAGGGCATTGCTTATTTATTTATTGAATCCGCTCTGTTAAGCAAGACTCTAAACCTTGACTGCCCATCAGAATCCCCTTGGTATTTTTAAAGACTATCAATTTCCGTCTTCTACCCCATTTATATCAGTTATATTAGAACCTCTAGCAGTGGAGTCCAGGCGTCAGAATTTTTTAGTGCTCTCAGATGACTTAGGTACAGCCAGGGTTGGTAATCAGTGCCCTAGATTATGTGCTAGGGACTAGAAGTGCAGTGATGAGCAAGACTGACACAATCTCTGGCCTCTTGGACCTTGTAGTTTAGTGGGAGAGACATATTTTTAAAAATCACATATTTATTCCATAAATGTAATTATGAAAAGTGTTGTGAAATGGGGAATATAGACTACTACTCCAGTCTTGTAAGAAGGAGATAGAAAGGAAATTTTGTTGAGGAGGTGATATTTCTGTTGAAACTAAATGATGAATATCAATTATCCAGATAAAGAGGCATGTCCAAATACCTAGTAGGTTTTCAATAAACGCCACCTCATTCCTCACTTCACTAAATATGGTGATAATATTCTTTCGATACAAACAGGATATATGGTTTGATAAAGGATTTTCCTCAAGCTTATAAGAAACAATCTGACCATATAATTTGGTTATGAGAATATTTGAATTTCTGGAATGTGTATATAATACGAGGGCAACATATAGATTATTTCAAATTGGAAATTTTACGTATTTATTGTCACATCCGTACCTGAAATATCTGATAACCAATATTACATTGCCAAAGCTCTGAATTTTTCTTGAAGATACATAGGTACATTTACTTTATGTATTCCTTTCCTGTCAACTTGACGTTATATATTGCTATATATATTCATCCAGAACTGCTTAAAATCAGTGTTTCTGGAAAAAAAATGGCAATAGCTTATGTGAAACTGGAGCCCTACCCTTTTTATTCACTCTGACCAAGCTTGTTGTAAAACTTGCTTGTACATAATTAAAAGAATGATGAGTGATGAGCTTTACCTAAAGTTGTTTTCATAAGTTGATTAGGAAGTATAAATATAATGCTATACAGCCCTTAGAATTTCCTCTGCAAATTTCATGATAATATAATGCAAAGTTCCTAAATTTATTAGTCAGGTATTTATAGGTTATTTTTTAATTTTCCTTTGACAATAAGAAGAACATGCTTAACTGTGCCCTCTTTTGTTGTTAGCAAATACTAATGTAAACAACATGGATGGGCATCCTAACATAATTGGAAGATAGATGTGTTTGAGTTCACATCGGAAGGAGTTTTTATTTTATTTTGGAGAATTCCAAGCATACTTAAAAGCAGAAAGGGTAATACAATAATCTCCCATGTTTCAACAGTTATCAACTCATAGCCAATCTTATTTTATCTCTGCTCTCACCCTTGCCTGTTTCTTCCCCCCTCCACCCTGAATTATTTTTGAATAAGATCACATCATTTCACCCATAATTATTTTAGTATGTAATTTTCAAAGGTAAAGATGGTTTGTAGAAACTTCAACCAAGACACCATTATTATTACCTAAAATATTATCAATAAAAATTTATTAATATCATCCAATAATCAAGGTAATTTCAAATTCGGAAGTAGTTTAATATCTCCAGGATATAAGTGCATGGCTTATATCATGGCTTTTTAACTGATACTCTGTGCAAAGACAAATGATAAGAAAAGTTGCATAGGTATAACAGAACATGGCATTTCCTGGAATGGAAAAATTAACCATTATTAAAACATGGTCCACATAGCCACTTAGATACTTTTCTGGTTGTTGTCATAAATGCATGTATGTGTCATTGGACACATATTAGCTATTTAATATGCACTTATCTATATTTATATAGCTAATGTAATTATAGTATAGGTATGTGTATGTATATATACAGGTATATACAAATGTAAAATATTTGCCTTAATTATAATTTGCTGGGAATAAGTACAATTTTTCTTTTATGTAATCTACAACTAGTTGTTCATGATGGACTCTTAATTGATATTTATGAGTATCCTAATTATATATGATCTAAATATGATATGGAAGAAAGGCTCCTAAATATCATTTGGGCTTTCTACTGAACATCCTCTCATAATTGACATTTTAAATGTGGTAGAAATCTGGGAAATTATCTGTTTCCAATAGATGCTCAATAGAATACTTTAGATCCATTTTGCATGTGAAGAAGTTATCTCAGTGAAGCAAGGTATTAACTGAGCTTCTCTATGTCCTGAATAAGTGACAAAACTAGTGAGTGGTTCAGATTTCTCTGCCTATTTTATTTTTGGAATAAATATTTTTATCAAACAGGATTTTTGACCTTGATGAACATGATAATGACAATGCCTACATTTCATCTAGCACTTTGTTATAAAGCTTTTTTGTTTTTATTCAGGTATTTTAAGGACCCTATTTTTAAAATGAAGGATATTTGCATTTTAAAACTAACGAGTGAGTTGTAGGTTTTTGTATTATAATGTTTGTATTTGGACTTTTTTTTTTTTCGATTACAGCAGACATGCAATATTATATTAGTTTCAGATGTGTAACATAGTGATTGGGCATTTATATAATTTATGAAGTGATCTCCCAATTACTCTAGTACCCACCTGGACTGTACATACTTATTACAATATTCCTTATGGTATACTTTACTTCCCCAAGACTATTTTGTAACTACTAAATTGTGCTTCTTAATTATTTTTCATTTTTCATCCCCCTCCCAACCTCCCTTTCATCTGGCAGCCATCAAAATGTTTTCTGTATCTCTGAGTTTGTTTTCTTCTTTTTTTGCTGTTCTTTATTTTGTTCTTTAGATTCCATATGCAAGTGAAATCATATGGGATTTGTCTTTATCTATTTAATTTACTTCTCTTGGCACAGTACCCTTTAGGTCTATTCATATGTTTGCAAATGGCAAGATTTTGTTCTTTTTTTTTTTATAGCTGAGTAATATTCCATTGTATACATGTACCACCTCTTTTTCATGTATTCATCCATTGATGGACACCCAGGTTGCCTTCATATCCTGGCTATTGTAAATAATGCTGCAGTGAACTTAAGGATGCAAATGTACCTTTGAAGTAGTGTTTTACGGTTCTTCGGAATAAATACCCAGCAGTGGGATTACTGGATCCTTCTTTGTCTCTTGATAGCACCTTTATTTTAAAGTCTATTTTGTCTGGTATAAGTTTTATAACCCAGTTTTTTTTCCCTTTCATTTCCATCTTCATAAAGTATCTTTTTCCATCTCTTTCAGTCCATTTGTGTCTTTTGATCTGAAGTGAGTCACTTGTAAGCAGCATATATAAGGGTCCTGTTTTCTTATCTGTTAGCTACCCTATCTTTATTAGAGCATCAATTACATGTCTATTAACAATGACTTTGAATGTAAATGGATTAATTGCCACTTTATTTATATTTGTTATCTTTTTCCTTTTTCTTCTTAAAGAATTTCTTTCAACATTTTCTATAATACTGGATTGGTGGTGATGAACTCCTTTAGCTTTTTCTTATCTGGAAAGCTCTTTATCTGTCTTTTGGTTCTAAATGATAGTTTTGCTGGGTAGAGTAATCTTTGTCGTAGGTCCTTACTTTTCATCACTTTGAATATTTCATACCAGTCCCTTCTGGCCTGCAGAGGTTCTGTTGAGAAATCAGTTGACAGTGTTAAGGGAGCTCCTTTGTGGGTAACTAATTGCTTTTCTCTTGCCACTTTTAAGATTCTCTCTTTACTTTTAACCTCTGGCATTTTAATTATGATGTGTCTTGGTGTGGACTTCTTTGGGTTCATCTTGTTTGAGACTCTGCACTTTCTGGGCTTGTATGTCTATTTCCTTCAGGCTAGAGAAATTTTCCATCGTTATTTCTTCAAATAGGTTTTTGGTTCCTTGCTCTTTTTCTTTTCCTTCTGTTACTCCTATGATGCAAATGTTGGTACGCTTGATGATGTCCCAGAGGCCCCTTAAACTGTCCTCATTTTTTGGATTCTTTTTTCTTGTTATTGTTCTGATAGAGTATTTTCTGCTACCTTGACTTCTAAATTGCTGATATGATTCTCTGCTTCTTTCAATCTGCAGTTTATTCCCTCTAATGTGTTCATCATTTCAATTATTGTTGTATTCATTTCTGACTAGTTCTTTATGTTTTCTGTCTGCATTTTAAATTTTTTTATCTCTTTGTTAAAGTTCTCACTGAATTTATGTACTATTCTGCTAAGTTCATTGAGCATCCTTATAATCAGTGTTTTGAACTCTGCATCTGGTCGATTGCTTGTCTCTATTGTTGAGTTCTTTTTCTGGAGTTTTTTTTTTCTGCTCTTTTACTTGGGGTATGTTTTTCTTCCCACCTTGGCTGCTTCCCTGTGTTTCCCAGTCTTAGTAGAGTGGTCTTATATAGTAGGTGTCCTGTGAGACCCAGTAGTACAGTCTCCCTTGTCACCTGAGCTGGGTGCTGCAGGTGTGTCTCCTGAGTGGGTATTTTGTGCCTTCCTGTTATAGGAGCCTTGGTTTCCATGTCAGTGGGAGGATTGACACACAGGCTGATCCATTGTGTGGACTGACTGGTGAAAATGGAGGAGGAGCTATTGTACAGAGGCTGACTCAACTGAGCAGGACTGGCTTTAGCAGAGCTCTGGTACCTGCCTAGTCTGCCCTTTGGGTGTGTCTTGGGGTGTGGCCCTGGATGGTACTCCAGCTAGGTCTGAAACTAGCCACTGGGCATGCAGGCTGTGGGGCTTCCTGGGAAGGCCTCCACCATAAGCCAAGTTCAGCTGAAGCCTGTGCCCTGCTTGTGACCACCTGAAATGAGCCCATAAGCAATCCTCAGATGCCTGCCACCCATGCTGGACTTGGAGGTGCCTTGAGAGGCCAAACTGTGAACTGAAGCTGGCCATTCTCCACTAGTGTCAGGCTTGCAGTTACTTAGCAAGACATATAGGGCATGCAGAGGCCAGATGCTGCGTGTTTGGATTTTATGAACCTTTGAGAGAAAGTCCACAGAATAAACCAGGATAGGCCATTTGCATTGAAAAACCACTGGGAGCATCTCGGGTAGGCCTGCAAGTTGAGTGGTGTGGTATCTCAGTGATAACCAGGATGGGGCAACCAGTGTTAGCCAGTTTGATGAAGACTTGGATATGATACCCACCTGAGTGCACACCCAAAGTTGGGAGGACTCAACCAAGAAACATTGCCATCTGCCAGCACTTCTGTCTGGGAGAAAACTGCCCCTCCAGACTTCACCCTGAAGCCAGATAATCCATTTCCTCCCAGTATGTCCCTGGCACCTTTCAAGCTACTGCCTAGTGCTGGAGCTCAGAGCAAATGAGTCAATAAGCGAGTAAGTCCATTTGTTGGCCCTTTGAGAGGAATGTCTGCAACTCCAGTAGCCCTCTATCTCACTCAGCCATAATCTCTGATTGGTTTTCACAGTCAGAAGTTGTGGGGACTTCTCTTTCTGGCAGTGGAATGCTGGACTAGAGATTCTGGTGTGGGGGTGGGATTTCTCGCTCCTCCAGGGGCCCTCCGCAGCTGTTTTCAACTGCCCAATATGATTGTGGGACCAGCCTGTTCTATGTCTACACCCTTCCTACCTGTCTTGTGGTAGCTTCTTCTATATGTCTTTAGTTGTAAGACTTCGATTTAGCTAGATTTCAGATGATTTTCAATGATGGTTGTTCTTTAGTTGTGATTTTGACGTGGTCATGAAAGGAGACAAACACAGTGTTTTCCTACTTTGCCATTATTACTGGAAATCTGTACTTGGACTTTACCATTGGAGAAGTGAAATAGTTATAATTACATAAGTAAACCCAGAGGTATAACTGTGGTTAAGAATTGAGATGATCTTGTGAAATAAAATATAAAATTTAAATAGATAGACTTTAAATATTTCTGACAGAACGATGTTTCTTATGTATTTTTAAGTCAAGCCAATGTTTATGCAGACATTTAACATTTTTTTTTGTCTTAAAGTCTTTACATGGTGGTTTTGGGGGAAAATGTTAATTCTATTTAAGACAGATTTTTTTTTTGTATATGAAGTATTTGTCAGAAGAGGTAGATCATAAGGTCGATATCTTCCATATTAAAAGCACTAGGACACAAGAACAGGAGATTACCATTGTATTTTAAACACACTTTGCCATTTATCCTCATATATTCATTTAAAAATTAACATTTTGAAAACTCATCTTTAAAGCTTAAATACTAATAGAAGAGTTTGATTTTTTCCCAGCCTAAACCAGTTAACCATTTGCTTTTGTTCCTCTATATTCAGAGTAGTCCTGTGTTCTGAATTGTTACACATGAGAAACCTTTACCATCTTATAAGAAATGTCATTTGTCTCTTAAAATTCCAGTGAAATAGATTCAAAACTAGACTAAGTCTTCAGGTTTCTTGTCAGTAAAAGCTTTTGGTTAACCCCCTATTGACATTCTCAAATAGGACTTTTAAAGTTAGCCTTCAAAGGTATTTTTTTTCTTTGTTCTAAAAATGTCTTTAAGTCTTAAAATATATGTTGACTATATTTAATAATTTGAGGGAAAAGGCATCAATCAGCCTGCTTGCAGAGTAATTATTTCCTTCTTTCAGATACATGCTTAATTAGGACTTCCCAAAAACACATATTAGAATAGGGCCACATTAAGGGATATTTAGGATAGGAGCAATAACTTAAGTAATCAAGATTCTTTAAAATAGTCACACAACAGAAGGAAATATTTGTGACTCAGGTTCTCTGAAAACTTAGATATATGTCATACCTGAAAGTTTTATTCTGAATCATCATAGTATGGATCACTTATTGAAGAAAATAATAATAATATTTTAGAGGCTGTGCTTAGTATCTACTCTATTATTTCAAACATTTGAGTAGATTATTAGATTAATTACTTGCCAAAATAAAAATGTTTATGCAGTGATCCTAAAATATAAAAAAGCTATACATATTTCCAACTCAAAAGTCATAAAATGCATGCATAAATTGTATTTTACAATTTATAATTTGAGTTTACACAATACAGCTAAACCATATCTTTCTTGATATTTCTTGACCTTTATATATATAACTCATATTTTTTTTTAATTAGTATGGTTAATAAATATGATTCTGATATTTCCATAATACAAGGTTGGGTAGACTTCCTGTACACTAGATTAAATTTCAACTTCCATTAGAAAACTGGCAGTAGATTAATCGAATTTTCTAAAGGACTATAAAAATATGTCCATGGTTAAAAAGACAGTAAAAGTGTGTTGTTAAACATATATTAAATATTTTAATAAAATTTAAAAATAGTTTCTCTCTTGAATGTTTCTCATAACAGTTTGAACCCAGAATAATAGAAGTTGACTTTAAAAGAACAAAAAGAAAGGCACAACTGCAGCAAGTACTGATGAGAAATTATTTTGATTTTTACTGTTCCCTATGAGTAAGTCTTTTCTGATGTAGATTACACAGCCTCAGCTTTATCTGTACACTTGTTCTTTTGCATATTGTGACTACAGAGTATTTTAAAATTGGCTTTGGAAGATGAAGTGCTTCTAAAGGCTTCTAGTGAGACTTTATTTGCTTTGAGATTTATAAGCTATAAGGTATATATAGAAGAGGGTAGGTTCAGGAGAGAAGTAGAAGAAAAGTACCAATTTATGATTGCAAAAATATCAAAGTGGTGGTCAGATTTTCTTTTCCCTTTCTTCGTCTTTTCAGCAAGAGAAAAAATCCCAGATGATATTCAATGTGCCATGAATTAGATTTACAATTAATTGTATACTATTAGACTTTCTAATGCATACTATTAGAAATTGTCACTGTTGTTTATAAATAGAATAAGTTTATATAAGCAGTTAATGACCTGAATGCAGATCAGCCGGCTTTTACATAATGATTGTAGATTTTTAAAATTTAATTAGAAAAGACAATTTTAGCTTCCAAATTAACATTAAGGCTGGTAATTAATATTGGTAATTTGAGCAGTTTTTTAAAAAGTCAGTAACTTAAGAATTGAAAATTTGATTTACATTTTGGACAGCATAGCGTTCATTTGTAGATCCTGTGTAGTAAAATAACAGCTGTTGAATATCATAGGAAAGAGTTGGATTAAGTTCTCCTTTCTTGTTTCTTCTATTTTATACTAGCTTCTCATCACCTTACATTGAATGGACTATCTTTGTTAGATCAGACAGGCCAACAAGGCTTATGTCAAAAGGACCTTTTAAACTTGTTATCTTAGCAGCTGGTTCTTTTCTACTGTCTTTTCTATGGTATATCTGGAAGAAGACTTCTTGCAGCTGGGAGCCATTTCAAGTCTAAACCATGTCCCCTATCCTTAAGAGAAAAAATATTTTTGACAGTGAATATCAGGCACACATTGAATGCTAGCATAAACGGGTAATTTAAATATTCACCATTACAAATATCTTAATTCTGCATTCTGTCATTTTTATAATAATGCTATTATATATTCTAAGCATGTCTTCTCTACTTAAATCTATGTATCTATATATTTATATCAATATATGTATAATTTCAAGCAAAGTATAGTACTTTAATAAAAACAAATAATTTTGTTTTGGTTATTCACCTATACAGCTTTTTACACCTATATAGTTTGCCTATATAGTCAATGTTAGTTAATAAATGCTTTTTCAAAGTTCACACCTGTAGTTTTGCTTTTAAAATAGTTTTCCTTTCTTCAGCTATTAAAATATGTATCAGAATTGTTGGCTGGAACCTATTTAGGACAGTTCTGATAACCTAAAAAATGAAGCGAGGTATGTTAAATATGTCTCCTTTTGTTTAATTTAGATTAAATGATCCCCTTTAAATTGAGGAAATGCTCCTATAGAAACTTTAAATATGTATATATAGAAGCATAAGATCAAAAAGAACATTTTTATCTGTTGACAGAGGTCCAGTTTGTGAGGAATTAGTAATTCTGCCTTGATAAAGCTGCCCTTGCCCACCGCCCCCTCCCCACCCCCAGCTTCTGCAGTGAAAGTCTTCTGTGTGTTATGCTTGAAAGGAATCCTATCCTGCTTGTGTCTGTGGAGGCTCCTGGCCCCACGTGTTTTGTCAACAAGCAACAGTGGGTGGTCGTACTATGCATGGGACAAGGGCCTGCTGTGCTCCGGAAAATGTGTTCAAAGGTGTTTAAGGGCAGTAAAGAAGTCAACTGCCTTTCTGAGAGTCAGAGAGCTATAGACCTCACTCTATTGTAGACTGAAAAAACTTGCTGCAAGAGGCATGAAGGATGAGAAAATCTAGTAACTTATTCACCTGGCTCCATGTTTGCAGGCTTTGCTGGAAAAAGGTCTCTTCTCCCCTTTATGTTATATAGGGTCTGTTAAGCAAATATTGACTTATATTTGCATTTAAAATAGGAAAAACTTGTACATCATGAGTTGAAAGGATTTGACTGATATGTGATTAAGGTTTCCTAGAAGACTTATAGAATACTAGGTATAATAATCATTTTCTATAATCTTCTTAAAGGCACTATCAATTTTTTGTAGGAATCAGAATTTTAATGTAAGTTTTTGAGCTTTGCAGAAGATCTTTGCAGATCTGTAGGTTAGCATAAAACTTTAGTAGAAATCTCACAGCTGTTGGGAAAAAAAATAACAAATGTTTCAGCTTGTTAATAGCTAATCCTGAAAACCAAATAGTTTTGATCTTATAAGCATTTATTTGAATGTATTTATTGGTTACTCTGTTTAGTGTCATTAAAATATCCAAGCTGTAGGGTGCATAATAAAAAATACTATGAAATTCTGATGTTTTCACTGTTACTATGTTTTTATTGCCTTTAATATTTTCTTGATGTGCTGTCCTTTTCAGGATTAGTTTTCAGATTTAAACTTTATGTACTAGTATCAGAAATTTACAACTGAAAAAGACTTTAAAAATTGCATGGTTTCAAGCCCTGATTTTTATAGGTGATAAAGCATAGATCTTTTATGACTTCTTAAACTAGATGCAAAACCCCATACCAATTGCATAGTTCATGAGACTCTTGGGTAGTATTAAACCCTGCCCCAGTTTCAAATATGGAGAACAGTTTGTTAGTATTAACACAAATGAAAGTGGAAAGAATATAATCCTGTTTAATAAAAGGCTTTATGAAGTTTTTTCCATCTAGAAAATAATCATAGAAACAGTTCATTTCTGGAGAAAATTTATTGTCAAAAAACCAGTGACTTCTCATAATTTATTTTAATGCAGTATTAAGTTTGAAAAAGACAGAATTGTCAAGTGCAATTTTATAAAAACTGTAGTCTGTGTCACTTGCAAAATGTCCCATTGGAAGCTGACATTCTAATGAAAAAACAGAAGTATGCATGCAAGTGAACAGTGTCCACAGCTGGATATTAAGGGGCAGATAATTTAGTTTTTCAGAGAAAATATACTAAGTAATATAGTTTTCAATTGCATGTAGTCTTCACATAAATCAATGCATGATATTATAAAACTTCATAATTATTCATGTTCTCATTTATAACCATATGTTTTGTATAATATATGTATATCTCTTAAACACATCAAGAGATATCGCTATCATATCGTGAGATAAAAGAAGAATAATTCTTGTAAGATACTTTAAAACCTTTTGATGATTTTGCTACAAAAATTGTTTTTCCTGTTTTTTTATCTTTTGGGGAGGTTCTTTTTAGTAATACCTTGTTATCAAAACCACTTCATATTTCTAGTAATTTTGTAAGCTAGAAATACCAAGTCATGTAATTTATGTTTAAAAGGAGTCTTAGAAACCTCAAGTTTTTTTAGATAGATAGATAGATAGATAGATAGATAGATAGATAGATAGATAGATATCTGACAACTGAGATTTAAAATGTTTTCATTTTAAATCCTCCTAATTCCTCGTGAGACAACTTATCATAAGACTTTTTAAAAAAATTTTTTTAACAGAGAAAAAGTGTGAAATGGGAGGGACAGAAACATTTCTGAGTTAATTTAGTTTGCCGGGCTTGTGCATTTTTGTGCAGTGCTGAAACGCTATCTTCTGGTCACTCAGGAAAAATACATTTTGCAGATTTGTTTCAGATGTTAGTTAGTCCTAAGGGTGTATATGCTGTCCTAGCTTTCTGCTGCTGTGACATACTTGCTGGTAATTCGACATTACCAATTAAGAAATGAGTTCATGTTAAACTTTCTTTTCCTGATATCATAGAAAATGACACTAGGGTTTTTAATAGAAGAAAAGCATATTCTTAATACAGTTTCTTTTATTAAAGGGAAAAATAATTCAATCTTTTAAGTTTTAAAATTCAAGATTTACTTAAACTATATAAATGACTTAATCTTAAACCATTTAAATTAAAGTTATTAATGTACTAGTTATATGGAAAACTTTTTCTGAGGATTTACTTAAACAATGGTAGTTGAATTTTTTGTAGGAATGGTATGTAGCGTATTTCTAGGAAATTAGGAAGTCTTTTCCTTTTTAGTCAAAAATGTATAGTCCTGAAACCTTTAAGAGTAACATGTAACATTTTAAATTAAAGCATTCTCTCCTTCCCCCTTTTTATACTTTTGTATAAATTATACATTTTTATATAAATTTTTAAAGTAACACTAAGTTCAAGCTCCTTTATATATACTTTTAAGGTGTGTCAGAAAATTGGTATTTTTATATTAATTTTCCAAATTCTACAGTTAACAGCAGTGCCGACTATCTAAACTTTAACAAAAATATCGTAAATCAGTACAGCTTTCACACACGACTTCCTCTTTAATGTAGAAAAAATCAATTATGAAAAAGTATTATTTCTTCATTGTATTTTTTTACTGTTTTCTTAAAATATTGAATTATATGAGTCTCCTCATCTTAGATATGTTTTCTAAAGTAGAAATGCATGCAAATAAAGCATTTAGCACAGTAGTTGAAACACACAGTAAGTGTTCAGTGAAATTGTATCTCACTAAAAAAATATGTTCAAATGATTTAATTTCTATTTCTATAAAACCTAGCTGGTAGAATTTGTGAGGATACGGGGGGATATCTCATATTATATCATGTTAAGTGTCTCATGGTAGATAGAGTCTTCATAGCTCTTTTTACGTTTAAATTTATTTATTGCTTTATTTCTGCCTCCATCACCAGAATGTAAACACCTTGAGAACAGGGACTTATCTTTCATTCATCACCTCATCCCCAGGGCCACTATAGTTCCTGGCACATAGGAGGTGTTCAGTAAATATTTGTTCAGTATTAATGAATAGCTAACATTATCAGTAGCATAAAATTATTATTTTATAAATATGTTTTACCTTTTGTACCTAATAACAAATCTATGAGCTTTTAAAATTTTATTAACTTATAAGAAATAGAGTTTTTATTGAATAATTTGGTATCATTCACTCAATATATATTGAGGTAGTTATTTGCGGAATGTCCAGTGACTATGGACAGAGATATATTATTTAATCCTTATCCTTAAGAAGATAGTATTCTGATTCAGAGATGGGTAATACTTCATGGGGTAGTTATAATTCAAGTTTCATTTAAGGAAGAGAGTTTAAGTGGATGGGGAGGAGGAATGAGTAAGGCCTTTTTGGCAAAGAGGATAGGAAATAAGGCACAGAAATGTAAGATGCATTTTCATACAGAGAATATTTAAGTGTCCTATGCACAGTAAATACTCTGTAAATGTTTATTGAGTTCAGCTTGTTTTGAAAATCTTTGAAGATGCTCAGCTAAAGAGCTCAGAGTGGGAATTATAGGCATCTCTACAGACTGGCAAGGCATATTTTACCACTTAACGTGAATGTCTTACTTATTTAGCAACATGGGATTCCATTCCTAATAGCTCTTGATATCCATTTTAGAAAAAAAATGTTTCCTGGTTCTTAGGGTAATTTGGATTAGAATTTTGAGGGTTTTCTGGAAGACTTCCAAGAAGAGAATCAAGATAGCAGTATTTCAGTGATATTAATCCCAGACAGTAAAGAGAATTTCTTGACAATAGTGACATGTTAGGCTTCTGGAATATTAACATTATGAGGTGAAAACGATCCAAACTAGTTGGCTGGCATCGGGGATAGAAATAAAGAAGTAAACCTCACAACACAAAGAAAGAAAGAACTGGGATTTGGGGATTTTAATTTTAAGGGAGAAGTCAAAGATTTGCACTGTAACTCCTCTCTATTAAAAGAGTCATAACTCTACAACTTTCTTTTCAAGTGCCAATTTATTTTTCAAAAAAATAATTCCTCATATTTTTTTGTTGTTGTTTCTAGAACAGTCCCCTCCCTAGTTTTGCTGAACATTCATTCTAAAATGATGCATAAGTTTCCACAATTTGTTCTCTCTATATTAAGCAAGAGTAATTGATTGAATCCTCCAAGTCTGTCATGGTGAGAATGACTTTTAAAAGTTATTTAGGGAAATTTAAAAGAAAGGAATAATATAAAAAGAAATAACTCAGAAAAGCAGTCCATTCGGTAAAATAAGTATGCACATGTAGAACCTAAGAGAATGTCACCTTTCTCTTCCAGATACTTCAGGCCTTCACAGTCCCATGCTGGATCTGGATAATGATGTACGTCCCTTAGTATTGGGCCACCTTAGTCAGACAGCATCACTGAAGAGGGGCAGCAGCTTTCAGTCTGGTCGAGATGACAGTAAGTATACCTCTCTACTCCCACTTTGTCTTTTAAATTTATACTTATATAATTTCAAACATTTTTCTCTTGGGAAATTCCATTAGTAGTGTTACTACTGCTAAATATTATCAACCATTATCTCTTCTTCTCAAGTAATGTAAAGTATTTAATTTTTTAAAATTTATTAAAAATGTGATTAAATATAAATAAATGTAAATAATTACAAGTAATTAAGTATAAATAATTAAAATTAATTTTACATTGCACATTAAATATATGCTATTTAATTTTTTAGTAAGTTATTGGCCACAGTCAATATTTATTCAACATATTTAGTTAAACTCTAGTTTTTTTCTATGGTTTAATTTTGTAAAATATGCTATAGAAAAAATTCTGTGAGAACATCTTTAAGATGAAGTTTGCAACAAAAGTAATTTCTGTAATCAGTACAGAGAAAGACACCTTATCAATGAATTTTAAAATTTGGTTTGGAATGGATTACTTGGTAACTAAATTATTTGCTAGTCTTTTTTCATCCCAAATTCTAACTATGTTATATATCTTAATTTCTAAAGCTGATATTTATTTATTGTTCATTTACCTATATGAGATATAAAATATATTGGTTATAATGCATTCGTGTGCCAGTTAGATGCTATTAGTCACTGGTTATTTATAACCTCAACAACAGAAATAAGAATCTAAATAAATAGAGTATAAAAATACCTTACTTTATATTGAATTCAAATAACTCTAAGATTTATTTGGAAGTATTTTATGTTATTTTTATAAGTGTTGGAGTAGGGAATTTTTTTTCAAGTTTTCATTAATAAATATGAATGAATGTTCATCATAAGAACACCTTGAAATTAGATGATTCATTTGTACCAGATGAAAGGCTTCCATTACTCTTCATGTCCCTTCCATTACTCTTGATATTCCTTCGTTCCATTCACCCAGCCAGCCAAACATTAGTATAAGCAATGGAAGAATAGAAATGTTTGCTTCTGCATATTGTGGTACAGCATAGCCCTCTAAGCATATATACCCAGGGTCTGACCCTGGAGTGTAACCTACCAGAGTTTTTAAAAAATATTTTCTTCCTTTAAGTAGTAGGATAAATATATCAAGTCTAAAAACCTTCCACATGACTCCTTCCAATCTTTTATGTAATTCACTGTCACTGTATGGACATATTACTAGGATAAAATAAATTAGAATTTAACATGAGGCTGACTATAATGAATTATATCACCTTGAACAGTTCAAATTTAGACTGCCTAGGTTTTGTCAAGCTTCTTGGATCTATTTTATCAAATTCTTGAAATTTTCATCAGATTTGAACAATTTTTGGCCACAATTTTCTCAAATATTTTCTATTCTTTTCTGGCACTACAGTTACGTGTATGTTAGGCTAATAGGCTCTTTCCCCAACTCCCCAATTTTTCTACTTTGTGCTTCCTTATGGAGTCAATTGCTATGGCTTGAACTTCTCTGATCTTTTATCTGCAATATCTAACCTAAATATTTTAGATGGTGTATTTTTCATCGCTAGAAATTCCATTTTGGTTATGGTTTACATTTCCCTACCTTTTGGTATGGCTAATTGTTTTTATGGTTTCTCAGCCACTGTGAATGTCCAGTGCTGTATCTGGGTTTTGTTGTTTTGTTTTTAAGGGTACTAGACTTCGTTTTATCAATTACTTATCAATAAATTTGATCCATTCAAAGCCTTCTGTTAAGTTTGCTAGTGCAGATCTAGAGTTGTCTTCATCCTAAAGATACTTCATCCCTACGACCTAGGCATGACCTCTTGGATCTCTGCTGAATGGCCCAGGTAATCAATGAGGACTATGTTCTCAGGTTGTTAAGAACTAGAAAGTCTCCCTGCTCTCTTTGATCTCCAGAAATTCTTGACCTTATACCACATATACATGACCTACTACTCAGTAAAGACTTAAAAAGACTTTTATGAAGATTTTAATGTAGCTCCTCCCTCTTTTCTAGAATTCTTCCATGAATTTTCAGTCACTTCCACCTCCTTTTTTCCAACTCAGAAAGGCCACTGAGCTTTGTTTAGGTTTCTCCTCCTTTTGCTTCTGTTGTCTAGAAATTGTCTGCAGGCAGAAAACCAAGGCAACTGTGGCCTCACCACTCATTTCCCTTTCCTGTTGTTCAATGTCGGAAACAGTTTATTTATATATCTCCCAGTTTTCTAGTTGTTTTTAACTGCATGGCTAGAAGCATAATATAATCCAATATAATCCAAATTTATTTTCCCTAAAATTGTTACTTGAAATTGGAACATTATGAAGGATTGCTTATGGTAAAATAATAGGCATTATTAAAGTAGAAGAAACTCAGTTTTGATATATAATCAGAGCAAAATTTATGAGCCTGTATACTTCTAATTTCTGTCAGAAAAAAAATTTACATTTCTGCCATTTCCCTCTTAAGTTTTTTTCGTCGGTCTTAGGAAATAACTCTTGAATTTCTTCTGTTCGTGATGTAGTATATGGGAATTAACCAAGACATGTTTGATTCAGTAAGAAAATCCAAAATTGTTTTTTAATTATAATGATCAGAATTTAGGGATAGTAGACTTAGAAAGAATGAGGGGAAAGGATTCTTATTATATACATGCATAAATAGTATAAAGAATCTGCTAGTAATCAAGAGATCAAATGAAACAAGACTAAGAATTGTTCAACTTTTGTGGAAATGTGGCAGAGTGAGAGACATTCCCAGATCTCTCGCCTTGAAACAACAATAAGCTGAACACCTAACACTCAACAAAAAACACCTGAACTGCACACCAGCATGTCTGAGCGTGGGATCTGCGCATAAGAGCTGCCACAGGTCAGAACCCCGTGTGTCCAGCAGTGGGCTGGGAGAAATAAGGAAGCTGCCTCTCATAGCTGCTGGAAGCTCCCTGCAGGAGGAGGGGGAGAGGTGAAGGTGCAGGAACTTCCCTTAACAGCCCTGCCTGAGACTTCTGTGAGCTCCCGCACTGGGCAGAACACAGAGAAGCAGGACAAGACCACATAAAAGCATTAGTTGATTTTTAATGGCCCCGATTGAAAACATGAGGCTGAGCCGGAGCCCCAAACCCCCAAACCAGAGGGCTCCTCCCCCATACACTCTGAAACCGATCACCATGGAACCCCAGGGGAATCTGAGCAAATGCTGCCGAGACTTTTGCTGAAACTAACGGGCACTGAAACTGAGGGTAGTGAGCGTGATTAAATATATATAAGAAAATGTTTAAGAAAGGCATTTTAAGGCTTTAAATAAAGCAGGGATCCAAGAGGCTTAGACGCCACCTACTGGAAACCAGAAGAAAAGTGCCGCCTTTGCAACATGCTAAAGAGAAACCTTTATATAATAAACCTTTCTGGAAAACCAGCAGAATACACTTCCGTTAATGCTCAGGTGGAGAAATACTTCATTAAACACCATGAGCAACCATGGTGACAGGGCATCTCAAAAGAAAGAGAAAAATCTCCAGAAAATAATTTACAGACATAGAAATATTCAACTTAAAAGACAGAGACTTCAAGATGGTACTTTTCAAGGAAACTCAAGGAGTTCTGAAACGAGTCATATCAACAATTTCAGGAATTAAACATATAGATGAGCAGAGCAAGGAGATTAAAACTCTTAAAAAACCAGAATGGATCTTCTGGAGATAAAAAACACACTGCAAGAGTTAAAAAATGAAATAGCAAGCTAGAAAAATAGAGTCGACCAAACGGAGGAAGGGATCAGTGATATCGAAGACAGAAATCTAGAAATAAATCAAAAGGAAGAAGAGAGAAACTGAAGAATGAAAAATAATTAAAGAGAAATTTAAAAACTAGCTGATATCATTAGGAGAGGAAACATAAGAATAATGGACATTATCAAAGGCAAAGAAAAGGAGCAGGAACTAGGAAGCACTTTTAGACAAGTAGTGGCTGAGAATTTCCCAAATCTAATGAATTCAAGAAGTCAACAGAACACCCAATTATTTCAACCCAAAAAAGCTTTCACTTAGATATATTGTATTAAAGTTATCAAAAATCAATGACAAAGAATTCTCAAGGCAGCCAGGGAGAAAAAATACAGTTACTTATTAAAGGTAAACCTATTATATTATCCTTAGGCTACTTAGCACAAACGTTGCAAGCCTGAAAAGAATGGAATCAAATATCTAGACTACTAAGTGAAAGGAACTACCAGCCTAGAATAATGTATCCAGCTTAGCTCTCCTTTAGATATGAAGGAGAAATTAAGGCTTTTCCAGACATACAAAAACTGAGGGAATTCTCCGCAACAAGGCCTGCACTACAGGAAATATTGAAAGAGGTCAGTTTACCTAAAACAAAATGACAAAAAATAAAAAACATAATTAGGAGTAAAGTGACTATCATGCAAATAGAAGTAGAGGAGTACAGCCATTACAAAGAACATTATAAACTTAAATAATAAGAAAAAATTGTTATAACAAGATAATAATGAACATTCGGTGTACGTAGGGACAAATTGAGATAACAAAGACTGAAAAGATCAAAGATCCAAATCTGCAAAGGGGAATGGAAATAAGGCATGCACAAAAGAAAACGGATGACTGTATATATATAAAACTATCTTTTTCATATTCATAATGGTAACTTCATGCCAGAGATTTCAGAACTGAGGTATATAACAATAAAACAAGAAGAATCAGAGGCAAAATCCACAAAAACCAACCAAAATAAATAAAACAGAAACACAAGGACAAAGACGCAATGGAAACACTGAACTATCAGAAAGCAAAAGATAAAATGTCTGTAAGAAGAATTCTTAATTTAAAAAATCACCCTAAATGTAAATGGATTGAACTCACCAAAAGAAAAGCACAGAGGTGCAGAGTGGATCAAAAAAACAAAACTCAGCTATGTGTTGCCTTCAAGAGACACATCTCAGCTTCAAAGACAAATAAAGACTCAAAATGAAAGGGTGGAAAATATATTTCAAGCAAATGGCATTCAGAGAAAGGTAGGAGTAGAGGTACTAGTATCAGACAAAATAGACCTCAAAGTAAATTGGTAAAGAAAGATACTGAGGGACACTTTATAATGATAAATGGAATCATGCACCAAGAAGATATAACACTTATTAATATCTATGTTTGCAATCAAAGAGCACTGAGAGGCATCAGGTAATTACTAACAGAACTAAAGGGAGAAACAGACCTAAACACTATCTTAGTAGGGGACCTAAATATCCCACTGTCGGATATGACAAAAAGAGGAGGCAATACTTCCCAACCCATTTTATGAGGCCAATATTACTCTGATACCAAAACCTGGTAAAGATAACACAGAAAAAGAAAACTACAGACCAATATCTCTCATGAACACAGATGCAGAAATCCTAAATAAGATACTAGTGAACCGAATCCAGAAACATATTGAAAAGATTATACAACACGATCAAGTTGGCTCCATCCCAGGGGCACAGGGATGTTTCAGCATACACCAATCAATTAATGTGATACACCACATAAACAAATTAAAGAATAAGAATTATATGATCATATCAATAGATACAGAAAAGCCTTTGACAAGATACAGCATCCATTTATGATCAAAACGCTTAACAAAATCAGTATAGAAGAAAAGTACCTAACATAATAAGGACCATCCTAAGACAAACCCTCAGCCAACATTATATTTAATGGTGAAAAACTAAAAACCTTCCCTCTAAGATCAGGAACAAGGCAAGGCTGTCCACTATCGCCACTATTATTCAATATAACATTGGAGGTCCTAGCGAGTGCAATCAGATTGAGAAAGATATGAAAGGCATCCAAATAGAAAATGAAGAAGACAGACTGTCACTAGTTGCGGATGACTAGTTGCGGATTCTCTATATAGAAAACCTTAAAGACTTCACAAGAACCCTACTAGAAACAATAAGCAAATATAGTAAAGTGTCTGGATACAAAATCAATGTTCAAAAATCCATAGCATTCCTATACTCTAATAATGAAATGTCAGAAAAAGAAGTAGAAAAATAATTCCTTTTGCTATTACAACAAAAAGAATGAAATACCTAGGAATAAATTTATAGAAACAAGTGAAGACCCTATATAATGAAAACTATTAAGACCCCATTAACAGAAATCAAAGAAGATACAAAGAAATGGAAAGATATTTCGTGTTCTTGGTTTCAAAGAATCAACATAGGTAAAATGACCTTTTTACCTAAAGCGTTATACAAATTTAATGCAATCCCCATCAAAATCTCATTGGCAGTTTTTAAAGAAATAGAGCAAAAAATCATCAGATTTGTATGGAAGCACAAAATATCCCGAATTGCCAAAGCCATTCTGAGAATAAAGAATGAGGCTGGAGGCATCATTCTGCCCAACTTCAAATTATACTACAGAGTAACAGTAATCAAAATGACATGGTATAGGCAGCAAAAAAGACCCCAGACCAGTAGAACAGAATCAAGAATCCAGAAGTAAACTCATATTTAGATGGGCAAATGATTTTTGGCAAAGAGGCCAAAAACATACAGTGGAGAAAGGAAAACCTCTTCAATAAATTGTGCTGGGAAAACTGGAAAGCCAGCTGCAAAAGAATGAAACTAGCCTGTTGCGTATCACCACACACCAAAATTAACTCAAAATGGATGAAGGACTTAATAAGACCTGACACAATAAAACACATAGAAGAAAACATAGAAATTAAACTCAAGAACCTTGGATTTAAGAAGATTTTATAAATTTGACCTCAAAAGCAAGGGAAGTAAAAGGTAAAATAAAAGAATTGGACTACATCAAACCAAAATGTTTCTGGCCAGCAAAAGAAATCATCAACAAGGTAAAGAGACAGCCATCCGAATGGGAAAATATATTTGCAAGCAACACCTCCGATAAAGACCTAAATCCAAAATATACCAAGAACTCATACATCTCAATTATAACAAAAAAGAAAAAAAAAAGAAAGATGATTTAGTCAAAAGATGGGCAGAGAACCTGAACAGACACTGCTCCCTAGAAGACATACAAATGGCCAACAACGATATGAAAACATGATCACATCGCTAGGTATTAGGGAAATGCAAATCAAAACCACAATGAGAAACCATCTCATACCTCTTAGAATAGCTATAATCAACAGGACAAATAATAACAAATGTTGGAGAAGATGTGGAGAAAAAGGAACGCTCATACACTGCTGGTGAGACTGCAAATTGGTACTGCCACTGTGGAAAACAGTATGGAGCTTCCTCAAAAACTAAGAATTGATCTACCATATGATCCAGAAATCCTTCTGGGAATTTACCCCAAAGACTTGAAAACCCATATGCAAAAAGATATTTGCATATAGCAGCACTATTCACAGTGGCCAGGACATGGAAACAACCCAAGTGTCCTATGATAGATGATTGGCTAAAGAAGCTGTGGTACATATATACAATGGAATATTACTCACCCATAAGAAGAGATGAAATACTGCCATTTGCAACAATATGGATGGACCTTGAGATAATCATGCTAAGCGAAATAAGCCAGACAAAGTTGAAAATCACATGATACCACTTATATGTGGGATATAAACCTAAAAGCAACAAATGAGCAGGACAAATAAACAGATTCATGGGCATGGACTATAGACTAGTGGTTACCAGAGGACTATCGAGAAGTGGTTAGTAGAAGGGTTGGGATGGAAGCGGGAGGTAGACAGTGTAAAGGGAGTCAAATATAGGGGGTAAGTGAACGGTGAAGTGGGTAAAGGGGATCAAATATATGGTAGCTGAAGAAAACTGGACTTCGGATAGTAGACACACAATAGAGTATACAGATGTGAAATGATAATGCACACCTGAAAATTATATAATTGTGTTAACCAGTGTTACCCCAATAAACGTAAAAAGAAAACAGACTAAGACTTTTCTCTGTCACTGGGCAAGAGGCTAGAGGAATCCACCTGTTTTCTAAGAACCTTGATGACTGAGTGCTAACACATTAAGTAGTTGCAGAACTTCCAACTCAATATGATTATCTGGCAGTACTATTTAGTAGCTATTTTAATACTTCATACTGAGGTGAATTCAGATAAAATAATTTTACCAGTTAATCTGCTGTACAAAGATTCAGCCGAAGGGATCTTTTTGGAAGCCTTTGGAATTAGTTTATATTTTCACTTGTAATTGCCCAAATACTTTTTCTATTGTAAAATCATTTCAGTTTGAATGCTTATATAATTGATGAATTGAATAAAAGAGAAGTTGTTTACTTTCTGTTCTTTTACTTTGTGGCTTTCAAAAAGAATTTTTCTTTTAAATTGGTGGAAAGGCAATGTTCCTTATTTTTCTATGGGATGGACAGACTGATCTTTGAGATCAAGTGTCTATATATATATACACATGTATACATATATATGTGTGTGTGTATGTATATACACACACACACACACACACACACACACACACACACACACGTAGAAAATCAAGATGTGTGGTAAGCCAGGCCAGACTACACAGAACTTGTTCAGTTTCAGAGCCAGTGGCGACTTGGGTTCAGCTTAGGTTTATTTCACTTTAATTTCCCAGTGAAGATAAGCCCTGCAAAGAACATGTGAGGTAAGGATACCGGATGAGTTTGTCACAATAGGAATGTACAAAATAATGGTCAGTATAGCAGTATGGAGGAGCTCAGATCATTTGAAACATTAATTTTGGGGTATAAACCCTCTAAGAGTCTACTTGATACTATGGTAAACATTAATTTGGGGGAATAAACTTTGAAAGAGTCTACTTGTTACAGTGCTTCAGTTTTTAGATTTTCTTGTCTGATTTTTTACTTTGTCATGGACCCAAAACATACCACGGCACATAGCATGTAAGCTGTGTAGCATGCTGCCTGACATTTGGAAAGCGGTTAGTGTTTATCTGTATTTAGTTTGTCTGTTTCAGTTCTGTCTTCAGATGAAATATACCTTTTATCTCATTAGGTTCATGTCATATATTACCAGTAGGACTTCTTTCATTGGCTGGCCCTTCAGTTGTAGGCTCTGTGAAGGCAGAGATCTGCCCTGTTCAGTATTTATGGTGTGCATGATAGACAGACCTTGGAGTACAGCCACAGAATTAGCACACAGTGGACATTCAATAAATACTGGCTGAATGAATCAGTACCAATTACAATGTGTCTCTAAATAAAGAACCATGGCTTTCCCATATATGACAACTGAATTTAAAGTTTTTGCCACAACTCATAACATAGCCAAAGGGCTAGTTTGTCTAATAAAGAAAGAGACTCTGTAGGTCACAAAAAGGAAGTTTGAATGGCTCCAAAGCATATGAAGGAGGTACTCAACCTCACTCAAAATAAAAATGAAAAAGGCACTGTAACACTACAATGTTACACTAGTTTGGCAAAAACCCCCAGTGTTTATTGTTTTGGGTTTTATGTGTTCCCTTTGTTCATTGGTGAGGTTATAGGGAAGCTGCAACTTTCAAGTGTTGTTTATGGGTGTGTAAATAATCTCTGTAGAGGTCAATTTAATAATACATATCAAAATTACAATTCCATGTACTGTTAGATCCAGCAATTCCTGTTCTGAAAATTTATACTATACTTAAACAGTTGGTCCCGGCTTAATGTCGGTTCAACTTATCAATTTTTCAACTTTATGATGGTATGAGAGCAATACACACATTCATTAGAAACTGTACTTCAAACTTTGAATTTTTATTTGTTTTCCCTGGTCTTGAGATATGCATTATGATACTATCTTGTGATGCTGGGCAGCAGCAGTGAGCCACAGCTCCCAGTCAGCCAGGCATTCTTGAGGGTAAACAACCAGTACTCCACAGTGTACTTGGTTGCCAGTATTTTTTGAATATTGGCTTCTGTGCATGGTTAAGATAGGCTAGGCTAACCTAAGCTATAATGTTTGGTGGCTAGGTGTATTAAATGCATTTTTGACTTACAGTATTTTCAACTTATAATGGGTTTATTTGGACCTAACCCCATGTAACTTGAGGAGCATTTGTACTTGCACATATACTTAAATGCTGAAGTATCGGTTATAATTTGAAGCATTAATGTTAACTACAAAAGTTTTGCAACAGTTTTGTTCATTAGAAGGGGTCTTATTAAATTATGATAATTCCAAAATGTGAAATACTATGTGACTGGGGGGAGGCAAAGAGGAAGCATTTATATATGAATATGGAAGAACTCCAGGATTTGTTGTTAAAGGAAAAAAAAAGGTATTTAGTATGCTTTCATTTATGTAAAAGAACATTTGGGTGAGGTGTGAACACATATTTCTGTTTGCTTGTACATATAAAAGACATTTCAGAAAAAAAATCCAAAAAACTAGTAATAGTGGTTTCTTAAGGTGGAAGTTTTGAACTGGGCAATGAGGGATAAGGGTGGAAGGTGGACTTTTCACTGTATGCCTTTTAAGTTCTTTTCTGATCATATATTATCAAAGTTATTAAATATTTTAAAATAAATAATGCTCCCCCCCCCCCCCCCCCGCTAAAATTACAACTGTATTAACAATAAAACTTTCTGCCTGGGAGTATTTCGAAAAGGAACTAGTAGTTTTTGGTGAAGGAATTAATAAAAGTCACCTTTCCTGACCTGTCTTTGAATAGAAGTCAGAAGTTGACCCCAAAAGTACTCCTCATCATTGCTGTGAAATTAGGCTGTGGGGATGCCTCTTCTCCACCCCTATTGGAGGTTCTGAGGCAAAACAGGAAGGCCAGGAAGCAGGCCATGGAGAGAAGAGGAAACAATAGAGTGCAGAAAGAAAGACAAGAGATTGGAAAAGTGATTAATGTTTGCTGAATTACTACATTTGTTTTTATTCCCACAGACTTATTCTTCCCATAAGAAATCTGTAAGACTTATTTCCCACTTACTACAATAACTACATTAAATTATATTTAACCCAGAAGCTTTAATATTTTTATTTTTTCTTAAATTTCTTTGTTATGGGAAGAGTCCTTTATTATATAATTGTGCTTAAATATGTTCCTTTGTGATAATTTGACTTCTTACTGAATTTTCACCGTGTAGGATGTATAGTGGTATTTCTGAGAAGTTGATATTAGCCTCAAATTTATCAGCCATGGGGCAGCCCTGTCTTTGCAGTACTTTGTTGTTTGGAGGCATGACTTTTTGAAGAGAAATATAACATCCTGAAGACAACAAGGATGAAAAGCCAAAGCATCCACTTCTGTGAAGCCCTCCCCACTTCTGCTGCTGTGCCCTCCGGACCTGCCTGCCCCTCCATGCCCCTTTGAGAAAAGCAGGGACCTCTGGTGAGAGTGTTTTCTCTGTGCCAGCAGGTTTTGGTAGTGTGATATGAAAAAGGAAATATTGCTCTATCAGCAAATTAAAACTATGCAGCCAAAGTTTTTTAGATCGGGAAGCAGCGATATGTTGAAAGAGATTTTTATTCTTGATTCAAAAGTACATTCAGAATATTTTATTCTTTTGTCTCCTTAGCATGGAGATACAAAACTCCCCACCGGGTGGCATTTGTTGAAAAATTGACCAAGCTTGTTATAAGTCAGCTGCCTAACTTCTGGAAACTCTGGATTTCATATGTTAATGGAAGCCTTTTCAGTGAGGTATGTATACAAATTTGACTACAGATGTAGCTAAGTCATTGTAAATTTCTAGTCTTGAAAATTTTAGATTCTGAAGTGACTTTTTAAAAACAGAGGCTCAACACCTATTAAGTGTTGTCATATATTTTAATATTAGTTAAAAATGCTGCAAAGCCCTAATAATTAACAGCTGTATAACCTTAAACAAGTTAATTCTTCTGGGACTCAGTTTTATCAACAGTAAATAGAAAATAGTAAAGAAATCTATCTCAAAAGGTGATTGTAAAAATTAAATGAGTTAGTCAATTAAAGAAAAATAACTCAAAATATTTGCAAGGCTTCTGAATTGAGTATACTGCTAGTCAGGCCAAAATATGCATGAAATTATTGTGCTATGTGGACTATGAACAAATAATAAAATAAGGATGAAATATTTGCAGCTGGCACACGGGTTCTAAATAATTCATGTAATTATAGAATTTTCTAGTTGGAAAGAATTTAAAGGTTCTGTTACCTACCTCCCATATGATTGGTCTACAGAAGATGTTATAGCCTTTATATTTTCCCAGGTCACACATTTACCTGGTGTCTTAATTATATCATAATTGGTAGCATAGAAATTATGAACATAAAAGAATGACTCACTTATATGGATAGCATGTGGAACTTAGATTCATCACTCTGTGGTCCTACTTCTAGTGCCCCATCAAAGGCTCCTAGGTCTTAGAGTATAGACACTAATGTCCTTTGCCTTAAGCTGCTAGGGAGACCCCATTTGTAACATGCAGAAGGCAGCTCTGGTTTCATGTCTCCACAGAGAACTGTTTTCAGAGAGCTAGAGAGGTAGGAATCTTTCTGAGTGTTAAAGCTGTTTTATGCTGTTTTTGCATTTGCCAACACCAAGCAGAGTAGAAAAAAGCTGAACAATTTTTGCTTTTTTAAACCAAGGAACACCTTTGAGGTTCAATACCTGTCTTCCTTGGCAGAAAGTGGTTGGATGTCTTGGTATTCCAGGGGTCCATCCAGTCTTATTTGACTAGGGACAAATATTCAGGTTACACTTTAAAAAAGAGAGTTGTTCTCTGGAGTTGTTTTGTTTTGTTTTTCCATTGTATGTTTTATTTTTATTTGTTCATTATCTCTTTTAAATCTAGTAGATCCCTAGATTCTTCTTTATATAAATGGTTAGTTATCTAAAACACAAAATTTACTTAGTGCATGAAAAAACAAAAATGATAATGCATGAAAAAACAACTTTCTTAATGCAGGAAAAAAATCTCTTAAGCACGAATTATTCCTGTAATTTTTATTCCTTTAATTTTAGCAGTGTATTAGTTACTGTACTTTATAAGTGAACATTTAAATATTATAGCAATAAGTAATGTACATCACAACTTTCTTATGTTCTTCTTCTATTACTTGTTCATAGAAAAGCTCTGTTGAAAAGTTAACTATACAGAGAAAGTCAGTCTGCTATAAAATAATTGTAGAGTTTGGATGGCCTTCATAAATACAAAGTTGCTTATTCTGGCTGAGAAAGAAAATGTTTTAATTTCAGTTTTTCAAATGTTCTGAAAATTATTTTTCAACGTCTACTTTCAAGAATTTCCCCATCAGTTCACATTTTTATTCACTTCAGCTGGATGAGAGCTGTGTGGCTGTTGTGCTAAGAACAGATTTGGGTTTCTTGCCCTCTCCTATTGTGGAAGACAGCTGCAACACTCATATGTTGTCATAGCTGCTGCTGCTTATCTATTCCATCTCTAAATCAGATTGCTTATATGAGGACTGGAAAGGTAGATACTTTTATATCAGTGCCTTGGACAAATAGTGTTCAAATTTTTTCTTACAGCACACCAGTGTTGAATTATTTAGCACTTACCCAATATTTATTACTTACTACCTGTGACCTTAGGCAAGTAACTACTTCTGTGTGCCCACTTCCATATAGCTGGTTTAAATTACAATTAAATGAGTTAACATAAATAAAGGGCTTATAACACTGTCTGACAGATAAATAAGAATTTGCTTTTATTTGGAATAAATATTTATTCTAGTATTAGAAATCTCATTGACCTAGTACATAATTTGTGTTCAGTGAACGAAGTTTAATAGCATTAAAAAATACAGGATTGATTAACTACTACAGTAGTGTTGAATAATGTCGAGATGGATTAACGCGTAAAGGATCATTCCCTTAGGAAATGAATTTTAAACCTAGTTATTTGTGTCCAGCCAAGTGTTTTCTTTTCATTTGGATTGGTTCCTATAGGTGGCCCACCACACATAGTCAGTAGTTGCCTTATCTTGGGTCTTTTTAGAGTTTTTTAAATTTCTAAGAGTTTTTTGTTTGGAATATTTTGATGAAATGGGAGTACGTTTTTCTTTCTTACAGGTTATACCTATAGTATAAAATTATTAATTAAATATAATTTACTCTACAGATTTGGGCATGTTTTTAAACTGTTTGCCCTCTGTTGAAAAGCTAAAAAGACACCAAAGGGCAGTAGAAGAGAAAGGAGTAGTTAGGAAGATTTCTGAGCTTTTGATAGCTGTTATTTAATCTCATACAAGAAACCTCTATTCTTAAATACAATCTACTTGAAATTTCTTGTTTATCTAGTTACAGAACTATTTTGTTTTAAAAGCCCACCCGTTAAAGATCTGGATGGAGTTTCCAACAGTTTAAAAGAGAGTCAGTTCTTCAGACCAGTCATGTCCATGTGAAGTAACACATGTGAATCAAAACAGTGAGATCTAGCCGTTGGTCTCACCACAAAGTAGTTTTGGTCTGTGTGTGCAGGAAAGAGTTAAGGTTTTTAATTAACGAAATGGTTAATAGTAAGTTAAGATCTCACCTTTAGATACATTTTAAATACAGTGGTGCATTTTGAGGTCAAAATTTTAAAACATTCAAATAATTTTTGAATATTAGGAATCAGCATTTAAAAAAGTTGTATAAATTATAGTGTATAAATTAAAATGCACTTTATGTTCCAAAATTAGATTTAAATTAATAGAGCAAACCTTACATAATTTAATATGTTAGAAATGTTTAATTCTTCATCATATTAAAACAATAAGTAGATATTTTTTAATTAACAATTGCAAGAGGTATGCCTTGCAACTAATTGCCCTATCTTCTTCACTTTTCATATATTTGAAGACAAGTCCTTGAAGTTTACAAAATTATTCTGTTCAGTAGTTGTCATAATGAATTCATTAGCACCTGTTGGGTGGGAAAAATTGTTTTGGCAAATTTAGCCATAACTTTGACATGGTGTTTATTAAGAATAGATTTTCACTTTTTTCTTTGATTCGAAAATATATCACAGACAAAGGACTATGAAAGAATCTTCTCATTGAACAAGCTTATTATGTAAAAAGTTCAGTATTAGGTACTGTGGCAGATACAACTAGAAAGACACCATCTGACAATCAAGATATTTATAGTTTTATACTAGCATGACCCTTCATTGGGATAAATTATACCTCCTTATCAGAATCCCATTCCTTCCTCATAGCACACTAAACCAGGTATGTATGAATTCCACACCTACAGCAGTCCTCCCAAACCCAAACATACACACAAAATTTTTAAACCTCTGCTCATCACTTCTTTTGACATCTTAAATCTCCAGGAAAAGTGTTTGAGCCTATTGGACTTTTCAGGTGCATATCACAGGGTTATGCTCCACAGATCTCCTTTAAAGGGCATCTGCCATGTGTGTGCATACGCAGTACTTCAAGTTTTTTTAAAGAAGCCCTTTAGATTAACCTAGTAGTTTTCAGAGCCGTCATGCTTTCTGATATGTATTACAACAGGTTCTGATGAACCCTAACCCTTGGTGGCACTTGACATATTTGAAAAACAAAAAGAATGTCACAGCATCCAGAGTATACTGAGCAGTGGTTGAGGTTATCAGGAGAAGCAAGAAATAAGGCTAGAGGAGCGGGCAGGGGCCATCATAGACCATGGTAAGGAATTTATATTCTAAGTGCTGTGGGAACCCATGGAAGGACTGAGTGGTAGAGTTATCTGACCATATTTTTGATTTTAAAAAGACCAGTCTAGTTGCCTATTCAAGGATGAGTTGGCAACAAACAAAAGTCAAAGTGGGGAAGCTCTTGAGGTTGTCCAGGCAGGAAATGGTGGTTGGATTAAGATTTTGTCAGTAGAATTGGAGAGAAAATGATAGATTTCATTTGTATTTTGGAAAGCGTGTTGACCCAACTTAACTTTTGGCTTACATGAGAATGATGTGCACAGGAATTCATATATAGCTCCCAAATGGACTCCCAAGTGAGTAGGTGTGCCATTTTTGAAGTCGGAAGAACTTGAGAAAAAACAATTTGGAGGAAAATATGTTAGATTCGAGAGTCCTGTGAGATATTCAAGAAGAAACATAAAGTAGGCAATCTGAAATTCAAATCTTGGCCTCCGAGGAAAGATTTGGGCTGGATATATAAATTTGGAAGTGTGATATTGTAATTATAATAAATATATATTTGGTCTTCCTCCTCATTTCTGGCAATGGGCTCCTAAAACCTTTGGAATTTTCTAGGTGAGGAATGATAAAGGTGTCTTTTGTTATGTTAACGAATGACTTAGGTCTCCACCTAAGGATTTAGGGCTGGTTGCCAGAACCAACTGTACAATTTGAGGATTGGAACTTACAGTCCTTACCCACAAACCTCCTAGGGAACTGGGGAGTTTAGTCACCAATGATTTAATTAGTCTTCCCTATATGATAAAGCCTCCATAAAAATACAAAAGGAACAGTTCAGAGAGCCAGATTGGTAAACATTTGGAGATTCTGGGACAGTGGTGTGCTCAGAGAGGGCTTGGAAGCTCCACATTCTTTCTCCATGCTCTGCCCTATGCATTGCTTCCTTTGACTGTTCCTGAGTGATATCCTTTTATAATAAACCAGTGATCTTGTAAGTATCATGTTTTTCTGAGTTATGTGAGCCATTCTTGCAACTTAATTGAACCCAAGGAAAGGAGTTCATAGGAACCTCCAATCTGTAGTCAGTCAAGTGATAACCTGGGCTTGTGATTGGCAACTGAAATGTGTGAGGGTGGGGGTGGGGTTTAGTCTTGTAGGAGGAACCATTAACCGGAATCTGCCTCCAGGTAGTGTCAGAATTGAGTTGAATTATGGGACACCCTCCTGATGTCCAGAGAATTGTTTATCGGTGTGGGGAAGCTATCCCCACCCCACCACAGACACTTTGGAATTGGGTAGAGAACCTAAATTGGAAGGCATTAGATAGAAATGATATTTGAAGCTATGAGAATAAATTAGTGAGAGAATATAGAGAAAAAAAGTGCCTAAGACTAAGACCTGATAAACCACAACATTTAGAGAATAGCTATTTATCACCTCAGTAAGTAGGGGCCATGCATCCGCTTTTTTACATCTGTGCCACTATATCACCAAGTATTATTTTGAATCAGAGCATCACACTTGACAGGAACAGAAAGTAGGCTAACAGATATTCAGGGCCTTTTAGACTTACCTGAGTGGTCATGACTCAGATGGAAGTCATTCATGACAGTGGAATTACTAGGTTCAATCACATCTGCCTCAGAAGCCTGCATCTAAGCCATCTACAGGGATCCATTAACTATGGTATTTAGCCTAAGATTCTGTCATCATTTACCTTGATTAGTGCAGCATTCTTCTAGCTGGTTATGTTCCTAACACTAGCCCCTCTAGTCATTTTCCACTGTAACTTTAAGCACTTCAGTTACTTCTCATTTGTCTTAAAAATAAAGGGACAAAAACATCGGTTTCTGAGTTAAATCCTCATGTTATGAAGAGTTCTGAGTGTTATTTGCCACTGAACTTAGGAATTTGTTTATTGAACTATTATTAAGGTGAATTTCAAGTTTAGTTTTTTCAAGAACTAAACTTTCTTTCAAAGCAAAAGTACATTTCTATAAAGAAAAAATATTAAAAGCTGCACAGATTAATAATTTTAAAATAATTTAAAAATAAATGTAAATTAGAGTCTGACGAGTTGTGTATCTATGTGTATGTCGACCACTTTTCATCAGTATGTCTTATATTTTTGTTGAAAATATTCAGCAATCATAACACTTCTTTTATATACTCACGTCAATAATGTTCATCATTTAAACTAACTCTATACACTGTTTTTCCAGCTAACACATGTGACATACTTATATTTTTAAATGAACTTGAAGTCAATATTGTAATTATTTATAATGCATTTGTTATTAACATGAACATTCTCTTGACATGTCTCTAACTAATAATATATGAATACAGGAAGAACAATGATTTATAGTTTTTTTACAATAAAATAACAGATATAATGCTTATATTTAT
The DNA here is from genome assembly GCA_004027375.1 of Macroglossus sobrinus. NCBI lineage: Eukaryota > Metazoa > Chordata > Mammalia > Chiroptera > Pteropodidae > Macroglossus > Macroglossus sobrinus. Next base: position 404,652 of record PVKZ01000855.1, on the reverse strand, counting down.
AAATATTTGTCAGGGGGGGTGGAATAAGATTACTGAACATTAATTTGGAGTTTACTATACATACAGCCTCTAAAGCGTATCTTATTTTTGTAATTATTTCTAAAGATAATTTTTTTTTTTAATTTTTAAGACTGCCGAGAAGTCAGGCCTGATTGAAAGATCAAGGAATGTAAGACAAAGACAAAATGATTTTAAGGTAAGTTAAGGATAGGTATGTAGATTTTTTTCCACAGGATACATTTTCTCAACCATAGTAGAAGACTTTATGTTCAAAATATTCACCATTGTTCAGACAGAATCCTTTATTTGATTAATCAAGTTAATGACTTTTAATGCAGTTTGCTTGTTTATTATTGTCTAGAAAATGATTCAGGAGGTAATGCACTGTCTTGTGAAGCTGATCCGCGGAGCACTGCTCCCACTCAGCATCCCTGAGGGCGGGGTGAGGCAGTACGGAGGCTGGGAGGTGAAGTCTGAGCTTTCTGGACAGTGGCTCACTCATGTCATCCAGACCATAAGGTAAATACGGACACATTCTCCTCAACACAGTAAACATTTCTTTGTCTTTTAAAAAGATAGTATGGGATATAATTTTAAATATATTCTACAAAGAATTTTACTTTGTCCTTTTGCCTTCACTGTTTCCCATATAATATCTGTCAAGCTCTTAAACTCTCCTGGTGCTTATGTTTAATGAGAATGTCATACTGGACATGCATCTTTTATTGTTTAATTCAGTGTTACTGTTATATTCCCTGTTATGGTCTGTCTTTTGCCTTATTTTCAACATAATATTAAAGCTTATAAGCTCCATAATGAATCATAATAGGATGGCCAAAATGATGACAGGGATTGCTTTGAGATCTCTGCTCGCTTTTGTTTTGTTGTGCTTATTTTACAGGCTTACTTATGAATCATTGACTGCCCTGGAAATACCTAATGACATGTTACAGACTATCCAGGATCTCATTTTGGATCTCCGAGTACATTGTGTGGTGGTCACATTGCAACACACAGCAGAGGGTATGCTAAAAAAAAATTAATGACATTTACTAGACAATGATTATCACTAGACAATATACCACCTCTTTCCAGCTTCCAAATCCTTGAAAACAAAAATTACTCTTAAGGAAATTGAATATTTTACATTACTTATATCTGCCCAATACAATTCTTCAAAAGAAATTTTTTCAAAATTTGAGATGCCAGATCATGCAGAAACTAGAAACTAAAAATTGTTTAAGGCTATAAGAATGTCCTTATGGCAAATTATATGTAGAAAAATTAGAATATAAAAGGTATAAAATATTATCCCAATTTTGAAAAAATATATATGTGTATATTTAAAGTTTAATATCAATGTAATAGAAATATCAATGTAAAAGCAGCAGAAATACTTTAAAATGGTTCTCTGGGTAGTAAAAACTGAAGGTGATAATCATTTTCTTTATACTTTTAGAATTTGGGGGATTTTTACACATAATTATAAAAAACAATGAAGGTTATCTTTATAAAGTAGTCCTATGGGCATTAAATATTTTCAAAAGCAATCAAGAACATTGTTATAATTGACATAAGCAATTACCGTCTGTCACCAGAACATTTAAGTAGGAAATTCACATCTATACAGAATTAGTGACTAATATACTCTAAATGGAAAGGGAATAGAATCCAGTTGAGAAACTGAGCAGTATCCTCTTATTTCATCACCTCTTCCCCTTAGGGATCTGAGATAGACTGCAATGCCAAAAGTTTAGACAGGTGGCATTCCTTTAGCCACGTAAGAATCGGACTGCCATTGCCAGGAATGTATAAGATTTTTAATTCTATTTTATGGAATCAAAATTGTTCATTAGGAATGTTGTATACTTTATTTTGTACATGTTTAATATTATAAAGAGTGCTAAGTAAGTAATAATAAAAGTTATTATTAAACCTAGCCTAGCATTCTCCAGATTGGACTATGCAGTAAAAAATTTTATTTACATTAATTTATTAGAAAAATCAGGTGAACAATATACATTTTAATCCTTGAGCCTACCAGAATTACATTGTATCCTACTTTACCACCAATTTTACAAACCTATGAAAAACAAAACCATAACTTTTATAGATTTTTATCTCTCTAAAGTCCATTGAGGTAACTACAATAAAATGTCCTTGTGTGTTTGTTTTTCCTGCAGAAATAAAGAGATTAGCTGAAAAGGAAGACTGGATTGTTGATAATGAAGGATTGACTTCTCTAGTAAGTTTAAATTCTTTTAAATGATTAATCATTAGTGTATATTCAAACTAAGTGATATATTAGGAAGGAGGATATGTTCTCTATATTGTAATTCTAAATAGCTTCTGGAAATAGAAAAATAAACTTTTTTTTTTTTTTAAGGCGAGGAAACCCTTTGTTGACCTCACAGCTTGCAAGGCCATTGTCAGCTTACAATACCTTACTTTTTAATTTTTTTATTTCCCAGGTGGTCTCCCATCAAAGTACTAACCAGGTCTGACCCTGCTTAGCTTCTGAGATCAGAGGGGATCAGACTTTTTCAGGGTGGCATGGCCGGAGACAAAAAATAAACTTAAGTTTTTCTTTTCAGAGTCATTTTTGCTGAATGCTAACCACGCATATTTAAAAATTAAAAAACAGTGGATTTCTTTTAGCGTGATCTTTCTTCATTCTGTATCACTTACTATTTTTATTTGCATTACATTTTTTTAAATTGATTATCTTTAAGTTACCCAGCAACTTGAATTTTTCAGAAAAGCAGGATAGGAAAAAAAATGCTATTGCTAACTCCTAAGCCAAAACAAAACAAACAAGAGACCTCCTCAGATATGCACACAGGTCAAAAAAGAAATTATAACCATGTATTTTTCATTCTAGGATTCTTTTCTGATGGAACTTTTACGTTTTCAAAATACCTCTGAAAGTAGTCGTTATGATTTATTACATTTTCGCATCTGTGTCATGGAGCAAATTATGAGGGGGCAACTAGCAATTTCTGCCTACTTAGTCGATAAGGCAACTTGGATAAAATGGTTTTCATTTGCCAATATTTATAAAATGGTGATTGAATCAAGGTTTTTTCCTCCTATTATCACCATTTTTTCCACAAAATAAACACAGTGCTATTGTCTGTGTTCCCTGTGCTGTGTATTGTTTCCCGATGACTTATTTATTTTGAGTCAGGTTATTGAGAAGCAATTATCTCATGTAATATTTCGTTTCCTCGAATTTCTGTCCTTATTGGCAGTCTTTTAGCGTTGAGGAATTTTTAACAAGTTGAAAATTTTCCTTCTATTTCTCCAAAGTTCAAGGTTTTTCTAAAGTTAATAATATGTGTAACATCATGGTTTAGAATGGCAATACTTCTAAATTTTTATAAATCAAATGACACTTGAAATTAAGGAATTGATTATTTTTAATAAATTCATTGTAACTATAAAGGATTTACCTCAATATTTGGAGGTGTGGGCTGTCCTACACCATCCAGTACAGCTTGTATAAAATACGTGAGATTCCAAAGACTCAGTACAAAAAGAAAGACTGTAAAATACCTCAACTTTTTATATTGATTACATGTTGAAATAATATTTTGATACATTTTATTACATAAATTATATTAATATTAATTTTTTCCTTTTAGTTTTCTTAATGTGGTACTAAAAAATCTAAAATTTTATATATACCTTATGTTTGTGACTCATTATATTTCTGTTGGACAACGGTGGTATAATTTACTGCACTGGATTTAGAATCATAATCTGGTTCCGTATTTAGTTCTGCTACATCATAGCCATGCAAATCTTAAAGCCATGCAAACTTAACTTCTCTTCCCCTAGTTACAGCAGCAGAACACCTTTTCACAGTGTTGTTGGTTAAGATTAAATGGGATGCTGTGCATTAAGTGCCAAACTACAAAGCTTTGTAAACATATAAAGGAGTTTTATTTATTAAACTAATACCTGGAATGTTATACCTTACTGTTTATAAAGTTCTTTCATATAACCATATCTTACTTATCACAGCAAGCCTGGAAGACATTGGACCAGAGTATACTGAATAACTTGCCCCACATGAAAAAAGAGAGGGCAGATTAGACAGTGAGTTAGTTACCTTGGAGCTTGGTTCTTGATACGTGTTTCACATTGGTCTTGTGCAAATGAGAAAATTATATGTTCAGTTTGAGAAAATAGAGCATCTGTTTTCAAAGATTTGTGTTAAATATTTTTAAAAATTGACATAAATTCAACAACACCTAGCAATAAAAGTGGTATTGGGTTTAGGTCCTTCTTCAGGTTAGTGTTTGTTGCACACACAGTCAGCCTAGAATGTGCTTACATGTTAGCTGCCACATCTGAAGTCTCATTGCATGCTTGTGTGATTCCTGCCACATCTGGGTCCCAGTATGTGCTTACCTAAAAGCTGTCACAGCTAGGTCCCAGTGTGTGCTTGTGTGATAGGTACCATATTTGGTATCCCAGTGTGTATTTACCTGATAGCTTCCGCATCTGAGGTCCAGTGTGTGCCTCCATGAAAACTGCCACACCTGGAGTCCCAGAGTGTGCTTACCTGATAGCTATCACAGCTGTGTGTATATGTAATAGCTGCCACATCTATAGTTGTTTGATTACAGAAGATAAACCTCTTTGAAAATGCTTTGGAATGGTTACTATAAAAACTTGTTTGTAGTCAATTTGAAGTTTAACTGTAGTAGTAAGAAACTGTAACCACAGAATAACTAATTTCATGTTTGCTCTCATACACAGAAGCCAGAAAACTAAACCCACCACACCTTGTGGATAAATGACCCACAGGAAATCACACTTCTAGTGTCAGCCAATTTGTCTTCTAGTCAGATGTTGAAGAAACATGCCAACATGATATACTTGATAAAGCTGAGCATTTTTAGCTTTTCAGCATGAACCTCACTTAAGAGATAAAGTGAATCAATGTTTAGAATAAAAGTCTAGGTTTCAGCTTTAAGTATGTTAACCTAACATCTGTAAAACTCTTAAACTTTGAACGATGACTTAAATTATATTCCTCTAATTTATATTTAGTTAACATTTCCATAGTACCAATCCCATTTGTTTAAAATTAGATTGTTTTTTTTTCCCTGTAACTGACATAGGAAAACATTCCTTATTAAGTTAAAGAAATGAACATTAGGCTTTGCCTCATTATGCCTATTCTTTCAGGGGAGGTATTATCTATAATTTGAATTTCACTTTAGTGCTCTGAAATACCTCCTTTAAAAGCATTCTATTCTCATGTTGAAAATATCTTCTGCCTTTTTAAAATTTGGATAATTCTGAAATTTTTCTTCTTTCAGAAGAACTGAAATGATTTGTGATAACTCCTTACAGTCAGCTAAATTGGTGATTCACTGACAGTATGCAGAGATAGTAGATATTTAGAATGTCATTTATTCCCATCTTAACTGAAACTATTCATTGGCCCTCTGATATTCTTTATAAGAGAGAATACAAAAATAAGAAGTCTCTAGAAAAGTAAAATTAGTTCAAATTTTAATACAAGAAATCTCAATAACCATACATGAATATCAACATTTAACTTACCACAGTGGAATTTTGGATTTAATTCTCGCTATTATTATTATTATTTTAACATCTTAGATTTTCATACCTTTTGAGGCAGGTACATTGGATGGATAAGATGAGGTATCTAACAAACATTTTGGCCCTTTAAATACTTTCTGCACAGTTGTGGAGTATCTAGGAGATTGAGCTCATTCAGAATTTATTCTGCAGTGTTTAAAATATAAACTCATTATATCTGGTTTTTATGATGTCATTTACCTCTCAGAAGAGTAGAATTTTGAAGAAAAATTTTAGTTATACCTGACTTCTGTTCTTGTTGAACTAGATGTATTTTGGAATCTCAGGATTCACCAATTTATAAATATCAAGTGCAAAACATGCCAGATCTCAATCTCAATGAGTAAGAGATTGTTAGTTTAATTGTATCTGTTTCATTCTACAGATTTGGAAAATTGAGTTTTTGGCTATATTTATTTCTGTTAAATGTCTTACCCAATGCTTATTTTTGAATTTAAAAATATGTATTTTTTTTTTCTTTTAGCCGTGTCAGTTTGAACAGTGCATTGTACATTCTCTGCAATCACTTAAAGGAGTTCTAGACTGCAAGCCAGGAGAAGCCAGTGTAAGTTTTCTGTTACATTCAGCTTCTATTTCAAACGTTTCCGATGAAGCCTTAGGATAATCACAATTGCAAATCTTTGAGTCATTTCAGCACAAGAGCTTTTTTTCCTTTGACCGCCTGCTTATTTTATTTCATTTACATAGGCAACTGATTTCTTGGTTCCAAGAGAGGCTGATGAAAGTTACAGTGTGAATATAAATGTTGTAGGTAGACTACTTGCATTTTTGTATACGGAGAAAACTGGCTTTGGTGTTGTCAAGCAGCTCTATATCAGTGTTTTCTTAGGGCAAAATTACTGTAGTTAGAACATTGCCTATAGTCCAGCTCCTCATTCATGGCCCTTTTCAGAAAGGTTGCTCACACTGGAAGCAGTTTTCCATGTTAACTTTTTTTTTTGAACTTCATATATAAAAGTTTTGTTTTCTTAGCTGTCCAGAATTTTTCACCCAAATTCTTCCTTACAGGTCTTTCAACAACCTAAAACACAGGAAGAAGTTTGCCAACTAAGCATCAACATCATGCAGGTAACAAGTAAAAGCACTGATACCCTGAGCCTGAAATAATGCAGATTATTTGTAACCCCCTCTTATTTATAATATATGTATAATGTATTAAATATATATATTTAGAATGTGTGTGTGTGTGTGTGTGTGTGTGTGTGTGTGTATTTAAAACTAGTAGATAATAGTAAGTAAAGTAACAAAATAAGGTTCAAGGGAAAATTAATTCCAATTTGTTTTAGCAGTACCCCAATTTTTCATTTATATTACACTCCCCTGTTTTGTGTTCCTGTGCAGCTTTATATATATATTTCTGTTAGAGCACACATTAAATGACATGATAATTGTTTACACTGTGTCTAGAGTGTTAAATTCTTTGGGACTAGTGCTTTGTGGGCACATAAAGTTGAGCATGTGAGTGAATGAGAGAAAAGAAAAGGTGTTTTTCATAAAATATATGCAGGAACTTAATAGTTACTTTTCTGTCACTTACACAATATGCATTGGTGGGATCTATAGTCTATCACCTGTGGGTGATACACACATACATCATGCCTCTTATAGGATTTGTATTTCTCTTTTTATTTACATAAAATTATTTTCAATGTCCAAAGAGATTAGACTCTAAGAGTTCCTGTAACTAAACCTTCTTATTTTTTGACTTAGATTTTTATATATTGTCTGGAACAGTTAAGCAGCAAGCCTGATGCAGATGTAGATACTACACAGTAAGTAAAACAAATTAATCTCATTGATAATTCTGTTCCATTTTTTCATTTAGGACGATGAAAAATACAGGCTAATGTTATGTATTTGGTCTTATATACTACAACTTCAACAAGAAAGATAGTTAAACAGATTTTTCTATATTCGACCTATGTTTTTCCATAATTTCTTTATTTTCTAAACTCATCTTAACATTACTAGAGACATGTTGAACAAACTGAACAGATGATTAGCTTACTAATTATCCAAATGAGTAAATTTTATAAATAATAAAGTAGAAAAAATATATAACTCCTAGTCATCAACCTTTTCAATTCAGGTGTTAGAGAATTGTACCAATAGTCTTGTAAAAAGTTAATTATATTAGTAGGATTAAGTCTGGGTCAGGCTTAGTTATTTGAGCTACAGAGGACAAATTTTGGTTCTTGATATTTATAAATCCATGTGATAATTCTTTTATAATGTCCTTGTATAGCATTTTTTTAAATATAGTTTTTCTGAATGAAATTTGACACATGTAACTGTGTGCACCTAAGATTCATCTGATACAGATAATACTGAAATGCTTCTTAAATTGATAATTGAAAATTTGAGATTTTTTTCATGTTTATCTATTTCAATAATTGGTTTTTGCCTTTCAGTATATGACTATCACCTCTCTAAAACTTAAGAAATATCTAATTCTTCTAGTTTTTATTTTATTTGATTTTATATGTTTAACACATTAATTCACCAGGAAATTGTATTGTTAATAAGATTCCCAATATTATTGATTAAATAAGTCCTTCCGCTTGTTTTATTACAATTTCTGTCACATACATTACTGAATTCTAACATATAGTGTAACATATTTCTGAACTTTATACTCTGTTCATTCTTTCATATATATTTTTATCAGTTCATGTTTTTTAAATTATCATTAGCTTATTTTTAAATATTTTTTAGTTTGGCATCTTTTTATTGCTCTTCTATTTTAAAATATTATTTGCTGTTTTCATCAGTAAGTCTTCCATATGAATTCTAAAAAGAAAATAATTCTTTAAAGAGAAGAATTCCTGTCATATCTTTAATCAGTGGATTTATGATGTTCCCTCTTCTACAATTTTATATTTCTGGTCACTTTTGTTAAATAATTTCCTGACTCAACTCACTTGTAAATGGTTAACTATGAAAATTAGCTTGCAAAAGCCATGCAGAAATTTTGATAATCAAAACATTTCAATTATATGAGGCTATACCATGAAAATTAAATTATTCAATATTTCCCCTCTTGGTGATTTAAAAATTTAATTAAGTCAGGATTGGGAAGGCCAAAAAGCATAATTCTTATGATCGATGTTAATAGATAGTTTATAATGTCTACTTTGAGCTATTAATTGTTAAATATTAGTAACATGATTTTTGACTAAAAGAGTTATTTCTTATTAAAATGTAGTTGACGTACAATATTAGTTTCAGTTGTAGAACATAGCAATTCAACATTTATATGCTTTATGAAGTGATCACTAAAATAAATCTAGTAATCATCTGTTTCATGCAAAGTTGTTACTATATTATTGACTGTATTCTCTATGCTCTACATTATATCACCGTTATTTATTGTATAACTAGAAGTTTGTGTCTTTCAATCCCCTTCACCTCTCTCACCTCCCTGCCATCCCTGCCGCCAGCCATCAATTTATTCTCTGTATCTGTGAGTCCTTTTCTGTTTTCTTTGTTTGTTTGTTCTTTTGATTTGCTTTTTCCATTCCACATGTGAGTAAAATCATGCAGCATTTGTCTTTCTCTAACTTATTTCGTTTAGGACAGTACCCTCTAGATCTATCCATGTTGTCACAAATGGCAAGCTTTCTCTTTTTTTATTGCTAAATAATACTTTGTTGTGTGTATGCATGTGTGTGTAGTATACACATACATAAGAAATATACCATATCATCTTTATTCATTCATCTGTAGACACCTAGGTTTCTTCCATTACTTGACTCTCTTAAGTAATGCTGCAATGAAATAGGAGTACATATATCTTCCTTAATTTGTGTTTTGATTTTTTTTTGATAACTACGAAGGACTGAAATTTTGGATAGTATGGTAGTTTCATTTTTAATATTTTTTTAGAACTTCCATACTGTTTTTTATAGTGGCTATACCAGTTTGCAGTCCCACTCACAGTGAACGAGAATTCCCTTTTCTCCACATCCTCATCAGCACTTGTTGTTTGTTGATATTTTATTGATAGCCATTCTGACAGATGTGAGGTAATATCCCATTGTAGTTTTGATATGCATTTTTCTGATGATTATTAGTGTTGAGCAGCTTTCTGTCTCTTGGCCATCTGTATGTCTTCTTTAGAAAAATATCTGTTCAGATCTTCTGCCTATCTTTTAATTAGATTATTTGGTGTTTTGATGTGAGTTATGTGAGCTCTTTATATACTTTGAATATTAACCCTTGTCAGTTATATTATCTGCAAATATCTTCTCCCATTCAGTAGATTGCTTTTTTGTTGATGGTTTTCTTTGCTGTTCAAAAGCTTTTTAGTTTGAGCTATTCTCATTTGTTTAATTTTGCTTTCATTGCCCTTGTCCCAGGAAACATTTAAAAAAAAAAAATACTACTGAGATCGGTGTCAGAAGTTTTCTGTTTTTTTTATTCTAGAAGTTTTATGGTTCATATATAATATTTAAGTCTTTAATTCATTTTGAGTTTATTTGTGTCTACAGTATAAGAATGTGATTTAGCTTAACTTTTTGCATGTGTCTGTCTGGTTTTTCTAACACCTTTTATTGAAGACAATGTCTTTTCCCCCATTGTTTAATTCTGCCTTTTTTGTCTTAGACTAATTGATCTTATAAGCATTGGTTAATTTCTGTTTTCTTTTTATTTTCCATTATTTTGTCTTATTTTCTTCCAGTACAATAATGTTTGGATTATTGTAGTTTTGCAGGATAGTTTGAAATCTGGAAGCATGTTACCTTCATCTTTGTTCTTTCTCAAGATTGCTTGGGCTCTTAGGGGATTTTCATGGTTTCATATAAGTTTTAGAGTCACTTCTTCTAGTTCTGGTAAAAATGCCATTGGTATTTTGATGGAGATTGCATTGAATCTGTGGATTGGGTAGCATGGTTTGGGGTATCATGAACATTTTAATGATACTAATTTCTAATAATTTATGAGTATATCCTTGCATTTACTTGAGTTGTCTTCAATTTCTATCATCAGTATCTTATAGTTTACACAGTACAGGTCTTTTGCCTTGTTGGTTAAATTTATCCTTAGATATTCTGTTCTTTTGGTGTAATTGTTAATGGAATTTTTTTTAATTTTCTGATAGTTTATTATTAGTATATAGAAAGCTGCAGATTTCTGTATATTAATTTTGTATCCTATAGCTTTATAGAATTTATTTGTTCTAAATTTTTTTGGTAGAGGCTTAAGATTTTCTACATGTCATTTGCAAATACAGTTTTACTTCTTTCTAATCTGGATACCTACTCCCCCACTCCCCCTTTTCTGATTGCTGTGGCTAGGACTTTCAATACTATGTGAATAAGTGGTATAAGTGAACATCCTGTCTTGTTTCTCACCTTAGGAGAAAAGCTTTTAGGTTTTCACTGTTGAGTGTTGATAAGCAGTTGGTTTGTCATATTATGCCCTTGACCATGTTGAGGTATATTTCCTCTATACCTACTTTGTTGAGAATTTCATCATTAATATTCATTTTGGGGGGAGTTTTTTAACATATGTGGATGTTGAATTATGTTAAATGCTTTTTCCGTATCTATTGAGATAATCATGATTTTTATCCTTCATTTTGTTAATGTGATGTATTACATTGATTAATTTGGGGTTATTGAGCCATCTTTGCATCCCTGGAATCATTGTGTATGATCTTTATAATGTATTGTTGAATTTGATATGCTAATATTTTATTGAGAATATTTGCACCTGTTTTCATCAGGGATATTGGTCTGTATTTTTTTAATAGTATTTTTGTTTTTGGTATGTAGGTAATGCTGGTCTCATAAAATGAGTTTGAGAGTGATAGGTATTAATTCTTCTTTAAATATTTGCTAGAATTCCCCTGTGAAGCTCTTTGGTCCTGAACTTTTTTGTCTGTGAGTAGTTTTTAAATTTAAATTATTGATTCAGTTATTTTTATTAAGTTGATGGTTGCTTAAGTTTGAATATATTCTGAAAGTCCTACATTTTTACTCACTTCCTCCTGATGTTTTTTTCATTTGTTTTTTGTTTGTAACATAGTCTTTCTCCTCATTTGGCTTATCTCTCTGTGTTTGTTTCTCTTTATTTGCTACATCTATCAGTCTTGAAAGAGTGGCCTTCTGTAGAAGGTACCCTGTGGGGCCCAGTGGCACAGTCTTCTCTGGTCACCAGAGCTAGGTGCTCCCAGAATGTCACCGGTGTGGGTTGCATGCACCTTATTACAGCTGTGCTATAATTGCTGCTGGTGCTCTTATGTGTTGGGTCTCCCAAAGCCAACTGGCTGTGAGGACTGGCTGCTACTGCTGAGATGATCTGGTGTGAGGGGGCTGATCCTCTAGAGTAGGAGTCACTGTGGAGGAGCTGCCTACTGGGTGTGTTGATGCTGGACTGCTTGAGAGGTGTTTTTGCTGATGGCTGAGTTTGCCCGCCAGGTGTGTCAGTGGTGGAGCTGATTGGGCAAGGTTCCAGGGCTGGTTGAGGCATGTGCTGTAGTTGTGATGTCCTTCCCACCTGTAATTCACCATACTGAGGGTGTGGGTCCTGACCATCTTGAGTCTTTGCCGCATCTACCCACTAGGCGTGGTTTTTTCTTGAAATCCTGAGTTGTAGAAAAGTCTATTCAGCTGGTCTTCGGGTCATTTTCAATGATGTTTGCTCTATATGTAATTGGAAGTTTTGGTGTGTCCATGGGAGGTACTGAGCTCAGGATCTATCTACTTCTCCATCTTGACTCCCCTACCACCCAGGGAACAGACCAAAAGATTTTAAAGTCAAATATACATAAAGTTCATTGCATCTTTTTATTGACATGTACTTTACATATAAATAATATAGTAGCATTTTTTTATTTTAGTGCCTTAATTGTAACTGTTCTCTTCTATTTTCAGTCTTTCTGTTGATGTTTCTTCTCCTGATTTGTTTGGAAGTATCCATGAAGATTTCAATTTGACTTCTGTAAGTAAATGATAAATAATTAAAATGAGAGTAAAGCATGTCATTTTAAAACTAAAAATTTTATAAATCTGTCTAAATTACCAACTACATTAGTGCCATAGCATACTACTCTAAACTTCGCAGTCATGTTTTATTTTGTGAAAATTTTAATAAAAATATAATTTTGTATGTAGTCTACATTTAAAATCTTTTTAGCTGAAACTCTGCCTTAGGTAATTTCATCTGCTCTCTGCATCATGCAGGTTCTTGGGTGTGAACTAGGTGTCCTAGTGGTTCCCTGGTGCTTGAAAGTTGGAAAGGAGGCAAAGGACAGGTGCCCATTCCCCTCACATGTTTCCTCTTTAAGCAGAGAAGCTCTCCTTTTCTCTATATCTAATAGCATTTTATTTAAATACAAAGTTCCATGACAAAAACAAAACCAGACTTCTTTTAAACACACACACACACACACACACACAAACACACACACACACACACACAATTCATACTTACTTTATCACATGTATAAATTCAGCTGTTGAAATCCAAACTCCAGCTTTCCTTAAAAAAAATTTTCTCTGGCTTGTCATTAGCTTGAAGGGGGGTGTGTGTGTGTGTGTGTGTGTGTGTGTGTGTGTGTGTGTGTGTGTGTGTGTGTGTGTGTGTGTGTGTGTTTTTCTCTCAAGAAAAGAAATTCCTAAATTTCCTGCCTTATTTTGTTTTCACAGTTATTTCAATTCCTAAATAGAGGATTTGTTACATTGGGGAAAATATAATTTAATCAAAGTTTAAACGAAGTAACTTTTTAACAAAACCTTTTCTAGGTTTAATTACTTCGATGGCTAGGTAGATAATGGTACTATTCACAGAGAGAATTCAGGAAGAAAATGGGTTCTAAAAAAAGATTAAAAATTTATTTTAATCTTTGAACAAGTAACATTTAAGTAGAGATATATAGTGTGGGATTGGATATATTTATCTGGACCCCAGGAGATAAATCTAGGTTTGTGAGTCAGCAGTATAAGGCCTGGGGGTGGATGAGAATACTAGAGAAAATACTGGTAAAATGAGAGGAAAGCCAAATATATAAAAATAATATAGGGAGTACCAATATTTAAGGGATGGCCAGAAGCAGGGAGCCTTGAAGTTTCCTATAAAGGAATAATCAAAGAGAGAAGGAAATCCAGATAGAACAATATTCCTGAGACAGATGGAAAAACAAAAAACATTTAAACAAAGGAATATTTAACAGTATCACAGACTGATGGAGGATCAGATTGGGTCAGGTGAAAACTAGAGCCTCATGATCTTGATAGTTGTAAGGTCATATATGATTGTGAGAGAATCACATCATTGGATTGCTGAGGAGCCATCTGCTTACACTGGGTCATGAGTGAATAGGAGCTGAGGAAGTTGATGTGGAAAGTTTAAACCATTCTTTCCACTGTGAACATAGAAAGAGGGCTAGAGTAGGACATGGACTGGAGGAAAGATCCTTCTAAACTGAAAAAGGCCTTGCCAGCCATCTGGCCAACTATGCTTTTTTTCTGTATTTTAGAACAAGCCTAATTTTACATGATAATTTTTCCACTATTTGAAAACAGCTGCTGTGTGTACTTGGAATCTTCCCTTCTCCTAACACTCTAAATCGTTTAGACATCTCCCAGCTGATGTGCTTGTGGTCACTAGTTCTCCTCAGAGTTTAATTCATTCCTTCTTCAAAGGAGGCCCAGAAAAGATATGATCCTGACTACTAGGAAGCAACCAAAACTACACCAAAACTAGGAGGTTACATCTCTCTGTTGACTTACATTGAGCTTACTGACAGCCAGAACCCCAAGTTTCACACTTGCTTCTGCTACTCACAGGAACTTACCCTCCCATTTTATTCCAAAGATTATTCATTTGGTAACAAATTTATTTTCTAATTTTTCCCTCTTCTATGATATCTTGTTAGATTTGGCCCAAATTATTTAGATCTTAGGGTCTTGTTTTGTTATCCAGCAGTAGCAGTTATGGTAGAAAGAAGTCTAGATTTAGAGTCAGAAGACACTGGTTTACTTCCTAGTTTGCTTCTTACTAACTGAATAACCTTGGGCATGTCACTGAGGATGTCCAGTTTTCTCTAGGACAAAACCAAGATGATATTGCCTATACCTCAGAGATTTGGTAAGGAATAATTGAAATAATACATAAAGCCATAGTCCTTAATCTGCAAGTACTATCTTTAATAGATTGAGTTGTTATTTTCAAGCATATATATTCATCTAAATTGTTAGATTAGTCATCTAAGCTTAAGAATTTGATGATTTGATTGTGTTGTTCAATTTTTCTTTCCACTTTTATTTCTTCTGGTTGGTTAGATTTGAGGAGGGAAAAAGGCACTTACTAAGGGTTAAGACTTTAAGTCACTCAAATAATTTTTCTATTTTGGGGGAAGAACTATACAGATTATGAGAAAAATCAACCAAAGAGTGTTAATTAATAATGCACAGAAGATGCAGCAGACTCAGTTAGACTTGTGAGTCTAACTAAAGAAGGCTAATATTTGGAGGGAAGATTTTTGAAGAAAAAGGCAAGTAGGGATTGATTTTATAACTGAGAATCCAGTTGAGAATTTGGAGGAGTGCATCATGTTTAGAGTGCCTGATGAGACATTATGTTTATTTTATGTGCTTTACAAGGTTTGCATAAGGGTAATACCAGCCTTGGGGCAAAAGGGAATATTGCCTCCCATCCCCAGCCTTATCAGTACACTTTACTTCCCATCTGCAGATTAATTCAGGGCCATTAACAATGTTTCATTTATTTAAAGGTACTATAATAATTCCTTGGCATTTTAATTGCATTATTTGGGGAACAGAAAAGGTATTGAATGGGCTATACTCTGCCAGAAATAAAGACAGGCACATTTTAAATAAAAAAATTGAGAAAGTTTTTAAAAATTTGATGAATTTAAATGAAGTTATTTGGAGATATAATCTGTGCTTGGCAATTGAGTTCAAGGAGTATATATTCATCTGTGGTTTCTATACCTCACAGAGACTCAAGGACCTATTTATTTTCATGTTTATTGTATTGACTTCAACATAAGTTATTCTGATTGCATATGAATCAGTAAACAAAATACGGGTGAAAAATTTTCCTGGAAAGTGGTTTTTGCCTTTGATTTTAGTCAAGGGATCTTAAACTAAGGCCTTAAATTAGTCACATTTGTTCCAGAGAATGCTCTTCACCTAAGGGAGCACCGGGACCATGCTCTCAGTGAGCCTCAATAGCCAAGACAAAAATAATACTTCTGAACTGTAAAAGATGTTTCATTCATTAGCATTGGGGCTGGTAATTTTGATAAGAAATTACTTTATGTAGCTAGAACCCTGAATAGTACAGAATGTGGGGCTCTAGTCCTCTCTATGACTGACATTGAGGGAGAGTCCCCTAGCCTCTGTGCCTTCTCTTCCTGTAAGAGGGAGACTATTCTACACTTAAAAAAAAAAAAAAAAAAAACCGTGAAGGCCCAAGTTTTTTGAAGGAGCTTATCATATGGATTGTATTATAATTCTCTTATAAACTGTTTTCTAAGAGTTTCCACATTTTTGTTACTACTTAGAAATATTCACTTTTTTTTAAGTTTTATTATTAGTTGCAAGAATTCAGTACGTTGGTTAGACATTTGTATACTTTATAAAACTATCCCCCTAATGGCTCTTTCTTTTCTCTGGGCTCTCAAAAATATTCATTTTGTAGCTTTTTTTATGCACAAAATATTAAGTAGGATAACTAATAGTTATTCCTCTTTTGCATTAGAGCATTAGATTGACAGCTAATCCTACTATTTAACTGTGTTTCATCAATCTATGTTTCCATACAGCTATTAAATTTCAAAAGGAACATTCTTTAACTTTTATTATATAATAACAAGCAATTAATAGAATTACAGAATTATATTGTTTCTCTCTATATTAATATTGAGAAAGAAGGACCAAGAAAAACAAAGTGTTGACTATTGATATTAAACACCAAAATATTATAATTAAATTTAATAAGTGATAAATGTTATCTGTTAGACTCTCAATTTGTTAACTGTAAATGTAATTTTGTAAAAATTTGTTTTGCTTTTAGGAACAGCAACTTTTGATAGTCCTAAGTAATTGCTGCTACCTAGAACGTCACACCTTCCTAAATATAGCAGAACATTTTGAAAAACACAACTTCCAGGGAATAGAAAAAATAACACAGGTAAATGAATTATGTTAAATGGACAAGTTGGTTGTTTTATCAACTTAGTTTCCAAACTGTTTTCTAAGCATCGTCTTTCTTTTGCTTTCCTACTCTTTTCCTTCTACTTGTTCTCCCCACACTCATATTCCTTCCCCATCATCACCCAACCCTATCTTTGAATGATTGCTGTCCTTCTCATAACTCACCTTCAATTATTAATTTAATACTCTCATCTTTCCTCTAGAGCAAAGCTTTCTCAAGGTTAGAGCTGATGTATTCCTCACCTAGGCTGTTTAAAAGTAAGCTAATCAAATAATGAGGTAAGGGCATTAAACCCAAATCTTTAAGAGTCATCTCAAATTTGGCTTCTTTTAGATTAAAGGTTTTATTTTTAGCCAACAGCAAACTCTCTGAGCCTACAGAAAAACCTCTTCCTGCCTATTCACACTTCTTCCTCTCTCCCTTTCCATAAGACTGCGGTGATCCTTTTGCTTTACTACTTAAGCAGGCACACGGGTGCTTGAGCACTTGTGTGTACACATACGCAAAACTGGCTTAACAACAGAATTTACCAGAAAAGTACAAGTACAGACTGAACACAAATGAGTCCTGTGTTAATGGAGTAGGTTTTTAAAAGAGTTATACTTTGTTGTGTATATTTTTTTTAAGTAAGCAGAAAAGGAAAATACGAAGTAAACTTGTTATTAGAGGTTGGTTGGTTCCTGAGCATGTTTATCAGATTTCTAAGTAAAACTAAGCTAGAACCACTTTTTAATGTCAGTACAGTTTTCTCAGAGCAAAGAATAAGAAAGATAATCATCTTGTTAATCTTATAATCAACATGTACTCTTGATAGATTGCATATTTTTTACAAATGATAGTTCTAGTTCATGAGCTAAATTGGGATTTTTTTTCAAAGAATGAAAATATCAAAGTGGGTGGCTCTCTCTTGTTTTCCTGCCTTTTCGTAAAGATTAATCATCCTGATGAGAAATGTTGTGACTTAAGACTATAGGGCCAAAAGTCAAGTTTATTTCCAGAAATTTTTGTATTACGAATTACAATGTACTCTCTTGCAATAAGTAATGGGCACTTTGTTCTAATGCAACAACAATAATAATACCAGTATGTTTATTGGAGAAACTTTTTATCATTTAAAAAATATATGAAATGATTAGGAATTTTATATAGCAGAGAATAAGTTAGGTTTTCTTTAGTGTTTTACAAAGTTTTAAGTAGGAACTATATATTGCTTCAGTTTGTATTATTAAGAAGTAGAATGAAATTGATATCTAAAGAGATTTAGGTATCCTTCTTAGTCTTTTTCCAGATCATTTTGAGAACAAGGTAATATGAAGAATTTGAGAATGCAGCTTAGACTAAATGATGGGCTAGTTCTCACATTCAGAATTAGGATTTTTTTCTGTATTTAAAAAAAAAATTTCAGTTAGAGTGGGCATATGATATATTAATTTCAGGGGTACAACCTAGTGATTAGACATTTATATAACTTACAAAGTGATCATATCGATAAATCTAGTACCCATCAGGTACCATACAGTTATTATAATATTATTAACTGTATTCCTTATGCTATACTTTAAATCCCCACAACTCTTTTGTAATTACCAATTTGTACTTTTTAAGCCCTTTCCCTTTTTCACCAACCCCCCAACTCCACTCCTATCTTGCAGCCATCAAAATGATCTCTATCTGTGAATTTGCGATTTGTTTTTTTATTTTGTTCTTTATTTTCCACATGTAAGTGAAATTGTATGGCTTTTGTCTTTATCCGACTTACTCCACTCATAACAATACTCTCTAGTCTAGGTCCATCTATGTTGTTGCAGATGGCAAGATGTCATTATTATTTTATGGTTGAGTAATATTCCATTGCATGTATGTACCAGCTTTTCTTTATCCATTCATCCATTGATTGACACCCAGGTATACTCAATATCTTGACTATTGTAAATAATGCTATACCTTAAAAATAGTGTTTTAGATTTCTTCAGATAAATACCCAGAAGTAGGATTACTGGTCCTTCTTTGTCTCTTGTCACGGCCTTTTTTTTCAAGTTTATTTTTTCTGGTATAAGTATTGCTAACCCAGCGTTTTTGTTTGTTTCATTTTCATGAAACACTTTTGTCCATCCCTTTAATTTCAGTCTGCAATCTCTTGTAGGCAGCATATATAAGGGTCCTGTTTTCTTATCTGTTCAGCTACTCTGTCTTTATTGGAGCACCTTATCCATTTACATTCAAAGTAATTATTGATAAATATGTAGTTATTGCCATTTTATTATTCATACTTTTTATTCTTTTTTTTCCTTTTTTCTTCTTCTTAAAGAACTTTCTCCAGCATTTCCTGTCATTTGGAATAATGGTAATAAACTCTTTAGCTTTTTCTTATCTGGGAAGCTCTGTATCTGTCCTTTGGTTCTAAATGATAACTTTGCTGGGTAGAGTAATCATGGTTGTAGGTCCTTACTTTTCATCACTTTGAATATTTCATGCCAGTTCCTTCTGGCCTGTAAAGTTTCTGTTGAGAAATCAGTTGACAGTGTCAAGGGAGCTTCCTTGTAAGTAACTAATTGATTTTCTCTTGCTGCTTTTAAGATTCTCTCTTTGTCTTTAACCTTTGGCATTTAAATTATGATATATATTGATGTGGGCTTCTTTGGGTTCATCTTGTTTGGAACTTTTTGCTTTTGTGTCTTTTTCCTTCACCAGGTTAAGGAAGCTTTTATCATTATTTCTTCAAATAGATTTTTTTTTTTTATTCCTCACTCTCTCTCTTGTCCTTCTGGTACCCCTCTAATGTGAATGTTGTCCCAGAGACCCCTTAAACACTCCTTTTTTTTTTTAATTCTTTTTTCTTGTTTCTTTACTGATTGGGTGTTTCGTTGTTGTTGTTATCTTCTAAATCTCTGGTTCAATCCTTTGCTTTATCTCTTTTATGTTGATTCCTCCTAAGGTATTCTTCATTTCTCACTGGTTCTTTTTTATGTTTTCTATTTCTTTGTTAAAGTTCTCATTAAGTTCATCTCCTCTTCCCCTAAGTTCAGTTAACATCCTTATAACCAGGGTTTTGAACTGTGCATCTGGTAGATTGCTTGTCTCCATTTTGTTTAGTTCTTTTTCTGAAGCTGTATTCTGTTCTTTCATTTGGGACATATTTCTTTGTCTTCTACTTTGGCTTCCTCCCTGTTTGTTTCTATGCTAGGCCTCCTGGTCTTAATAATTGATAATGCAGTATGTCCAGTGGATTCAGTGGTACAGTCTCCCTGGTCACTAGAGATGGGTACTCAGGTGTGTTCTTTTTTTGGATTATGTGTACCCTCCTGTTGTAGTTGAGCCTTGGTTTCTGTTTGCATGTCAGTTGGAGTGATTGATCCTTGGGCTTATCAAATGTGTGGACTGGCCAGCAACTAGTGGAGGAGTTGTTGCACAGGGACTATTTGGAGCAGGATTCACTTTAGCAAAGCAGGTGTGTTCTCAGTCTGCACTTTTGGTTTGTCATGCTTCGATGTGACCTTGGGTGGTGCTCCGGCTCAGACGAAAACTGGCCACTGGATGTGCAAGCCAGTGGTACTCCCTGAGGGGCTTGCTGCAGGCCAAATTCACTTGCCGCCAGTACCCAGTCTGGGGCCATTTCGCATGAGCTGCCAAGCAATCAGCAGATGGCTGCCACACACACTGAGCTTGGATGTGCCTCAAGAGACCAAGCCACAAACCTAGGGCTTGGGACTGCTCAGCAAGAGATACTGGCATACCGAGGCTGGACGCTACTTATTTAAGTTTTGTGAACTTTTGAGAGATTTTAGGAAATTCCACAGCATGAACCAAGACAGGCTATGTGTATGCAAAATCCACTGGAAGTGACTTCGGGGGGCCTGCAAGTTCGGAGGGTTGAAGTCTCAGGGAATCAACAGGGCAACCAATTTTAACTAAGTTGATGGAGACTCAGATGCGGCACTCACCTGGGTCTGCATACTGGTTGGAGGGACCATTCGCCGCCTCCAGCATTCTGTCTGGAGGAGAAAGCTGCTCCTCTAGCCCTTGATCCAGAAGCCAGACAGTTTCTACCGATATGTACCTTGCACCTTTTGAGCTGCTGCCCCAGCACTGGAGCTCATAGCAAGTTGGTCAGGTAAGTACATGCACTGATTCTTTAAGAGGAATGCCTGGGACTCCTGCAGCCCTCCGTCTTACTCAGTCACAGTCTGCTGATTTTCACACCCAGATGTTATGGGGCCTCCTCAAAAATATATTTTATTTGGTTGGCATCATGAAATTAAGGATTCACTCATAATAAATAGAATCAATAAATGATATAATCTACACCTAGTTTACTGTCTATAGAATTGAATGATTTCAAAATACTCAATGACCAATTTTAAAAATTCCAGATTTCTGGTCAGTATAGTGGAGTAGGTCTCCTCTCACAACATCAAAATTTAGAACAATCATCATAAAAAACTGCCTGAAGTCTAGCTGAACAAATGTCCAACAACTAAGGACATATAGAAAAAAGCCACCTAGAGACTGGTAGGAGGAGCAGAGCTTCCAACCAGGTTGGTTCCACAGCTATGCGTGGGTGTTAAAAATTGGGAGGGATAGCTCAGCTATAGAGGTAAAAAATTGGGAGGGATAGCTCAGCTATGGAGTGTAAAAGCTGCCAGCTGCCTGTCATTGTTTTTCAGATGAGAGAGAACTCTAGAGGCAAGATCATAGAAAAATCACAGGGACACATAGGTCCCATGAATAATTTGTTATCTATTTTTTTGCCTTGTTTCTGCTCTTAGAGATAGATAATGATTCACTGTGGGCTTCTAACTTGGTATCACTAGACACTAGACATTCTCTGAGAGCTTCTTCCAGGTATGATCCTGTGGTTTGCCAAGGGTTTGTCCAATCTTATCTCTTCCTCCTTTCTTATCAGTACTTCTACAAGAAGTACTGTAAATGACCAGTTGTTAATTCCCTAATCTTGTTCACATGTTCAAAATTAATTTTAATATAGGAACAGTACACAAATAACCATGCTTTTTAGGAGTTTATTAAATTTAATGACCAATGATTATTTAAAGCTAGAATGAGTGCATATATACAATTTTATTTGATGCAGACAGCCCTAGGAAGTAATTAAGGAAGATATGAACTTTTTTTTTATGCAAAAGGATGCTCAGAGAGGTTAATAATTTGCTCTATTTAAATAGGACTCAACATTAATTTTTCTCATTTCAAATCCAGAATGCTCTCTGGCCCTGCACCATACATCTTAAAGAACAAAATTGTTCCCATGAAAATATACCAAAGGAATAAGACAGTTATGGCAGCTGTAATTATATAATTTCAAGGAACTTTTTAAACATATTTTAACCTGTCTTAATCTTTATAAAGCAAATATTCAATTTAGTGTTTGTATAATTGCAGATTTTCAGTTGATTCGGGACTGTAGTCATTAAACAAGTTTGTCATTGAATTCTTGATTTGAGGTTTTATTCCAACACGGGAGTTAGAAGAAGGACAGCTTGCTTTTTTCTTTTTTTTTTTTTTTTTTACTATGTCTAGAGAAGATCCTTTACATACATCAATCAGTTTTAAAGATTTTTGAGTCACTTGAACCGTATGTACCATATTTTACACACTTGATTATTTTTAGCTTAATTGTATATAATACTTAAATTTTGTTAGAAACCACTCAAATTTATAGATGTGAATGACTAGTTTTATGTCTTTTATATTTGCTTTAGTTTCCCCATCTCTTCATAATATAAATCAGGTAAATTATTTTTAGAGGCTGTTTTTAGAAAATAAATTAATTGTAAATTAATCTAGGAGTTTAAGTTCTTATAGACAGGAATTATCAGTTGATCAGCTGTGTCTCTGCCTACTAAATACTTAATTTTTGACCCTATTTAACTGCCTCAAGTTCCTTGTGTAAATGGAGAGGGAAAAAAGAAAAACATAAGCAGATAGTACAGCTATAAGAACTCAAGGACTTTATAATTTATAAGGTAAAATATTTTCTCTCATGTACAGAAGTTAATTCAGAAAAGCTTTCCCAAAGCAAGTAAGGAGATAAGCTTTCCCATAGAAGATGTTGTTTCAGAGATGAAAGAAAGAATTTGGGGAGGTGTAGGAATTAAATGTGTAAAAACCATTGGTTCACTGGTTAGGTAGGATTGCTAAATCAAAAACCTTTCACCTGTGTGGTGGCTCCATAGTGTAATGGTTAGCATGTATGCTTTACTCTCAGAAGGTCCTGGGTTTGCGCCCCAGGTAGACCCATGGACCATGCGCCAGAGGCCCCAGGCTCTGGGTGGCACCACGAGTGCATGGGAGGAGATGCCCCACTTAAGAGATCCAGCTTTTAAGGGGAGACAGCAACAACTGTAGGTCATGGGTGGAAGTGGGAGGGGAGGAATCAAAGAGGAAGGAAATCAAAGAGTGGGGCAGGAAAAAAGTTTCACTTGAGCAGATAAAATTATACCACTATTATAGTTGTCTTTATATTTTTACTATTTTCATTCTCTGGACTTGTGCTTTGTTTCCTCTTCACACTCTAAACGGTTTTCTTAGGAGATCTTATCTACTTCCGCTGCTTCATTTATTGATGTCTATGATTCCCAAAATGTTTACCTTTAACCTACATGTTATTGCCAAGATTCAGTTCTATTTCTTACCAGACATCTTTACTAGAAGTTTCCACTGGGATCAGATCAACATTCCCAAATCAAAATAATCTTTCTTCCTCTTTCAGATCAGCCTCCCTTTATGAGTTTTCTGTTTTAGTCAATAGTCATTGAATCAGCAAGCCAGGAACTTGGTAATTGTTCTTGACTTCATCTCTCATGAGGATTTATGCTGAGTCTTCTCAGTTCAATCCCTTAGCCATCTTCTGAATTTGTCTCCACCTCTTTAATTTTCAGTTCCTGTCCACACTCTGTCCTTTTTCACCACTGTGCTATTGCAGGAACCTCCCTACCAAATTCTTTAATGTCTAAATTCTTTCCACTCTCCAACTCATCTGCGTGTTTCAAGGATGAGCTTTCAGAAATACAGATCTGATTATATTGTTCCTTCTTTTTCCCATATTTCAGTGCTCCGCATTGCCTGAAGAGTAAAACCTAAATCCCTTAAGTTAATATATGAACAGTGTTTTATTCTTTTTTCATGGCATTCAACTCTCTTACTCCAGTTACCTGTCATCTAGCCACTCATCTTTCCTTGAACATTTCATGTGATTCGTCTGCTCATTCATTCATTCTTTCTACATCAGCTTACCAGGCTCTATTTTAAGAACATTTACCATAGCTTGTGTTGTATTGTCTGTCTGAAATGGCTTTTCCTCAACCTCAACTTAACAAAATCTTGATCATCTTTCAAATCCCACCTCAGATACAGATGTCTCATCTTGTAGAAAGCCTTTTATGGCCTCTCCTTATATATCATCCCACAGTACAAACTGGATCACATCCTCTTCTTAACATGCTTTGATTCATAGTGCTGGAATAGCATTTTAACACGTTATGTTATGATTAGTTTAATAGTGATATTGTTTTAGATTATAAGTTTTTAAATATTTTTAATTAAATACTTTAACCATATAAAAGGTCTTATGTAGCTATAAGAGATATAATAATAAAATGAACAAATGTGCACCCACCAACAAGTTGAAGAAGCCTTCATGCCTTGCACATTTACATCATCCTCCTTTCCCTTTAGAATCACTTCTGCATTCTGTGGTTTCTAAACAATGCATTGTTTAATATTACCTACTTTTGACTTTTAAATAGCATAAATGGTATTATATAGTATGAATTTTTCTGTACTTGCTTTTTCCATTTAATATTGTTTTTTGACATTTAGCCATGTTACTGTAAATAAGTTATGCTAATTTGTCAAATGACTCAGAGTGTCCCCCTTTTTTATTCATCTAAAAGAGTTTGTATAAGATTGGAATTTGTTTGAATATTTAGAACTCTGGTAAAACCTTGTAGGCCTGGTATTTTCATTGTGAAATGATTTTTAATGACTGTCTTAATTTCTTTAATGGTCAAAGAACTATCAGGTTTTTTGTTTCTTCTGGTCAGCTATGGTTATTTGTATTTTCTTGGCATAATATTTTTATAATAGTTTCATATTATTTCAGTCTCAACTATATCAGAGGTTATGACCCCTTCTTAAGATTGAATACTGAATTTTTTCAGTCTTTTTTCCTCAATTAATCTTGGCAGAGCCTTTTTAAGAACCAACTTTTGGTTTTACTGTCTCTTTTATTCTTTCTTTATGTTTTAATAAGTTGGACACTAAGCTTAATTGTTTTATTTAGTAGCTCATTGATTCTAAATCTTTCTGCCTTTTTAATTTGAACATTTAAAACTATGAATTTCCCTGTCTCTAAAGCTATGTCTTACATACTAACATATGTTATTTTAGTTTTCAGTTTTGTATTTTCTAATTTTAATTTTGTGTTTTTCTTTGACACACATGATGCATAGAAGTGTGATTTTAAATTTCTAAATTGTGGGAGCAGTTCTTTCCATATTAGGAGTTAGTTTTCTTTGTTAGAGATTTCTAAATTGTGCTGAGGTCAGAGAATATCATGTTTTTAACTTGCTTGAAACTTGCTTTGCAGGATATATAGTGAGTTTTCTTAAATATGTTGCCTTGCTTGAAAAGATTTATGTACTCCAGTTTTGAATACCACGTTCCATATATGTTTATTAGATTAAGTTTGTGAATTATGTTATTGAATCTCCTGTATTTATTTCTTTTGTTTGTTTATATTAGTCTTTAAAAATGTTGACTGTAGAAAGAGATGTATTAAAGTCTTTCTTTGGCTCTCTTTAGATATTTCCTTTGCCTTTTTTTCCTGATTGATATCTTTAATTAATTCTGGAAAATTATTAGTTTTTACCTCTTTGAATATTTATTCTTCTCTATTCACTCCTTTTATCTCCTTCAGGATTTCTATTGGATATACAGTACATCCTCCTAATCTATTCTTCACGTCTCTTGCATTTTTCTTCCATCTTTGTTTCCTCATCTTTATTTCTCTGTCATGATTAGGAATAATTTCTTCAGCTTTCTCCTCTAATGCACTGTTTCTACAGTTGTGTCTAATTTTGCTGAAATTTGCTATCTATTGATATTTTAGTTTTTCATTTTCAGAAACTCATTTTGGCTTTTCTTTTACGGACTAAGGGGATATGATTAACTTACTCTGGAATAATATAATTTCAAACAGTATTGTAGAAGATAGTGGCAGTGTAGCTTTTTCCAATGTCCCTCAGATCATTCTGTGTAGGTGGCCAAATCAAATACAGTCTATATCAAATAAAAGACTATCCCTTCCTCCCTTCCTTAGTAGAAAATTATAGCAATCAAGTGAAGCCTGATTAATGGGATTTGAGGT
The DNA here is from genome assembly GCA_004027375.1 of Macroglossus sobrinus. Classification (NCBI taxonomy): domain Eukaryota; kingdom Metazoa; phylum Chordata; class Mammalia; order Chiroptera; family Pteropodidae; genus Macroglossus; species Macroglossus sobrinus. The sequence continues at coordinate 378,440 of PVKZ01000855.1, read as the reverse complement.
AGTTAGCTTGATTATAAAAAATTCACAGAAAATAAAAGTTTTGGGAATGATAAAGATTAGTAGTAAGTCATCAGGTTAGAATCACAGTAGAAGAAGGGGGTAATGAATGATGGTGCTCACTGACAAGTCCTAGAAATATCATCTGTTCTTCTCATTCAGGGTGATATAGATCCTGTTTTATATAAGGTTTTCTTTTTTTGTTTGTTTGAATTTTACCGCCAATCTACTAGAGATTAAGAGTTTAGTTTTTAAAATTATTTACCTGGCATTTATTTTGCCAAAATTTGATAAATTGTGGTTCAGCAACATAAAGAAACATCAGTTTGCCATTTGTGCAGTCATCCATTTGTAAAGAATCAAAAATATATATTAATTTGAACCTAGTAATCCAAATTCACTTGGATAGAAGTTCTGATTAGAGTTTGATGAGTTTATTTCAATGTACTCTTTTCTATCATCTTTGAAATAACAGGTTTCATTTTCCAGTTTATCCTTTCTCAGTAACATGCTTTTTAAAAAGTATTTTTACCAAAAAGTTTTTAAAATAATAAAGTAGAAAATTTAAATTGGGAACATTAAAATAAATCAAATAATGATTTTACTTTTTTTAACTAATTTGAATGAGTTGAAGGCAACTGAATAGATAACAGCCATATATTTTAACATATAGTCTTATAAATGTTTCTCTTTTTTTTGTTATTGTTTCTATTAGATTGTGATTTCCTTTACAGTATTTTTTTTCCGTTTAACTTGCATTCATCATTATCAGGTAGTGCTTTAATGATGGATGGACTTTATTCTTGCATTTCGAGTCGTGTTAAGCAAACTTAGTTAAAACCTATGTTCACAGCTAGTGTGAACAAGGCATTAGTGAAAATAGGACAGTTGAAATTATAAAAACTGCTGCTAGCATTTATTATGTGCTTTAAATATGCTGTACAAGTTTCATAAATTATCTTTGTAAATTCTCACAACAAAATTTGTGAGGTGAGTACTTTACCTTAATCCTGCTTTGTCACAAATTAATACTGCCACTCCATTTTCTTTTTGTTTCATTTGCCTAGTATCTACTCATCCATTTATTTTAAAAATTGAGGTATAATATACATACAGTAAAACACACAGATCTTAAGTGTACAGAATCCACCACTCATAAATTTTCCCTCATGCCCTATTCTAGTCAACATGCACCCCTCTCACCACTATTCTGATTTCTATCAGAATGTATTATATTACCTGTTCTTGAACTAAATGTAAATTGGAACCATGCAGTTTGTAGCCTTTTGTGTCTGGCTGCTTTTGCTCCAACCTAATAATTTTTGGGAGTCACTGAAATTGTGTGCCCATCAGTAATTTATTTTCTTTTATTGCTGAGTTTGGTTAACCACATTTTGTTTACTTATTCTTATGGTACTGGCCATTGGGTTGTTCTAGTTGTAGGTTTTTATGAATGTAGTTGTTGTAAAGTCTTTTTGTGAACATTTGTTCTATTTTATTATTAATTCGTTGTTAATCTCTTACTGTACAGGTTTCGGTTTCTGCAATTTTAGTCATCAACTGAAGGTGTTGGAATGTATTCCCCTCAGAAAAAGGGGAACTACTATATATCTGTAGACATGGAATTGCTGGTCATGGAATAAGTTTATTAGAAACATTGAATAGTTTTCCAAAATGGGTGTCTAATTTTATACTCAGTCAACTATGTATGAGTATTCTAGTTGTTCTACATCTTTGCTGACACCTCATATTATCATTTTTATTTTAACCAATCTTACTGCTTTCATTGACTTTTCCTTGATAAATGATGTTAAGCATTTTATACATTCAGATATTCATATTTAGCTAGCTTTTTTTATGAAGTGCTTGTTCAATTCACATACTCGTTTTTCAATTGGGTCGTTCACCTTTCTATGAGTGATTTTAAGAAACCTGTATATAAATTCTGTGTGTGTGTGTGTGTGTGTGTGTGTGTGTGTGTGTGTGTGTGTGTGTGTTCCAGTTCCTGGCTTGCTATTCTGTTTTTATAATGATGTACTTTGAGTAGAAATTTTTTAATTTTGATGCAATCCAGTTTACCAATTTTTAAAATGTTTAATGCCTTTCATTATCTTGTCAAAATTTTAACCTGCTTCAATATCCTGAATATTTTTTCCCAGGGGCTTTGTAGTTTTAGCTGTTATGTTCAGGTCTGTGATCTTTCATTAAGTATTACATTTTGTTCATTGTGTTATTATTATTATTATTATTATTATCATTATTATTATTATTACACATATATTATAGGTTTTTAGTATGTCTTGAAACCTTGGTTCTTTCTTTTCTGATATTTTTCTTTTCTTTCTATATTGCATGGACTAGGACTTCTGTTACAATCGTGAAATATATATGGTATGAGGGGACATTTATCAAGCCATTATTTTTAATCTATTGAAATAATCCCACTTCTGTATAATATGTTCTTTTTATTTATAGATTCAGTTTGCTGATAGGATTTTTATGTCTTTTTTCATGAGGGCTATTGGTCTGTAATTTTCTTTGCTTGCAATATCCTTGTCAGTTTTGATATCACAGTTTTGCAGGTCTCGCCAAACAAAATAGGAAATATTCTCAGGGTCTAGTCTATTATAAATTTTGTGTGTGATATAATTTCTTTCTCAAATACTTGGTAGAGCAGTAAAATCATCTGGGCCTGAAGTTTTTATCATGTGAAAGCATTTTAAATAATGGAATAAGTTGTGCCAATTCTAGAAAGTTGGTGTTTCTTAGGAGTTTATTTATTTTCTCTATGTTGTTCGACTTACATAAAACTATGATAACCCTTTCAAGAATCAACTTTTGAAATTGGTGGCTTTCTCTAATATTAATCTTTTTAAATATTTAATTGATTTCTGCTCTTATGCTTAATTATTACTTCTTTCTTTGACTTTAATTAATTTTCTCTTTCTAGCTATCTGAAGTAGATTAAAACATTAATTTTAAGCCTCTCTTCTTTTAAACCTTTTAATAGATGCACTTTTGGCTATAAAACCCACTGCTTTACCTTTGTTACACAGATATTGATAAAGTTGTATTTTCATCGTCATTTTGGGTTCTTAATAGTATTTCCTTTATGGATGCCTCTTCTCTTTCAAGAATTAACACTTGTATTTTATAATCCCAAAGCATCTCTAATCATCTATTTAGGTTTATGTTTCTAAATATTTGAGAAGGAAAGTGATGACAGAGGATGGAAAAGAACTTAAAGTTCATTCCCCAGCACTATTTTCCTAAATTGTTCATCCTCCTCAATTTCATCTGTGCTTTTAGATTAGAGTTCTTTCTCAAGTACATGGATGATATATATACTCTTTGAATCCTTGCATATCCAAAAATACATTTCTTGGACTTTGTTAGTGAACGATACCTTGGATAAATATCGGATTCTTGGTTGCATTTCTTTTATTCCTCTAGATATTATTCTAGTAATTGCAGGTTCTGATGTTGCATATGAGAAATCTAATATCAGACTGATTCTGCTTTATAGGTAAAATTTTTTTAAATTATTTTTTATTAAGTTTATTGAAGCAACATTGGTTAATACAATTATATAATTTTCAGTGTGCATTATCATTTGACATCTGTGTATTCCATTGTGTATTTACCAACCAAAGTCCAGTTTCCTTCAGCTACAATATATTTTCCCCCTTTACCTCATCTACCTTCCCCCTCCTCTCCTACCCCACTCGTCTGTGGTCCTCTGGTAACCACTAGTCTATTGTCCATGCCCATGAGTCTCTGTTTGTTTGTCCTGCTCATTTGTTGCTTTTAGGTTTATATCTCACGTATAAGTGGTATCATGTGATTTTCAACTTTGTCTGGCTTATTTCGCTTAGCATGATTATCTCAAGGTCCATCCATATTGTTGCAAATGGCAGTATTTCATCTCTTCTTATGGGTGAGTAATATTCATTGTATATATGTACCACAGCTTCTTTAGCCAATCATCTATCATAGGACACTTGGGTTGTTTCCATGTCCTGGCCACTGTGAATAGTGCTGCTATATGCAAATATCTTTTTGCATATGGGTTTTCAAGTCTTTGGGGTAAATTCCCAGAAGGATTTCTGGATCATATGGTAGATCAATTCTTAGTTTTTGAGGAAACTCCATACTGTTTTCCACAGTGGCAGTACCAATTTGCAGTCTCACCAGCAGTGTATGAGCGTTCCTTTTTCTCCACATCTTCTCCAACATTTGTTATTATTTGTCCTGTTGATTATAGCTATTCTAAGAGGTATGAGATGGTTTCTCATTGTGGTTTTGATTTGCATTTTCCTAATACCTACTGATGTTGATCATATTTTCATATAGTTGTTGGCCATTTGTATGTCCTCTACGGAGCAGTTTCTGTTCAGGTTCTCTGTCTATTTTTGATTAAATTATTTGTGTTTTTTTTTTATTGTTGTTATAATTGAGATGTATGAGTTCTTGGTATATTTTGAATTTAGGTCTTTATCGGAGGTGTTGCTTGAAAATATATTTTCCTATTCGGATGGTTGTCTCTTTACCTTGTTGACAATTTCTTTTGCTGGCCAGAAACATTTTGGTTTGATGTAGTCCAATTCTTTTATTTTACCTTTTACTTCCCTTGCTTTTGAGGTCAAATTTATAAAATCTTCTTAAATCCAAGGTTCATGAGTTTAATTTCTATGTTTTCTTCTATGTGTTTTATTGTGTCAGGTCTTATTAAGTCCTTCATCCATTTTGAGTTAATTTTGGTGTGTGGTGATACACAACAGTCTAGTTTCATGTTTTGCAGCTGGCTTTCCAGTTTTCCCAGCACAATTTATTGAAGAGGTTTTCCTTTCTCCACTGTATGTTTTTGGCCTCTTTGTCAAAAAGTATTTGCCCATATAAATATGGGTTTACTTCTGGACTCTCAATTCTGTTCCACTGGTCCATGTGTCTGTTTTGCTATTAATACCATGCCGTTTAAATTACTGTCGCTTTGTAATGTAATTTGAAATTGGGCAGAGTGATGCCTCCAACCTGATTCTTTTTTCTCAGGATGACTTTGGCAATTAGGGGTCTTTTGTGCTTCCATACAAATCTGATGATTCTTTGTTCTATTTTTTTAAAAATGCCTATAGAATTTTGATGGGGATTGCATTAAATCTGTATAATGCTTTAAGTAAAATGATCTTTTTAACTATGTTGATTCTTCAAATCCAGGAACAGAGAATATCTTTTCATTTATTTGTATCTTCTTCGATTTCTTTTAATAATGTCTTATAGTTTTTGTTATATAGGTCCTTCACTTGTTTCTATAAATTTATTCTTAGGTATTTTATTCTTTTTGTTGCAATTGCAAAAAGAATTATTTTTTCCACTTCTTTTTCTGACACTTTATTATTAGACTATAGGAAAGCTATGGATTTTTGAACATTGATTTTGTATCCAGACACTTTACTGTATTTGCTTATTGTTTCTAGTAGGGTTCTGTGGAGTCTTTAAGGTTTTCTATATAGAGAATCATGTCATCCGCAACTAGTGACAGTCTGTCTTCTTCATTTTCTATTTGGATGCCTTTCATATCTTTCTCGTATCTGATTGCACTCGCTAGGACTTCCAATGTTATATTGAATAATAGTGGCGATAGTGGACAGCCTTGCCTTGTTCCTGATCTTAGAGGGAAGGTTTTTAGTTTTTCACCATTAAATATAATGTTGGCTGAGGGTTTGTCTTAGATGGTCCTCATTATGTTAGGTACTTTTCTTCTATACTGATTTTGTTAAGCCTTTTGATCATAAATGGATGCTGTATCTTGTCAAAGGCTTTTCTGTATCTATTGATATGATCATATAATTCTTATTCTTTAATTTGTTTATGTGGTGTATCACATTAATTGATTGGTGTATGCTGAAACATGCTGAAACATCCCTGTGCCCCTGGGATGGAGCCAACTTGATCGTGTTGTATAATCTTTTCAATATGTTTCTGGATTCGGTTCACTAGTATCTTATTTAGGATTTCTGCATCTGTGTTCATGAGAGATATTGGTCTGTAGTTTTCTTTTTCTGTGTTATCTTTACCAGGTTTTGGTATCAGAGTAATATTGGCCTCATAAAATGGGTTGGGAAGTATTGCCTCCTCTTCGATTATTTGGAAGAGTTTGAGGAGAATAGGTATTACATCTTCTTTGAATGTTTGGTAGAATTCACTGGTGAAGCCATCTGGTCCTGGACTTTTACTTTTTGGTAGGTTTTTTGATAATTGTTTCAGTTTCCATAATGCTGATCGGTTTATTTAGATTTTCCAATTCTTCTTGATTCAGTCTAGGAAGGCTGTATTTTTCTAACTACTGGTCCATTTCTTCGAGGTTATTAAATTTGGTGTGATATACTTTTTCATAGTGTTCTTGTATAATCTTTTGTATATCTGTGATGTCAGTCATAATTTCCCCTCTTTCATCCCTGATGTTGTTTATTTGTGTCTTTTTTTTTTTTTTTTTAGTGAGTCTAGCCAGGGGTTTGTCAATTTTATTAACCTTCTCAAAGAACCAGCTTTTTGTTGCTTTTATTTTTTTGTATGTGTTTTCAATTTAATTTAATTCTACTCTAATTTTGATATTTCTTTCCTTCTGCTGTTCTTCCTTTTTGTTCTTCCTTTTTTGGTTTTTTTAGCTGTTTATTTGGGCTCATTCTTGTTTTTGGAGATATACCTATAATGATATGAACTTTCCTCTTATCACCGTTTTTGCTGTGTTCCAAAATTTTTGATATATGTACTATTATTGTCATTCATTTCTATGTATCTCTTGATATCTCTTTTATTTCTTCTCTGACCCAGTTATTCTTCAGGAGCATGTTATTTAATCTCCATGTATTTGTGGTTCTTCCTGCTTGCTTTCTGCAGTTGAACTCTAGTTTCAAAGCTTTATAATCAGAGAATATGATTGGTAAGATTTCAACCCTCTTATACTTGTTGAGGCTATCTAGTCTGTTCATTTTGAGGGTTTCAGTTTCTTTGCTCTGTTCATCTAGATGTTTTTTCAATTCCTGAAATTGATGATATCACTCATTTCTGAATTCACTGAGTTTTTTTCAGAAATAGCATCCTGAATTCTCTCTCTTTTAAGTTGCATATTTCTGTATCTGTAAGCTTATTTTCTGGAGATTTTTCTCTGTCTGGCCATTAATGAAAATGTATTCTGCTGTTTTTCCAGAAAGATTTAGTACATAAAGGTCTCTACTTAGCCTGTTGCAAAGAAGGCGCTTTTCTTTTGGTTTCCTATAGGTGGCGTCTAAGCCCTTGGATCCCTGCTTTATATAAAATCTTAATAACGCTTTTTAAATTTTCTTGGAAATATTTAATCATGCTCACTACCCTCAGTTTCAGTCCCTGTCAGTGTCAGCGACAGTCTCAGCAATGTTTGCTCAGATTCCCCTGGGGCTCCATGGTGATCTGTCTCTGAGGGTATGGGAGGAGGAGCCCTCTGTGTTAGGGGTTGGGGGCTGCGTCTCAGCCTCGGTTTTGTAACCATGGCCAGCAAAAATCAACTGTTGTTCCTCTGCTTTCTTCCCTGATGACTGGGCCCTGCAGTTTTCCCAGGCAGGGCTGTTCAGGGAACTTGCCACTCCTTCACCCCTCCCCATCCTCCTGCATTGAGCTCAGGTGGCTGCCGGAGGCATCTTCTTTATTTCTCCCAGTCCACTGCCCGACACCCAGAGTTCTGACCTGTTGTAGCTCTTATGCGCAGGTACCACATTCAGACGTGCTTGTGTGCAGGGCGGGTGTTTTTTGTTGAGTTCTAGGTGTTCAACTTACTGTTGTTTCAAAGGGAGAGATCTGAGGACGTCTCTCACTCCGCTGTGTTTTCGATACATTATTTTTTTGATCTGGAACCTTAAAAGATTCTCTCTTTTTATTATTTAAAAATTGGGTACTTTAGTAGTATTTACATAAATGTGTACAATGTTTCATTAGTCTAACCTGGAACTCAACAAGCCTATTCAAATTGCAAACTTGGTCTTTAGAAACAAGTTAATTTTTTTCTATTGCTTGTTTAATTATTACCTGTTCTCTAACTACTCATATTCTCTTCTTAAATTTTTTTTTTTTGCATATTAGAGCTTCTGGATCTGTCTTCTTAGTCTCTTATTTAATAATTTTTACCTCTTTACATTTTTACTCTATGCTTTGAAGTATTTAATTGCCCTTAATTTTAGTCTTAGTAGTGACCAGTACTTTCTTCAATTAATTTACTCAGTTGTTAGCTTTGGAAATCATGTATTTTATCTTCATGAAGTCTTGTTTTAGTACCTTAGTCTTCATATGGGTTTTCATTACTTTTCTAAATTCAAGTTTTGTTGATTTTCTCTTCTACAGCTTAATTTCATTGTTTGACAGATATTCCTGTTTATAGATGCTAAACTCTCTAGATGTATATTTGTTTTTCAACATTAGCTTCTTGAAACTCAGATCTGATATTGGAGAGAAGCTTGTGTCCCATGGGTCAATATTGTAGAAGCAGACAGGTCACCAGTCCACTGCAGGAACTCACAGTTCACCTGGGCCAAACTTTTTGTGAAGATGACCTCTAGTCCATATGTGGGGATTAATTCTTATCCTATTAAATAGCTATGCAAAAAGTGTTCTCTTTTTACTGAAAATAAAGGAAATAAAAATCATGTGTTTTTTTTTCTGTAGGAAAGTTGATAAGTACTTTTAAAATTTACATTGTATTACATTTTAAAATTTACATTGTATTATTTTCCTTCACCCTCAAATGGATAACTTACTCTTTATTATATGTTTATAGGTTAGCATGGCCTCATTGAAAGAATTAGACCAAAGACTCTTTGAAAATTACATTGAGATGAAAGCCGATCCCATTGTTGGCTCCTTAGAACCTGGAATTTATGCAGGCTATTTTGATTGGAAAGACTGCCTACCTCCAACAGGTAAATGGTATCAAGTTATCAAAGTTCGCTAAAATTAGTCTAATACATCTAGTGTAATAAACATAGATGTGCTTTTATCAATTAATAGATGCTTAAAATGCTTTTCTTTTTATTCACATTTTTCTTGTCTTTACTAAGGGATTAGTTTGATTTTAACTTTTTATTAGTTTAAACCCATTTCTTGATAATTTAGAACTTAGTACATTTTTAAATTATTAATACTTAATTGCTTAATTATTTTTTAATTCCAGAGATTAATTAATATACTTTATAATATTTGATCATTTTTAATAATGCATACTTGCTTCCTGTGATTTTTTTTTTATTACATTGATATAATAGACTTTTGACAGTTTTAAGTAATGACTTTGTCATCAAAAAATTAAGGTATATGGTCACTCCTATGTAAGACCTAATTATTGATGCTGAAAAGGTGAAGAATAGAAGGAAAATGTGTAGGAATAAGATTAATATAGCAATATAGCAAAGACAATTGAACTGTAGGAGAATGACACAGTTCCAGTATTATCTTTGTGATATCAAATGACAGTCACTTAAATCACTAATATCATGTATATATTAAAAAATAACCATTGCTTTCTGAATCAAACCTTTTGGTTGCACAGTTTTTTTTGTAGGAAATAGTGTGCAATACATAAAACCAAGCTACCTACTAACATTTTTATATAGAAGTAATCCTATATAGAAATGATCATGTTCCTATTATAAAGAAATGATTATAGGTTGTTTTTGGATATATATGTAGATGCATCAGGAAATTGTTATCAAATTTGAGTTAATTGTCATTCTTTTAACTAAGCGTATTAATCGCCTTTTGTTTTTATTGTGTAATGCTTTTATTAGATGATGATAAAACTGTTTACTTTTTAATGCCTTTGGTTTTTATTGTATAGTATTCACATTAGGTGGTAACAATATAATGATGCCAAAAGTCTAAACTAAAAACCAGAATAATTAAATTAATAATATTTTATATGACACAGGTATTTAATTTTCTGAAATCACAGTTATTATAGTCATATGAGGCCTTTTACCTAAAGCTGGTCCTAATTGATATTTTTTTCTCTAAACTTCATTACCTTTCTACACAAATATTCTACTGTTTCCAAACTAGATTATAGTTTATATCTCAAATATATTCTCTTAAAGTTTAAATCAAATCCTGTTGGTATCATGTTTAAAATCTTTGCCATACCTTCTCGTTATTCTTACAGTAAAATCTGCAAAACGGTTCAGTGCTGGCCCCTGCATGGTGCACACCACCACCATCCACCACTGTTCCCCATTGGCTCTGTCCAGCTGTGCTTCAGCACATTGGAGTTTTTTGTTGCCTAGACCTTCCAAATCCTTCTACCTCAGGGCCTCTTCAAGATTGTTTTTTCCTTTGCTTAGACAGTAATTCTTCCTTATCTTCATAGGACTTCTGTCATTCAGGTCTCAACTTAAATATCGCCACACCAGTCACCCAATTTGAAGAAATAACATGGCCAATGGAAAATATGTATAGTACTTTAGATTTAATCTGTGAAGCTACCTCATATTTTATTTGTAAAATAATTATTTCAAGTGAGAATGCCTACATGTGGTTCTAGCACTGGCCTTTTTACTGGTCGAGCTTATTAAAGCTAAATCAATAAGGTCATAGTTAGTGGGTTAATTATCACAAGGTTGTTGATAAAATTGATCTTCTGTGATAAGCATAGTTTATGACTTTAAGTGAACAAACATGACTTTCAACAAGAAATTATCATTCTCATTCCCAAGATCATTAGTTAACAGCCTCTGGAACTTTTGATCTGTTACCTCTTTTCAAACTCGGGCCCAGATGACTTTTGAAATTTCAATATTTTTGGATTTTTGAAATATATTATAGTTCATGTACCATATATATTACATTACATCTCCAACAGGGATTCCTGCAGAGAAACATGAATACTTAGCCTAGAAGCAATGATAATGTCTTATTCAGTTCAGGTGAAAAATGTCACCATAAGACTTCACAAATTTGCAAATTCATGAAAAAAAATCTTTCTCCTTCAATCTTATATCTCCAATATTTAGACTGTTGCTTTGTACATAGTTCCTGGTTAGCAAATATTTGTTTACATTACATGAATGATCCCCTTTGGAGCTTCCACAGGTGCCTCTGCTCGTGTTCTCACTGCCCGGGCAACACTCTATTGCTTGGCCTGTGCGTACTTCAGGGCCAACCTCTGAGAATAGTGCTTTTGTCCAAGAAGTCTTCTTCTATCATCATGACAAGACTGTTTTCTTGTTCTCTGAACATCTATTACATCTTTTAACTTCTCTTATCTTTAGTACATGTACATTGTATCTGCATGAGTGTGTATTGTGTGTAGCATCTGTTTTCCCTGATTAGGGAGAAATTTTAAGCAGAGATGTGAAAAGATTTCTTTCCTATTCCCAGATATTAGATTATTTAAGTATTTTTATTGAGCACTGTCTGAAAGGTTCAGATTCCAAGGGGCAATTATCAGAAAAGTTTTTCAATAAAATCTCTTTATTTTCAGCTCAAGGTACTCAGATAATGCCTGCACTGGATTCTTAACCTCTGCTGGTGAACTGTTTCCCAGGTCTCTTTATTTTTAACAGATCTGAGCAGAACAGAATGTCACTGTCGTGCCCTTTCTTTCAAGTCCTAGAAGGACTAGAGAAAAACAACCTGAATTCTGCTAACTAGCCTGAGTACTGTTTCTCCCCTCTTGAATGGCCTGCCTCCACCTTCTATATAAAATGGCTGAGAGGGATGGCATCTAGTAACCGTTTTTCTTTTCTCATTTGGGGAACTTCTCCTTGTCTATAGCATATATAAATTATATCATGGGAAAAGAAAGACCTGACATTGCTGTACTTTTATGGAAACAGTTTACCAATACTATATATTCACAAATATAGGAGTTGTTATACGGCAGACCATATGTGTGTGCACGCACACGCACAGCCTAAGTTTTTAAGCTCCTTACAAACAATTTCAGTCGTTGTGTCCTCATAACATCTGGCTCAGTGCCTTGCATATAATTATCACTTAATACTTGTTATAATCTTCTAATTTTAACTATCATAAGATGACCACATTTATGATCTCTTGAGAGTCGGGAGGGGATGGGCAGGGCACCTAGGACATTAGGCACGAAACCAGCAGCTATGGTCACCCTACCTGTAAATTTCAGTTCTTCTCTAATAACTCCCCATCACTCTTCTCTTTACAACCCAACTTTTGAAAAAGTCATCTGTCATTCCTCAAAGATTCCATACTAGTCTTATCTATCCTCTCATGTCAGATGATCTCTCTCACTTCTGAAATCTGCCTGCACTTCCACCATTTCACTGAGACTGTTCTCACCAAAACCACCTCTGATCCTATAGTTGGAAATCTGCTAGGTGCACTCCTTTTCCTATTTTATTGTCTCAGTAGCACTTCCATTGTTGAACCTTCTTCCTGAGACTGTCTTTCTGAGGAATCTCTGGCCCCAATCCTAGTTGATAGCTCCTAATTTCCTTCATGGACTGACTTTTCTTCTTCTTCATAGCCTTGTACTACAGCCTGGTATTTTCAAGACTGTCTCTCTCTATCATTGGTAGTCCTAATCTCAAATTTTCTCTGAGTCATCACCTTCGGCATCTCTCTCTGTAGCCTAATCTCTGTACACTGAGCTTCAGATCTTTTTATCTACCTTCCTAGCAGATACCTCCAATGTCTGCTGGAACATTCCTGAGGCCTCCTCAGCTTAGCCAGTCCAAAAGCACACTCGTCATCTTCTGTTTCTCACCAGCTCCAAATCAGTTGTTTCTGCTGCTGTACCTCAACTCAATGTGAAGGAATGGAGATGTCAACCAGGATTCCTCCTACTCCTCTAGTTCCATCAGAGATCTAGTTACAAGTGCCACCTCCTTGTCACCATCGCTATTCTGCTCCCTATCACTTTTCATTTTTTCTTACCAAGACATCCAAATGTCTTCTTGTAGTCCCAGCACTCAAGACTTGCCTATTTCATATCTATGTCTACCTCTTTGAGAAACTCATCTTTCTAAAATATAAATTGGATCTGTCATTCCCCTGCTTAAAACCCTTCAGGATGACTCATTCTTCCTCAGCTAAAACCTAGACTTCTTAGACATTGCTAATGCTTATATTTGCTCATGACTGTCCTTTATTTCCCTCACTCTCCTCCTCTCAACCTCTCATGCCTGCCTCTAGGCAGCAGGCAGTCAGAACCACTTCAGTGTTGAAAGCCCATACTGCTCCACTCCTGCTCTTTCCTTATACTTAGGTGCTTCTTCCTGGGGAGCTTTTCCTACTCACCTCCTGACGTGTATCCAGGTTTGGTTAGTATTCCTTCATCTTTAGTGCTTCTGCAGTGGTTTTCTGTTCTTTGCATCATTCTTACATGTGGTACTGTCATCATTTTTTTTTCTGGTCTCTCCTGCTCTGCTGGGTCTTCCTGGCGCAGGGGCTATCTTTTTCATGTCTGCACTCCCAGTGTTTAGCACAGTCTCAGCATAGATAAAATACTCTGTGTTTGGGGAGTGAATGAAGACAGATAGGTTACTAATATGTGTTACATGCTGCTGAGACGGCTCAGACACTTGGCGACCCTGTGAATGAGTGATGTCCACGATGTTCTCTCCTCAGCAGCCCTGTTCAGCTCCTACAGATGCATGTTTATGGCTTCTATTGGGGGGTCATCCCATCTTATATTTGGTCTTCCTCTTTTCCTGCTGGCTTCTATTTTTCCAGTATTATTGTCTTTTCCAAAGAATTCTGCCTTCTTATGATATGCCTGAAGTAGGACAGTTTCAGTTTTGTCATTTTTGTCTCTAGCAATGTTTCAGGCTTAATTTGTTCTAGGACCCACTTGCTCATCTTTCTGGCAGTTCACAGTATCTGCAGAGCTCTCCTCCAATGCCATGTGTCATATGAATCAACTTTTTCTATCAGCCTTCTTCACTGTCCAATTTTCACATCCATAGATAGTAATAAGGAATACGAGGGTGTGAATGATCTTAACCCTGGTCTCTAATGACACATCTTTATACTCTTAGTGATCTTTCCTAATTCTTCCATTGCTGACCTTCTAAGTCACAGCTTTTTTTTGATGTTTTATTTATTAATATACAGTCTTACTAAATATCAAGCCACTCTTCAGTTTATCTTCCAAGTGTTTGCTATATGGTTATGCAGTTGTTATTTTCAATTTTTTTTTCAGTAAGAAAGTAAATCATATTATGTTCTAGTTTCCATTATTATCATTTACTTTTTAATAAATAGTGTACAGTGGATATCCATAGTTGTTGAATCAAATTAAATTGAATTAAAATGAGTATATTAGGACTCCTTTTCTTGTTTTGGGAATTCCCATATGGTAGATTTGTACACACTTAAATTTTGAGCAATTGCATTTGAATTAAATTGTAAGTATCATGTATACCCAGTACATCAGCAGTTGTATTTGACATTGCCATGTAAAAAGTAACATATTGCTCAGGGATAGTTTAAATTAATTTTAGCATTTAAATTAATATGTTCTTTAATTATTAGCATGAACATAACTATTAGCACTGACAGTATTCTTAAATTATTTGGTGTATCTTTTAAAGATTATCAAATTACTTATGATGTTTCTGTGAGAACAGGAAAAATTGTGACACAGCTACTGAAAGTTTTCTCTATGTTTAATGATTATTACAACAAATAAGACTTGGTAACTAAACTTCAGTTGCTCATATCTGTCTCCATTTAAACTCTAGTTGTTACTGGGAAACACAGTTTACTTGTGAATGATGAAGAGGAAGGCTCTCCTCTCTTCCTCCCACTGTCCTTGACTTGCAGTTTCCCCAACAGTCAGGAATCTTTAATGTACACTGAAGTCTGGCAACAGCAGTGACAGCATTCCTGGTGGAGTGGGATACAGGCTTACTTTCTTATCAGTTCACCTCTGTAAGGGGTATCTTTGGAAAAAAGCAGTGCAGGAGATCTTTTCCTCCCTTAAGGGGCACAGTCAGGTCACAGTACTTCAGAGGCCATGACTATTGACTGTTGTTAACCATGGTGGACCATAGGACAAGGCCTCAGTGAGAATATCCTCATATTTTCTCAGCTATGAAATTGAACTAGTACAAGCTATTGATGTAAGTAATAATGGTTTGTTGCCTCTGGATAATTTTTTAAAAACAAAATTAATATTTTGCTATTGGTGTGACATGAGTGATATGGCCTTTTACCTAGCTCTTTTTTTTTTTTTTAAGATAAACATTATTTAAGAGCAGATGGCATATGGCACTGCAATGTCAGCAATACTCTTTCTCAGATTCCAAAAACACTTAGTTATTGTCAGTGTTCATTTCATTTTTGTAAACTATTTAGTTCTCCTCTTTGTGTATTTTTGACTTTGTGACACTAACTGTACTTAGTCTTGCATAGTCATATAGTGATTTTTGTTTGTTGAGAGTTGACTTGAGACCTCATGCGAAGTGAGCAGCCAAAATAGTTTGACTATTAATCTTCCCGAATAATTTCAAATAACAACTTTAGTATTATCTTTAAAGTTTTCATCTCCAAAAACTAAATTTTTAAAATTATATAGGTAACTGATTACTTATTGCTTAAGTTAGCAATAATTTCTGATTATGTAGCAATTTTTTAAATCCAGTTGATTCATTTCATAATTCAAGAAGAGATCCCATTAAAGCTATAGCTATGCTTTTATAACCTGACAATTGGATATTTAAATTGTTTTCACCTCTTTATCTGTATACATGTCAAGAAAGATTATTCTGGTAGTTCTGAGTCACTAAACTGTTTGTTTTATTATCCAAAATTATTAAGAGCTCAGAATATTTGCATATGATAAATTTTATCTAAATTAAGAATATTATTAGTCTCCATTTACAAACTCACATGGATGTTTACATCCTTAAAACATTTGAAGAAAAATAATCATTCAGCTTTTCACTTAAATATTGGTTTTAACTTTTTTCTATCTAAATAGCATACAAATTATATATATATATATATATGTGTATATATATATATACCTCTATATATTATATATTCCTTAAAAATATTTAATAAATGAATTTTAACCACTTTTATATAAGTACTTTTCTGATTTTTAATTCAAAATGCTTTTATATTATAGTTACTAAAAGTTATAAAGGGAAAGGAAGACATTTATATAATTGATAACATGAATATTTATAGTGCCTTCTAAAAATATAGTAGCATAAAGAGTTGATTGTTACATATATAATATACATATAATCTGGAGCAGAATAATTTTTCATGTATCAGTAATGTGTCAGGTTATAGGCCCCATAGTAGTGCTCAGTTTCATCATTGAGCCAGAGTTATTTAGTGTACATTGTAAATGCAATGTGCTAGGCAGCATGAAAGGCAGTGGAAGAAAGAGAAAATATAAATATCATAATGGAGACAAAGGCATTTGTACAGCTCTGCTTGTCTGTGCTTATTCTACTCAAGAGAATTTTAATCTTATATTAAGATCTCTACCTTTCAGAATCTTATCTTTCAGACATTTTCATTGTCTGACTTCTGTAAGAGTCATTTCATAATTACATTATCTCATGAATCTTATAATTTCAAGTAATTCAAAGTTCAGGTCAGTTTAGCATTTCTAGAAAATAAGAGAAATGTTAGAGAATGAGGATAAGGAAAATAGTATCTTTGATTTTCAGAAAATGGAAAAGCTTGATGTTGTTCTTTGAGCAAATAGATCATGAAAATGTTTGTGGGCCCTTTAAAATAATAAATTATATATGTTATCTGTATGTGTGCATTCATGTTCACACATGTATTTATTATATACACATATGCTTCTATACACACACATACATGTGTTACTATGTATATACCATGTATATACTATGTATATAAATTGCCATTTATTAAGTATATACTATGTGCCAGGCAGAGGACTTTACATAGATTACCTGGTTTAATCCTTAGCACCTCAAGAAGTAAGTGATATTTTTATCCTCGTCTTATAGATGAAGCAAGCCATTTAGCACAGAAGAGGGTAAGTAAATTGCCCTAGATCACATAGCTAAGTGGTGGGGTTCAGAATTCAAATCCAGCAGCCCCTACTTAAAAGCACTATGTTGTAATGGTAGACAAGGAGCTAACAATTTCCATTAAAAATCTATTAAGAAAAAAGTAGATAACCTGGTATAAGACAAAAATCTTGAAATTCACAAAAGAACTAAAATGACCAGTAAACATGAATAGATATTAAAACTCAAAGAATCAATACTCAAAGAATCAATACTCAAAGAATCAATACTCAAAGAATCAATACTCAAAGAATGAAAATTAAAAATTGCATCAAGTTGTCATTTTTAAAAATTTTCAGTTGGCAAATGTTAAAAAGCTTGATAATACCTGCTTTTTGGTAAGGGTACCAAGAAATGAACAACCCAACTTTCTAGAAGTGTAAACTGACACAGCTGTACAAACTTATGTATGTGTAGTGCATGCATATATATGTATGTATAATTTGCTTAGAAATTCTAAGAATTTATCTTAAGAAAAACATACAAAAAAAGAAATATATGTAGTGGTGTTTATTGAAGCATTGTTTTATATAAACAAAATCTAAAAAACAACCTAAACGCTCATTAGTTAATACGTTAAGTTATGATATATCTAATGAATAAGATGCATCTATTACCAGTGGATGAGATGGACACACACTCCTTTTTAATGGATCAGATACACACAGATTTTGTCCATATGACCTGTGAATTCTCACATTGTAGCTTTGTGCACTCCTTAAATTTTGGGCAGTTGCATTTTAATTAAAATGTGTCATGTATACCCAACATGTCAGTTGTTCTATGTGGCATTGCCATGCAAAAAATAACATATTGTTCTAAGATAGTTTAATCTTGCTAATTAATTTGGTAGACAAATGCTTTTATTATCCTCTCATTTTTTATTCTAAAGAGAATATGTGATTTACAGTTTTTCATGTACAAATGTATCTTGACAAGGGGTGGGAAGTAGAAATTTGGAAAACTTTAGTTTTCTGCTTTAAAGTTTTGTGTTTGAATATTTATAAGGAGCTTACATTGGTATTTTTTAAAAGATACTTGTATTTTTTAAAAAATGAAGAAAACTATTCAGAGTCAGCACACATGAAAAAAACAGGTGACTATAACACTAACTTATTTTCTTCATAGACACATACTGATTCGACAGTCCAAGAAATGATACACTGGATAAATTAGGAGTCATTTCAGCAAGTCATTTGACAGTTTTTCCTGATAAGTTTTTGGAATCAGCGTGGCTGGAAAAATTATAGCCAGGGTGTCTTGATGTCAGCCTACAGGGAAATCTCTAGTCATTGCAGGAAGATTTTTTTAAAATAATGTTTAACATTCTATTAGCCATTTGAAAATGGAGGAATAAAAACTACATTAGCCATATTTATGGAGATAAACCTAGTATTAGCTTTTCTAGCACTGTCTTACATTGTATATACAAAGATTCTACAATGCTTTTATATAAGCCTGTGATGGGTTATCCTAACATTAATGACAAAATTTAACATGCTTTATTAATTAGTACCACCACAGAATCAAAAACATAAACTTCAGAGGAATTCTGGTTTTGGGAAATGGTGGAAGAAACTGTATTGTATTGGGCTAATCCTTCCACAGTTAAAAGTGTGCACAAACTATAGAAAAGAAGTATTTGAAGCACTGGAGGGTTATAGAAAGCAAAAAGAAACTGAAAGGAATGCTTCAACCTTTGAAGGAGGTGAACCTGTACTGGCCAAGATCTGTCTATATATAGCTTTCACCTGAGGGCTCTCCATTTTGCAGCAATTACTCCAGTGATTACTCCTTCAGCAGAAAGCCACAGCCCTGTGCTACAGGGATGGTGGGCTGAAGAAAGTAACAGTAGGTGGAAACGTACATCTAAAGGAAGAAATAAAAGCACCAGAAATGGTGAATATGTGGGTAAATATAAAAAGCAAACTCTTCTGTTTTTTTATTTTTTGGTTTTTAATTTTTCCAAAAAAGATAATTGTTTGGTACAAGAAAAATCCCAATAACTTATTAAATTGAATTCACAATCAAAAACCTTATTTTGTAAAACTCCAAGTCCAGGTGATTTTACTAGTAAATTCTATGAAACATTTAAAAAGAAATAATACAATAATACCAATTTTACACAGACTTTATCAGAAAATATAGGAGAAGGAAACATGTCCAATCTCATTTTATGAAGCTCATGTAACCTCAAACCAAAAATCTGACCAAGGGCATTACAGGGAAAGAAAACTTTGTCTTTGGAAAACTGCAGATCAGTATCTTTCATGAACATTGGAGAACAATATTTTAACAGATTTGTTTAGTGAATCAAATAAAGCAGTATTATCTGTACAAAGGAGAACTTTATGTCAGACATACATGGTTAATGAAACATTTGAAACTCAATTATTAACAGCCTTAAAAAGAAAAACAATATAGTCATCTCAGTAGGTACAGAGAAATCACTTAACAAAATTCAATATCCATTCATGATAAAAACTCTTAGCCAACTAGAAATAGAAGGAAACTTCCTAAACCCAATAAAAAGATTGATAAAAGTTCTATAACTAATATTATATGATGAAATGTGGAACACTTTCCTCTAAGATTATAAAGGAGACCAGGTTGTCTACTTTCACCAGTCCTATTCACCATTGCACCAGAGGTTCTAGCTGTTGTAATAGAGCAAAAGAAACAAAGAAAGATTGAAAAATAATACAAAACAAGTAAAAGTGTTTTCACTCCAAGACATTATCACTCTACATGTTAAAAATCCTAAGGTATCTACAAAACTAATATCATTAATAATTGACTATTAAGACCTCATAATGCAGAATTGATATACAGAAATCAGTTATATTTAAAATATAACAATTATAAATACAGTAAAAATGGAATGTAAACTTTAAAAAATTTAATTTGCATCAAAACATACACAACTAGGAATAAATTGAACAAAAAAACATTTAAGACCTCTTCACTGAAGACTGGAAGTTGCTGCTGAATGAAAATAAAACCTAAGTAAATGGGGAAGCTATACCATGTTTTTCTGTTAGAAGTCTCAGTATTGTTAAAAAGTCACTTCTCCCAAATTGATCCATAGAGTCAGTACATTCCCAATCAAAACTCCAACAGGATTTTTTTTGTAGAAATTGGAGGAGGAGTCTAAAAAATTTTTAGAAAAGGTAAAGGACTTTAAATATCTAAAACAATCTTAAAGAAGAGGAAAGTTGGTGTATTCATACTATTTGATTTAAAGACTTTTAAAGGTACTGGAATCATGGTAGTATGATATTAGAATAAGGATAGGCACATAAACCCATGAAACAGAATAGAACATATAAAAATAGACCCACACATACATAGTTGATTTTTGACAAAGGCACAAAGACATTTCCATGGGGAAAGGAAGTCTTCTAAACAGATATAGTGGATAAATGTATAAACAATCATTTCATAAAAGAAGATACATAAATGGCCAATAAATGAAAGGTATGCACCATTATTTGTTATCAGGAGAATGCAAGTAAAACCATAATGAGATAGTAGTTCAGACCTACCAGAATAGCTAAATTAAAGACTGGCAGCACTATTACATGTTGGCAAGGATGTGGAGCAACTGGAATGCTCTTGCATTGTTGATAAGGCTATAAAATGGTGCATCCACTATGGAAACTGCTTCTTACAAAGCTAAACTTAATGACCCACCAATTCCCCTTCTAGACATTTTCCTAAGAGAAATGAAAAATAAGTGCACAAATAGACTGTACAGTGTAGCTATCACAACTTTATTCATAATAGCCCCAAACTAGAAACAACCTAAATAGTCATCAAGAGGAGCATGTATGAAGTTTTAATATAATCATACAATGCAACAGAATTATTGCAACAGGGTACTACTTACCTTGCTGTTACTAAATGTAGATAGATCTCAAAAATATTATGCTTAAGTGAAAAAAGGAAAATACAAAAGAATACATAATATAGGATTTCATTTAAGTGGAGTTCAAGGACAGGCTAACTAATCTGTGGTGACAGAAACCAGAATGGTGATTGCCTTATATGGGGATTGACTGAGACGTAGCATGAGAGAACTGTTAGGAGCCTTGGAAATGTTCTATATCATGATTGTGATAGTAGGTACACAGTTACATTTTATCAAACTTAAGATTTATGCATTCATTATATGTAAATTTTACCTCAGAAATTCACTGACTAGAAAAAATATTAAAGTCATACAATAAAAATTGAATTACTAGAAAAGAACATGCATAAAATTAAATGGTATAATTAGAGAAACAAAAACTAAAAAAAGTCACATATTTAAATTTTGGAAGGATAGTTGGGGGGATGACATACAAGAGGTAAGAGAACAGCTAAGTAAAAGCTAATGCATACATTCTAAAGGTTTTAGATATTGGCAGTTATAAGTGCTCTGTGGTGTGGCTGCCTCATAATAGCCAATGAAATGATAGTTACAATTATAAAAATGTAGTGTCCAAAGGTAATTTGCAGTGTCCTGGAGTCATCCATTATCTGGTCTTAAAACCAGGCTATGTAAAAAATGGTTGTCAGAACAGACATTTTAGCCTGGAGAAAGGATTAGGGACAAATCTAATAGCTCTCTTTAAATATTTTATTTTTAAAAAAGATTAATTCTGCAAAGATTATTAGAATTACAATGAAATAGGTAGCAGTTGTAGTTAGAATTTTCTAAATATGGTCAGCTGTATAAGAATATATGTTTCATAACCTCCAGTGTTTCCATGCATGATAACCAGCCAACATCTAGATACAACATTATCAGGGATTCCTGCTTGATCAAATGGCCTCAAAACTTGCAGACTCTCAGACTCTGCTACTGTCAGCTAGGATAATCAGACTTGCCATCATGTATATAGTAGGTCTCTTGAGGAACAAACAGGATTTGGGAAGTTGAAATTAATATGGTAGGACATTCCAAGCCACTGAAAGTTTCAAAAAAAATGTATCTGAAATGATATTTTAAGAGAAATTTTAATGTGATGATGACAAGCTGATGTGGTTGTTGATTAGGAGAAGGGGCAGGGAATTATTCCTGAAATCTTGGAGTGAGGCGAGTAGACTGTGAGCTTAGGTGAGTTAGAAGAAAGATCAACTAGATTTCACTTAGGATGAACTGTGAATAGATAACAATTAACATTTTAAAATATAGTAGACATTTATAACTTGAGGAGAACTGTCAGATAAACATTTTCACATTTCATTCAGTAGTATATCTTTTTTTGCTAGGAAAAAAATAGGTAAATTTAAAATTAAGTATGTAAAACTGCTTTTCAGAGTAGGACTTGAATCTCTTATATATGTTTAAAAATTAAAGAGAAAAATTTCTTTCAATTTGCTTACTTTAGTATATATCACTGCTCAATTATGTATATTAAGACATTGCTGGGATGTTAAACTAAGAAAGCAAATTATCAATTTAGAATAGATTTTCCTGGACCTCTAACATCTGTAAGTTTCCTGTTTGAGCTTGTTTTGGCATCATTGGATGACTGCTGACTGTGTGAGGCAGGAACTATGCTAATGTTTCATAAGATAATATTCTACATAATTACAGTCATCACTGAGTCTAAAAGTTCTTCCTCCATACTTTTAAATGTCCTAAGGAATGGCTGAATTACTACTACAAGAATTTTTTCCTTCCACTGAACATATATTGCATAAATCCATATGCAAAGTTATCCCGTCTGTTAAACTTCAAGTTCTCTCTCCTTAGCTTCATTTTTAGTTTTTGTTAAAGTATTAAGATAAACTTCTATTGCAAGGTCATTTCTGATCAACTTTGTACCCTACCACAATTGCACTACCAGCAAACATTACATTTGAATAATTAGTACTTTATTAAAGATATAAATTCAGTGGGAAATACAGGTGTTTTTCTATTCTAAATAGTACATTCTTCTAAAGGAATTCAGAATGCTACTTCAGTCATACAAGTTATCATTTACCACTAATAGATTTTAAAAGATATAATTATGCACACTAGCCAAAGAAAACTATATATCCATTGCCCTGTTCAAACTTAGTCTAGGTTGAATTTACATATATGGAAGTATATGTATTTGGACCATTGAGACTCAAATAAAAAAAGTGAAAACAGTCTGTTAATTTCTTCACTCAGAGTGTAAAATATTACCTTCAAGAAGGCTCTAAGAAGCATTTTCTAGTTACATTTTCTTTTCTTTCACAAATTCAGCAAATATTATCAAGTCTGTTATATACAAGACAAACTTTCCAAGTTATTTAAGATGGCAATTCCTCATTTCCAAGTTTAAAATTTAAATAGACAAGCTGGTGTGTGAGAAGCTCATATTATTTATGAGATTAAATCATTGTGATTCTTAAGTTAGGAAACATTCATATTCTTCTTCAGTATTGTGTGTCCTACTCTGCGAATTGAGAAATATATGGAGAACCAAGCCAGTAAACTCAAGAGCGTACCAACTAATGTTCTCCATACTCTGGACTATCTTTAAAATGATAATTTGCTAGAGGAACTCCTGAAACTATTTCTTGATCTTAGTATCTGTATCTGTGGTGCACGCTTCTCCTTTTGGATGATTGGTAGTATGTGTGTGGAGGGCAGGTGTTTTAGTTAAAAAAAAAAAAAAGGCAGGTGGCAAAAATTAAGTTAAATGCTTAAAAGAAATCTGTTATTCCATATGATTTCATATTTATTTATTTTTTAAAAAATGGTATCTTCTTGAAGTTTTTCCCTCTTTTAAAACTAGAATCCACTGGGTTGTATGAAAATGTGAAAAACAACTTCTTTGCTATTGATCGACTGTATACTTATCTATTATTTTCTTTTAAATTATCGTTTCTTTGAAGTTAACCTTAGGAAAATATATTTCCACTGCCATGTGAAGAGTATCCTGATTTGTTATTGTATTTTTTCCCAGTTTTTTAAATCCTAATACTACATATTTGTATTTCATTGAGCTATTGCACTTACCTCTGAGGTAGTGGCTTGGCTGCTTGCCATTTATATAATTAAATCAGCACCTCCTATTTAAACATTCATCTAACCACTCATAGGGAAAACCTTTTTTTTAATTTTTTTAGGGAGTTTACGAAAATACATTTTTAGGGCTAGTACATGGGTCTATATAGGGCCATTATAGTAAAGCTTTCTGGATCATTATTATGTTCAGTCATGTTCAGTATTAGAGAAGAGCAGAAAAAAAATAAATATTCTCACCCCATCATTATCTCAACCTAAATGGAAAGAAAGAAAGGAAAACATTTGAATCTTTGGAGATTGTGAATCAAGAATTATACCCCTCTTCTCTGCCCAAGAATAAGACAGTAGAGTCAGCAGATGAAAAACATGATACTAAACAATATGGTTTAGATGTAAGAGCCATATGGGCTCCCTAATCTTCAGACTTGAAATAGGCCACCACAGGGAAATGCTGAGACTGCAGGGCATATACATCTGCCTGGATAACTGCCTCACACTGGTTCAGGGTGGAGAGGAAAGAAGAGACCAAATTCCCATGCTCAAGAGTTTAAGATTCACCCTACCCAACCAAAAGATGTACTAATATCTGTGTTCCACCAGCTGTGAAGTCCCACCTGTGTAGGAGAGGAGTAGGGAGTGAAATAGAGGTCAGAAGTGTCAGGGGGAAATCCCACTTATAGAAACCAGAAGAGTTGAGAGACACCATTCCCTTATTTAAAACCAAACTTTCAACAAGACATAGCTACCTTTTAGTGTGCAGACAAAATATAAGAGCGGATTTCAGTAAATAAATACTTGTGCATTCCATTAATATACAAAGAAGGAGAATTATTTCAGAATTTAAATATAAATTCTCATTACAAATAAAATACCTTGGCCAATAGTTTAAGGATCAATTATAAAGAAAGACAGTTTTTAAAATTATAAATCAACTCTGAAGTGTTTTTCACTCTACAACAAATTTCTAGTTATCTGGATGACAGAATCCAGTACATCTCTTACTTTTGATTCTCTCAGTTCTGTCTATGACTTTAACTACCTATCTTTCCTTCTAATTGCACTTGCTTCCTGATCCGATCCCTGCTACTCTCTTAGAGGCTGCATGCCATCAACTCTCTTCTCTTTCTCAAGGTCTTTGACATTGTTTCTCATCGCTGTGTCCATAGCTCCTAAATGGTTCCTGACACATAGTAAGCCTTAAGCAACAGATTTATACAACTAGTTGATTAATTAATGAGAAACACCTTAGCATAGATTATTCCAGCCAGAGGTATTAGGGGAAAATAGACATCGAGTAAATACCAATTTACGGTTTAGTTTTTAAGAGTAAACGATATTTTCAACAGAATGTCCGATTGAATGCAAAGAGGAGAACTTTGGTTGATTAAATAGGATAAAATAACATGTGAACTACCCATTTAGAAAGAGTTAAAATATTATAAAATGTATGTAACACCCATTATCTCTTAAATGTAATTTTACCTTTCCAAAATTATTCTGAAGATTCTTTGAGCCTGGCAGAATTTTATAACCATTATATTCCTGGTGCTATTTGTTGGACACTTGAAAAACTGTTCTCTGAATTTGGAACATGAGTAGTAACACTCAGTGAAGCAGCTGTTTCTCTTATGATCCATCTTCCATAGTTTTTTTCATTCTAGTCATGGAGTAACTTGGCACTTTATTACTTCTGTTTTTGATCAAAACAGATGCCAATTGAGTGAACTTCATCTTTGAAGAGAGCAGTCTAAGTCAATAATCTTTTTCTTTACTGAACTCTGAAAAAAAAATGTTTTTATCAATTCCTTGGAATATTTTTATTAATTTTATTTAAAAAATGTAATGCAGCAGATTTTGATAAACTCATATTCAACCTATTTGTAAGAGAAAAACAATTTTACGTTTTCTAAAGGAGGATAATCATAGTTATCTTTTTAAAAATCAGTTTCATTATTTAACCTCACTTTTTTTTCCAGACATTTTCTCTTTTTTTTATAAGTAGTTTAATGTATTAGCATCAGTATTGTAAAACCATTTATACAATGCTTTGGACATTTGGTTATAATTTCTTTGTCTGCCAAGCATTTTTCAATAAAGCTCAATTTTGGCTCTCACAGTCTTCAATGTGAAATTTATTAACTTTGAGATGACCTGTAGCCTACATATTTTCTTCATTACATGTCTTATCTGTAAAAGTATTTTATTATGTATTAAATTGATAGCTGCACACTGTGCTTTCTGGCATCAGGGTAAACTGATAGACTATTTTGCAAGTAAACAGTCTAAATTATTTTTAAACTTTTTATTTTGGACATTTTCAGACAAACTAGAAGAGTAAAACAAATTCCAATTGACCTGTTGGCCAGCCTTAACAGTTATGAGCTTATAGTCAATCTTGTTTTATCTGTACCCTTCTCTCCCCCACTACCTCCAAGATAGATTATTTTGAAGTAAATCCAAGACATTAGATCATTTTGTCCATACACAGATCAGATAAGGGCTTATTTAAAAAAAAAAAAAAAAACATGACCACAATACCTTTATCAGATCTAGAAAAAAAAATTAACAGTCCCATAATTTCATCAAATATCTAGTTAGTGTACAAAATTCTCATCAAAGCTTTTTAGAGAATTTGTTCAAATTAGGATTCAGCCAAGGTCTATATGTTGCTTTTGGTTGATACGTTTCTTAATTTTTTTTCTTTTCCTTTAACTCTCAAGGGTCCCTTCTTCAGCTTATTTGTTGAATAAATGGGGTTGATTGTTCTATAGATACTCTCATTTTCTGGACTTTCCAGATTGTTTTTTCATGGTATCATATAACGTGTTCCTCTATTCCCTGTGTTTCCTATAAATATGTGATTAACAAAGAAACTTTATCAGTTTTAGGTTTGATTTTGTTTTAATTTTGTTTACTATCAGCAGGAGACACATAGTGTTTGGTTGCCTCTATTTTTGTGATGTTAAGATTGAAATTGGATTTAAGTGTTATCAGCTTGATTCACTCTTTAAAAATGTATTATAACCTTTTATTTAATGGTTTTAGTGCCATATGTAATTGTTGCCATGATCTATTACTTTCTTACTTTTGAACACATGGGCCCATATTCAGCAAGACTATACATAAACTAATGTTGACGATGAAGTGTTTTTGGTGGGGCACACATTACTGCTTTTCTCTTCTCATTGGAAAACCGGAAATGCCCACTAAAAATAAATATGCATTTTTGCAGTGACCCAGTTTCATAATTACCTAAGAAAATGAGCTTTTATGCCCACCAAAGACATGGCCAACAATATTTATAACAGCTCTGTTTGAAATAGTTTAGAATTGGAAACAATTCAAATGTCCATCAATAGTAGAGTGAATATAAAAATTGTGGTTCAATAATACATTAAAATTTTATATAGTAATAAGAATGACCAAACTCCTATTCAACCACATGAATGGTTCTCATAATTTTGAGGAAAAACCAGATCCACAATAATACATACTATCTGCTTCTATGAGTTTATTATTGCATTTATTTAAAAGCCAGCACACTGATCAGTGGAGAAAGAGGTCAGAATAGTGATAGCCTTTCAGACAGGGATATTGACTGGAAGGAGTACAAGAATGTCTACTGGGGTGATAAAAATAAATATTCTATCTTGAACTGGATGATAGTTACATGGGTATGTACAACTATAAAAAGAATCAAGTTATTACATAGTGATTTGTGTGCTTTACTATGTGTAAGTTATACTTCTTTTAACTTTAAGAGGGAAGGAAAATTTCATATCTGCAAACCTAAAAATCTTGACAACAGAGTATCATGATTTAGTAAGTGAAGTCGATTGCATACCTTTTTCAAAACCATATTTTTGTGTAATACCTTGTATAGTACTTTTTCAGCTATGAAAGCTGCTAAACCCAAGTATTCAAATAAAATGAACTTAGATTCAGACCTCCAAATCATTGATTTCAATTCAGAAACAATTTTTGTACTGTTAAATGTAAAACTTAAAAAATAGATTTTATTATCGTTTATCAAATCCCCATTTTCTCCTCAGGAAAGGGTTATACTGCTCTACCTAATGAGTTCAGACATGGGCCTGTGGAATTCCCCTAGATGATCCAGCCAGAGCCCTCAGCACTATTCATGGTTTTTCTTGCTCTTTCTCCCCTGCTCTGTACTCTTGGGAAGTTGTGTTAAAGTGGAACCCGAGTTCCCTGAATGACTACAGTGATCAGACCCCTCAACCCCCAGTGGACATGTCTCATGAGCAAGAAGTACATTCGCTGTTGTCTTAACCTACTGATATTTTAGGATTTTTTAGTTTTACCATCTCCTAGCTTATTTAAACTAATAATCTATTTCATATATATATATATATATATATATATATATATATGTAAATTATTTGTTCTATAAATTTACATGTATATTTTTACAATATATAAAGTGTTAATATCATGGCACATATCTTTATAAATTAGAAGTTATATATTCTGTAATCTTACATATATTTATATAGAAAAATACATGTATCAAGAGGGCTTAAAATTCTTTTACCTATTACATGCATAATCAAAAAAGTTTGAAGACTACTTAGACTGAGCTTCTTAATGACAAGCACCTTGCCTTAGGCACCTTTGGGGTCCCCACCATGGAAAGTCTCTTTATATAAGGGATTCTCAATATGCATTTGAACAGATGATTGCTTTAATAACTGAATGAATGTTTTTTTTTTCAGTTTGAGCATTATTAAAAGTCTTAACCTTTTTTTTCTGACAAGAAAACATTTTATACAGATAATATTAATGCTTTCAAGTGCCTGTAGAAATGTAGGTGATGTCCCATCTGTACACTGCTTAAGAAACAGTGCAAGGGAAACAAAAGAAAAAATAAACAAACTAGACTACATACATCAAACTAAAAAGTTTTTGTACAACAAAGGAAACCATAACAAAACAAAAAGACAACTGACTGATTGGGAGAAGATATTCACTAATGATACATCTATTAAGAGGTTAATATCCAAAATATATAAAGAATTCATACTACTCAACAACAAAACAAACAATTCAATTGAAAAATGGGCAGAAGATCTGAACAGATACTTCTCTAAAGAGGGAATACAGATGGTCAATAGACATATGAAAAGATGCTCAAAGTCACTAATTATCAGAGAAATACAAATTAAAACTGCAATGAGATACTACCTGACACCTGTCAGAATGGCTATCATCAGTAAATCAGAGAGCAACAAGTGGTGGCAAGGATGCGAAGAAAAGGGAACCTTCATACATGTTGATGGCATTGTAAATTGGTACAGCCAATTTACAATGTGGAAAACAGTCTGGAGGGTTCTCAAAAATTTAAAAATGGATCTACCTTTTGACTCAGCAATTGTACTTCTGAATATTCAAACAAAACCAAAACAGTACTTCATAAATATCTAGCACTCCCATGTCCATGGCAGTATAATTTACAATAGCCAAGATATGGAAGCAGATGATTGGATAAAGAAGTTATGGTTTATATATACAATGGAATATTACTCAGCCAAATAAAAAATGAAATCCTACTATTTGCAATGACATGGTTGGACCTAGAGGATATTTATTGTGAGTGAAATAAGTCAAAGAATGATAAATGCAATATGATTTCACTTTAATGCACAATCTAAGGAAGAAAAAGAACAAACTAATTAAAATCAGACTCACATATATAAAGGACAATATGGTCATGGCCTTCAGCCCACCCCTTCTGTCTCCAAATTCTAACTGTGTCACTTTTACTGGAGAAGTGTGTGTGATATAGGAAATGGATGAGACCAGATGGATGACAATACAATGTAATTTTGTATATCCTAATATTTTATAAATAATTCTATTAAGAAAGTACTTTGTGAGGCACATCTCCCTAGCTGAAATCAGGCAGAGCTTCCTTGAACGAAGGCCCATCCAGCTGAAGAAATAAGTGTTGGCTTGCTGAGAGAACAGTGTATATATCCAACTTGACATTTTCCTTGATAGAACAGTGGCTTATGCTGGATCGTTTCAAAGTATGGCAAAGTTAAAATGGTTACTGTCATGAACAATAAAGATACTAGAAAGAATAAAGGAGTTGCTTTTATTTTTGGATAAATAATCAGCATAAAACTATCAGGGCCTTAACCAGCAAATTTCATAGAATGATAAAAGATAGAAGAGCCACTGAATAATTGTTAATAAAATCTTCAAGATAAAAAATAACAGAATTCAGATATTAGAATGAAGGTTTTGTTATAAAAAAACAAACAAAATCCTATCACTGAAACAAGTCATTGTTACTGCCCCTCCTGCTTCTCCTTGCCAACATTGAGCTCCTGTGCCTTTGTAGTTGGTAGTCTTTAAACTTTAAATGCTGGTATTACAGAAATAGAAGTGCAGACTGCATCAATAGCTTGCACAAGTCAGGGACTCAAACCCAAATGTCACTGTTCAGACCTTTTCTAGAGTGCCATGCTGCTGCTTACTTCAGTCTTATCATTCCAAACAAGTTTTAATAGTCAAAATTTGGCTTCTAAAAGATGCTTATTTAAAAAGCCTTAAAATATTTTTTTAAAACTTCTTGCTATGTAAATGAGATTTTAAACTCCAAGTTAGCTGTTGACTTTTTATATTTATTTCTGCCTTCAATTTTATTATAACTCACTTGTTTTTAATTCAAGATCTTTCATTTAGTTTAATGACTGAAACGTGTAATAAGTGGATTTCATTTCTTAAATTTTATATGGAACCATATATTGGAATAAGGATCATACCCTTATTACTTTTTTGCCCTGCTCCACAGTAATGATTTGAGTGAGAGGGATGCAATAGCGGCTCCATAAAATATATAGTACTGCTGGGAATTTTTGTACCATCTGCGGTGGTAGAGTGTTTTCTGTGTGTTAACTTTTTTTAAGTCACAGAAGACACACAACTAAATAGTGGAGCTAGGTTTCTAACGCAAGCAGTCACCCAGAGCCATGTTCTTTATTTGGCTTCTCTCATAAGCATTTATTAGTTTTGATTTAATTGAAGTCATTCTTATTTCTTTAAAAAACTTGAGATATTGAAAATTGAATAGTTACTACAGACTGGTTTATGGAATATACAAATGTGATGCCTCAGTGTTAACAAATGCATTTATTTGCATATATAGAATGAATCTAATTCTCTTGTCACTTCCACTTTTCTAATTGAAGTTGCTTTCTGATAAAATTTTTTTCTGCTAAAAGCCTAAATTGAAATGAATTTATCAGTTGATATTTCATTTAATTTTTACCTTAAAGTCTGAAATTCAGTCTATTGTGTTTCAAATGAAACTGATAATTCTATGCTAAATACAAAAAGTATTCTGTAATATTTTATGTTGGTATAATTTATAGTCTGTTTTACATATCAGACTTTAACTTCGAAATGGGAGAGGTAGTAAATCTTTTGCCCATAATTAAGCCTTGAAAGCTGTTTGTGAAGTTTGTGAATGCTTAATAAATTCTTATGAATATAATTTTTTCTTACAAATGGATAAAATAAGCTATAATTTTACTGTTATTTTCACTGCTGGCAATATTTTCTGTTTTCAGAGTAGGAAGTTTTCCTATTCATATTTCAAACGTAGGAGTTTATATTCATTAAAGCATCCCTCCTCAAAAAAGTAAAGATACTGAGAAAGAAAATAGAAGATTGTAGAGACTGGGGTTATTCATTCATACACTATATATGAAGGGTATCCTTTCTTTGAGTATTCATTTTAAAAATCCCTTATATGGCAAAAGACATTTCTTAGTGTAGGAAAAGACATCAATTTGGGAGTGAGTAAACTGAAACATGAAGACCCTGAGACTTAAAACTTTTTATTCCAACAAAAGCTAATTTTGTTGCAGACTGTTTAGGCTTTTCTGTCTGTCTTCCAGTATTGATATAGTTTCTGGTTACTTTGTTTTAAAATAGGCAGTAATTTTGATAATGTGTTTTCAGAGTGTAATTGAATAGATAATTTACTTGAAAAAAATAATACCCCAAAGTTCTTTCATGTGGTGTTTCAGTTTGACCCAAAAAAAAGTACATTGTGGGATATTTATAGTATTTTTCAATCTATTTATATCTGTAGGGTAGGACTGAAAACTGATTTAGGGCACAAGGGTTAAAAACAGGAAATGTGGTTTATAAAGTAAGTATTATCTCCAGAGTTTCCAAAGTTTGATTTCTTGTAGTATTGACTAAAGAGTATCATGTTTCAAAACAACATTAGGCAGCGTACCTTGATATAAGTCTGTGTTTAAAGGAGTTGTCTGTCCAATTATGACAGGAAATGCCTCATGGAAAAGTTTGCTTTCTTGGTATAGGTTCAAATATTATAGCAGTTGTTTTCTATAATTGCACAGTATTCTTTCTCCCCAGCTCTTTTTCAGATAGTCTTTATACAATCAAATTATGTATAAGTTAAATAACTTAGTAAATTTCCTTTGACTTTTATTTAGCTTAAAATTTTATTTTAGTGTTTTAATCGAAAGTTTTGTCATCATGGCTAAGAAAGTACATGTATTATGGTTTTTATTAATTAGGGTAATTAGAGAATCCAAGTTAGGAAAATAAAAAAGCATGAAGAACCAAGGGTATAATTCTGTATGGCCTTTTGAATGACACCTTGGTAGACTCAATCAAAGCTAAAAAACTGACTCAGCTATTACACTTCTAAGACAATATCTTATATAAATTATTCTGTAAGCATATAAGAATGATGTCCATTACAGCATTATTTGTAGTAGTATATACTGAAAGGCAACATAGCTAACAGTAGGAAATAAATTATGAATAAGTAGAATAGAATTAATAATAAAAATAAATTAGAATAAATAGTAGGAGAATAAATAAACCATGGTACAAACATACTATAGTACAGTAGGCAGCCTTTGAATATTATAAAGTATGTAT
Source organism: Macroglossus sobrinus (assembly GCA_004027375.1). Classification (NCBI taxonomy): domain Eukaryota; kingdom Metazoa; phylum Chordata; class Mammalia; order Chiroptera; family Pteropodidae; genus Macroglossus; species Macroglossus sobrinus. The sequence goes on along the minus strand of PVKZ01000855.1, from coordinate 345,446 downwards.
GCAATGGCATGGAAGAATGTAATATATTACAGAATTAAGTAAGCAAGTTTCAAGAAAAGAATGTGTAGTATAATCTAATTTTTTAGGGAAAAAATTATATTCATAGGAAAAGATCTGGAAGAATATATACCAAACTAGGGAGAAGGAGGAAGTTTATCGAACTTTTATTTATTATGAAAACTTAAACTTCTGTGTTCTTTTAATTACATTCAGTGATCATTTAATTTTAAAAAAAAAAACAAGAAGAAAATCTTGATTGATTCAAAGTGTTCAGTATTCTGTTATTTAATGCAGACATTATTTAGAGAGGGCTGCCTAGCAATTTGTCCAAATTATTAATTATAAGAAGAATCGAATTTACCTGTGTACCAGTTTTAATTCATAAAGCATTTCCAAAATGCTTCAAAAAAATTCCTGAAGCTTCAGCGAATTAACTGATTTTCCAGCTAAGATTTAAATCCAAGTCATTCCATAAACACCTGTACATTATTGAGAGAAGTAAAAATAGTATGGATAAGAGGCTTTGTTCATCTTCTCTTATGACCACATCAAAGTTGTGACAGAAACATAGAGCAGATAGCAAGCAGAGTTGCCTGAGGTCTAAGTGAACAAAATTCTACAACTAGGGAGAGAAATAGGAAATCATCTTGCAAGGGGAGGAGTCCTTCCCCCACCCATTGTTCAAACATAGCACTGCCATAGGTGAGAAGTAATCAAACTGGATAACAGAGGTTACTCTACCCAGAGGATTCCCTGAAACTCCGCTTCTCCCAACTCAAGCCACATCCAGTTTTGTCTTTGGAGAGTCCTATGTAACTTGCTGAGTAGCCTCTCAGACTCCCACTGGTGGCAGCTGACCTCTTTTTCTGGTGTGGTTTCTTGAGACAACTATAAGCACAGCATCTTTGGATTGCTTGCTGAATTTTAACAGGTGGTCCCGGAGCGGCACAGGCTAGGGCTAAACTTGGCCTGCAGCTGAACCCTCTCAGGACCGCGCCACTGGACACCTACTGTACAAATCCATGCTAATAAGACCAGGAGACTTAGGAGCTTTACTTAGTACATAGAAACAGACACAGAAAGGCAGCCAAAATGGAAAGACAGAGAAGCAGAAACCATACAGGAGAACAGAACAGAGATCCAGGAATAATGGAGTCAAACAATCTAACAGATGCAGAATTCAAAACACTGGTTATAAAAATGTTCAGTTGAACTTAGGGGAAGTGCAGATGAGCTCGATGAGAACTTAGAAATAAAAAACATAAAAATGGAAATGGAAATTATAAAAAGGAGCTGGTCAGAAATGAGGAATACGTTATCAGAAACGAAAAGTATATTAGAGGGAATCAACAGAGTGGATGAAGAAGAGGATCGAACCACCAATATAAAGGAAGGGGAAGCAAAGATCACTAAATTACAACAGCAAGAAAAAAAGCCAAGAACATAATAATAATTTAAGGAGTCTTTGGAACAAAATTAAATGTAAAAACATCCATGTAATAGGGGTACTTGAAGGCGGGGAGGGAGAACAAGAAGTAGAAAAGCTATTTGAAGAAATACTGATGGAAAACTTCCCTAACCTGGTGAAGAAAATGGACATACAATCCCAGGAAGCTCAGAGAATACCAAGAAAGAGAAACCCAAAGAGACCCACACCAAGACATAGCATAATTAAAATACCAGTGGTTAAATACAAAGAAAGAATCTTAAAACAACAAGAGAAAAACAGTTACTTGGAGCACCGTAAGAATGGCAGCTGATTTCTCAAAAGAAAGTTGTAGGACAGAAGGGGTTGGTACAAAATATTCAAAGTGATGAAAACCCAGAATCTATAACCACAAATACTTTATCCAGCAAAGCTATCATTTAGAGTTGAAGGACAGATAAAGAGCTTCTCAGACAAAAATAAGCTAAAGGAATTCATTACCACCAAGCCACTATTACAGAAAATGTTGGAGGGACTTCTTTAAAAACAAAAAATATGTATCAAAATCAGGAATACAAAATGTTGCTACATATCTATCAATGACTACCTCAAATGGGAAAGAATTAAATGTTCCACCCAAGGAAAACAGGATCCCTCTATATGCTGCCTGCAAAAGACTCACTTCAGATTAAAAGACACAAGCTAAAAGGAAGGTGATGAAAAAAGGTATTGTACCTAGAGGATACTGTGCTAAATGAAGTAAGTTTGATAGAGAAAGACAAATACCACGTGATTTCACATACATGTGGAATCTAAAGAAGAAAGTAACAATAGCAACAAAAGTGGAAACAAACTCATTGGAGAATGATTTGAGACAGGGATTGGTGACAGTGAAAAAGGCCAAAAAGATTAAGAATACAAATAAATAATTATAAAATAGTCATGGAGATATAAAGTATAGTTAAGGAAAATAGTCAACAATGTTGTAATATATAAGGGGAAGAAGAGTACTAGATTTAGTGGGGTGATCACTTGAGCCCTAATCACTATGCTGTGCAACTGAAACTAAAATAATCTTGTATGTCAACTATAATTGAAAAAAAACTAATTTAATTGTACAATGTAAATATGAGCAACTTATTATATTTCAATAAAACTCGGAGGGGGGGACACCAGAGAGTAGGGGGATTGGGAGAAAGGGGTGAAGAGGTAAAGAAGTACAAATTAGTAGTTGATAGATGATCACAGAAATGGGGGTCATAACATAGGGAATGCAGTTAACATTAATGTAATGGGTAGGTGGAGAGCCAGAGGAGAGACAGAGCAATCAGGGGGATTGTTTATAAACTATATAAATGTCTAACCAACGTACTGTATAATTGAAGCTAATAATAAATTTTTTTTAAAGCTCTCTGTACATTATCTATTTTACATTGTTAAAGGTTACAGGTATTGCTAGGCATTATTTTATGAGATTGGCACAATGGGCACACTAACATCCTTTCAACATATCAGAGACCCATTTCTGTCCACAAACAATGCTGAGGATTCTAATCAAACAGAAGCCCTCTGTGTGCCAATACGGGTTTGACTGTTTGCCAAACAATTTTTGTCGTGCAATTGCTTTCTTGTGTTGTTTTAGAGATGATGTAAGACTCTCTTCCATATGTGAGATGGTCATGTTTTCTTAAATCTGAATGTGTCACTACTAGAATATAAGTCCTGTGTGGAGAGGGAAATTTGTTTTTTGTGGGTTTGCTCCTTTTTGATCAATGCTATAACCCCAGCACTTGGATAGAGACTGGCATGTAATAGTAATAAGCACTCAATAAATATTTTTAGTAGTGTGCCTATTCCAAAGTCAGGTGACCTTCCTATTACATTAAAAGAAGAAACGAACAAATATAGCAAGAAAAAAGACTTATTTTCTACTTTGATGTATGAAAACCAAGACAATATCACTGGAGAAGACGGTATATGGTACAGACCCACTTACAGGAAGCCCACCCTGCGAAAAGAAGCCTACGGTTTCTTGCTCAGAGTAGACATGAGCTTTGTTTTCTCCATGGGGAATTTCCAGACTGGGCTACTAGATTAATTGCTAGTGGTAGTCTAAATTGATACTGTGTGGGTGGGGACACTTTTTTGGTCAAATATCATGACACATTCTAATTTCATATTCAGAGAGTACAGGAGATATATATTCTAAATGCTTAGTAGCTGTTCTTATTCCCTTGCTGAAATAACATGGAAAGTTGTGGGATTTTATCCAAGGGAAACCTTTTTAAAAACAATACTTTTTACTACATCATGATAATGTAATTTCAAGAAGCTACTTGATTTGCCTTCTTTTTCCTATGCAAACTGGCCTCATGGACAGCTCCTTCCCTAAGAGTACCATAAATTTGGTGTGTATAGGCCACTACTGCCACTACTGTTGAAACTGAAACTAAAACCTAGATTTCCTGATACATGTACTGAGTGTGCACTGTGTTCTAATATATCTGAGCATCTGCATAAGTATCTCGCACATAGCCTTCAGTAAATATTTAATTGTTTATTATTTTGAGTAAGTTTTCACTTAAGTATAATGCTAGAAAAATAAGGCATATTTGGAAAACAAATGTATTTAGCCTCAGCAATAATCTATTCTAGAATTCTCCATATATAAAATATTTTCTCTGACGTATTTGTTCACTCATTCAGTCACATATCTATTTTTTAAGAAGGTTAAGTTTGTGGAATTTGCTAGTGAGTCTTTGCCTTCTTTGACTTTTTTTACTCATAAGTATTTTTTAACATTTGCTACAAGCCAGCTACTGTGGTAGGTACTGAGGATACAAAGATGAGGTAAGTGAGGTGATCCCTGTGCTTATATTTATAGTCTAGCAGAGGAGAGACATAGTAATCAAGTAGTCACACAAAGAGCTGCAACAGTCGGAAGGAATGGGACCCAGCACTGAGAGGACATGAGAGGTGATCTAAATGCAACACTTTGGAATATAAGGGACAGTCAATGGAAATAACCAGTATTCTGCTTAGTGCCTGCTGTTCGGCCGATGTATTGTTAGCCTCTTAGAAATATTTCATTTAATAAATGATATCACTTTTTTTTTAAGGGAAAGTGACAAGTTACAGCCATTTAGAAACTTGCCCCAAGGTGACTGATTAGTAAGTAACATGGATGTTTGAGGTCATCTGCTTCTGCCTTCTCTTTGCATATAATTCTAATTTAGTCAGGCCATTGATCGGGTATCACCATAGAAGCCAGCCTTCTGAGACTTCCCTAGTATGCGATGGTTAGCCATTCTTTTCAATACCAGTATGACAAAAGAGTTTCACTAAACTTCCAACTTCCAGAGGATTTCGTGTAAACCAGCCAAATAGGAGTATCATCAAAGACAAATTTCTCCAATTATAGCACATCACAGTAACATTTGATATTGTGTCTGGCTGTCTGCTGCTATCGTGTTCTTATATGCACATTCAACTCGAATAAACTTCATCTACAATTAGGGTAAACTGCAGCTCGATGACACTCTTAATGGGTTACATAGTCCAGACGTCTATACCATTTGTTTCAGAAAGAGATATTAGCGGGGTTTTTTCCCAGTCATCAAGCCTTTTTCTCAACTATTTATGTCTTTAAGAAATAACACCTGAAATATGTAACAGTTACCAATAAATGATAATCTCTCTTAGTGTGGGTTATATCTGTTTTGCTCACTTTTTTACATCACCACCTGTCAGGGCCTAGCAATAGTAGATGCACAATATTTGAAGAATAAGGAATAAACATGTTACATTTTTATAACAGCTGTATTAGAAAAACAGATGTAATCTCTACATTTTGCAAAGGAAGCAGTTGTCTAAAAAGTGAACTGATTTTTGTCTAAGGCCTTATCATTGGTATACAGATAATCCAGAACCTGGATCCCACATCTTCTGACTTTACATTAAGTGTTATTTCATTCTGTCACCTTAATAAACTTAAAATCATCAACCATTAATGTTAATAATATTAAAATTAGAATAAACTGTAGTGGGAAGAGAAAGAACATATACCTCCAAAATTAACTATAAAATGGTCCCTTTGTCATAATCATGGACCTTTTGAAAATAGTAACCAAAATCAAATCATGGTCTTCAAGGAAAAGACTGCTGAATTTAGCTCGGCTGTCAGTGAACTCACAGGGAAGGCCCAAGTTTACATTTCCCAAAACCCAAGTCTGTTCTGTTTCAAACCTGAGTGTTAGAATTTCCATCCTTTTGGCATGATTTCCGCATACTTTTATTTTTCCCAAACAAAAGCAAACTGACCACTCTAGCTACTGAAAAGATCGCTACCTGCTGCCAGCTGTGTTTTGAAGGGGTCATTTGACATTAGTACAACATGGAACAAGCAAGGCAATCTCTGGCACCTGCCACTGTTACAGTCTTTTGGTACAGATTTTTGAAAGAGCTGATAATCTTACAGTTGGATTTCGAGCAACATTTTAAAATAAACAATGCATCAGGCAATTAAACCCAAGGAGCTAATCTATAGTTTATTAGAAACATCTGAGTGTCAGTGTGGACCCCCTGAGTGAGTATGGGGTAGAGGCTGGGAGAGGAAGGTTAGTGAACAGTATGTGATACTGGCTTTGTTTCTCGTTAGATAACTGGCTTTTAATGGAGTGAAGAGAGAAAGGATTTAAAATTCTTAACTAGGAAGACCACAAAAGATCATATCTGTTTCGTTTTTTTGAACCTTAAGACCTCACTCTCTAGACATGAATGGTGTCTAGTCTCTAGGCCCTTAGTGCCCTGACTTTCGCCACCATCCCCCCCCCCCAAATACTATGCTTTAACCTTTTCAGAACTTAAAGAAATAGTAAGTAAATTGTATTACAAATGAGTTAAATTTGAGTACAAAGATCTTTTTACAATGTAAAATCCTTTCATATAACCATCTAGCACATATTTCTACATACAACTTAGATTTACATTGAACACCAGTAAATTAAAAATCACGAAGCACTTTGGGGGGTCTTACTCATACTGGGTATAGTTACATATTCTTCTTGAAGGTCACAGTGTCTGACTACCTCTGATGTGTGTCTAGCAGTGTCCACCATGAAGTAGAATCTCAACAAATTTATGTTAAATGAATAAGAACTTTTAGCCATTCCTTAGAACTAAATTTCAGTCCAATGGGCAATGCAGAATACTTAACTCTATTTAACATAGTGGGTAGCTTTTGGGGGAGAGGCAATCAATGATTCATTTTAATATTTTAATTTTTTATTGTTAAGTTATAGCACCAACATATGCATTGCTTTGGGAAGTTGTAATATTTCACTGAGCTCTGCCTTGAGCTAGCATGCGTTTTTTAGCTGTGTTCAGTTTAATGTCTTACTGACTTACTGTGACTTGGCTAGGAGTTCTATTACTGTTCATCCCTAGGGCCACAGATTTTTTTTCTCTTTTTCTAATATTGCAGTTTATCCCTTGAAGCAGTTTTTTGTTGTTGCAATTGGGGGCAGCTATTTCATTTTTTTTTCTGTTCATAAAAATTATGTCTCCAAGAGATTTAACAATTTTCTTACTCATTCTAGGTTAAGGCTCTGCTCCTTCCAATGCATTATCCTTTTGGAACCTGTGGTCAGCCTAAAACAGGAAGCTTGATTTTTTTTTTAATGGTTCTAATGGTTGAAAGTATCCTGTGCTTTGCTTTTTTTTCTTTTTTCACTATTCACAGCTTTGTCTTTAGAATTGTATTGAGTAATTTAGATTTATCTCTTTTACAGGGTGTTTTATTAGTAATGCTTAGTCTGATGGGTTCTTGCCAGGAAATGTTTTTCTTGTCAGGGTCAGAGTGGGAGTTGAGTTTATAACATAGTGAGCATGTAACATTGTCTTGCTTCATTTAAGTTTAATTTTCTGCTTTTTAGTCAGCACTCTGGCCCCACACTTCTCTTTTACATTGAAGAATTTTAGAAGTTAAAAACTGTCCTCATATTTCCAGTCATCATTGCTAGAACATTGCTAGAATCCAAACTCCTGACATTTGTTCATATAGTCATAGTGACAGGGCCCTGGTTTTCATGGAGGGCAGAGACTGTTGAATTTCTTACTCTTAAGTTCCTCAGATCATCATTGGTCTAATATTGTGCTTATATTTTTAGTAACTATATATGTTTTATATATGTATGCATAATGAGCTAGTCTTCCCCAGGGTTGCAATTTAAAGTTCTAGATCTGAGTACAGTGATTATGAACTCTCAAACCAGAGTGCCCTTCCCTGTCTTCCTTCACTCACATTGTGAGGACTGCTTAGAGAGTAGGAAATGATATGAGGCACATTGACCCTGGTGATCATGATTATTGGGGGCAGGTGTTACAGCCAGGTCCCAACCTCATGCACTGACTATAGTAGATGAACAATCCAAAAGAACATCTGTGTGGTATGGCTTTACTCTTACCGGAATAAGTCTTTTCTGTTTTTGAGCACAAGATAGTTTATTTCACTTTCACTTGTAATAGACTCCTATAGTCTTTTCTTCTACCTCCCAGATAAGACTTCTTACTTTGCAGTTATCCTTTTATTCAGGAAGAATCAACTAATTTCTGGATTATATTGAATTACTCTTCAATCAGCTTTCTCAAATTTTTTATCCACAAAATATAATGAATAACACCTGAATCCTCAGAAATATATATGAAATTGGTTCCTCAAAAGCAAAACAGTACCTATTTATACACTTGTGTATGACAAAAATCAAAAGCTAGTCATATATTTAGAATCTGCAAATACCAATTCAAAAAGTTGATTATAGTTCTTGGCCTTTATCTCAACTCTTCTAAATAATCAGTAGCTTACAATGACATTTGGGAAAAGATTCTTCTTAACATCGTTACTGTTAAACATCCATGGTTTTAAAGTGTGGTGGAATTTTCTCTGTTCTATAGAGAAGGAATTCTCAGTACATGCAGTTGATTCTATGGAAGGCATTCTGAAATGTTTCATTCCAAGTGAATGTAATTGTTTGGAAATTACAATAAAGCAGCATTTTGTTTTTATAATTTTTCTTGGCAAAATAATGATAATGAAAGCTGTCAGTGAGCCGTGTGAATACCAGGACCAATCACATGCATTATTTTCTTTAATCTTCACTACAGCCTTAGAAAATAGATACTGTTCTTATACTCATTGATAGAAGAGAAAACTGGCCACATAGTCTTCTTGCTGAAAGTCACAGCTTGTAGGTTATGAAACTGGGGTTTCATCCAAGATAGTATGACTTCAGGTTCTTACACTGTTAAATCTTGTGTGTACCTGCTTTTGGGTGGAGTAGTGTTCCTTAATTCTAGACCATCTAAAATCTTATATTTTGTCCAATCTTTAACTTGCTTTATAGAATCAGATTGAGTATGGTTTTGTCAGAAGTTTCTACCAGAAGTAATTTTTAAGATCATAATTTTTTAAGATCTGCATAATAATTTGACTTTTGCCTTTGGAAATATGATGTTATAATAGATATTTAGCATATATGTTTTATAAATTTGGGTAAATATCCTCCTTGTGTCTATTTTTTGTGTTAATGTGTGTACATATATATGAAGAATATATAGCTGAAGAAACTAAAGGACATTTTTAAATTTCAGTTTTGAAGCAGACTGACCAACAGTTATAGAGAGCATAAACAATGACAGAATAGAAAAACAATGAAAGAAAATTCAACTAACGTAACTTATTTTTCACCTGTACAACAATAGTCCTTGCATCATTTGGTTCTCAAAAAGAAATAGTGATGTTACTTTCTGTTTCACCTGTGTGCAGTAATGCCAGCAGTGGGGACAGGTAGCTGGTTTTTCCATTAAATGCCTTTTTCAACACCACCCCCTATCTTGATTTCAGGTGTCAGAAACTATTTAAAAGAAGCATTGGTTAATATAATTGCGGTGCATGCAGAGGTAAGCTATAATTAAATGTTCCTAAGAGATACGAGTAACAAACAAACAAAAAAAAAAACTGGCAAATTTGATGGTTTTTATGGTAGTCTTGTTCCCCTTCAGACTATATCTTGGGTATAAATAAAACAAAACTCTACTTTCATACATGCACACACACACATGTGTTTTTAACTATGAGAGTCTTTTTCTTGAAATTGTTTTTTCTCATAATTAAAACTAAATTTATTAGCATTTGAAAGGTAGAGAGATTGAAATTAAAAGAAATGTGAAATTCCTTATCTCAGAGAAGTTATTGACCTCTTCTTTATACAAATAAGCATTGGTATCTTATTCATGTAGTAGTGTGCTCTTACATAGTGGCTGGGATTCCAGAAAAGTATATGTTTGTTAGATGGGTTCAAAGAGCAGGCTGAAGTTAGGAATCAGGTGCATGGTTTCCTGTCCATGGCTGACTGAGGTACATATAGATGTTGAAGCTTTTGATTCATGCTAAAACTTGCCATCACTCGAAGCATTATCATCTTAAGCTTTATATTAATATTCTTAGTTAACATTCTTCTTGGGAGGACTCTTCTAAGGAACATCAAAAGAAGAGACCATAGCTACCACCATTATCACCACTATAATACCTGTTCTGTAATGTCACAGTCTATTATTCACTGCTTTGCTAATATTTCGGGGTAGCTATGGTTCATAGACTGAAGGGTGACCAGATAAAATGGGGCTAAGCAAAGAGATTATCATAGTATGTCATAGTTTTAATTTCTTTGTAAAGTGAAGCTTATAAATTCCTCTATAAAAATAAAATTTTCATATGATATAACTTAGGAATCTATCACACGCATCTTTTTATGAGTGATATCTTTTCAACCATGACTCTATCAAAGATATAAAAATGCTTGCTTATTATGTTAGCTTCCAATAAAATTAAAGTGTCAAATTAAATCATCAGTCAGTGAAAATGTTTCTGTGGTAGGTAGACAGGTGGTAGTCAGAGAAACTGTGAAATGTATGGGCATTTTTACTGATAATAGCGATTCCTAGAGAGACTGCCTTGATTATGAACATCATCAATAACTATAAGAATTTTGTAAGTATTAGGCTTTTTAAGCCCCCTTTTAATTTATCCCAGTGATTGAAAGTAGAATTTCATTCATAATCCTTATTACTTATTATTTCCCACATGATCTTATTTGCCAAAAATGTTCTTGTTATGTTTAGGTTGACCCAAACATTTAAACTGGTGACCCAATCTGCAAAAAGGAAAATCTAAAAAGGAAGTGTGACTTAGTTTAACTTATAAATCAGAATAACAAAATGTTTTACCAAATTTCCAAATATATTAACTCTTAGTTGGAAAATATTACAATTCAAAGTTTGAAAATAATGTTTTATATCAAATGAAAGGAAATATATATTAATTCACTAAATAGTAAAACTGGGGACTTTGTTATCCCATACAGAATAATGTACCCAGTATAAAATGCTGTTTGTTTTGATCTAAGGAGAGTCTGACCCAGTATGTTTTTATTCCTCTAATTTCTTCTTTAGAAATCATATTTCTCTTGTGTAAGGGGAAGAGGAAGAAAAAATCCTTAAAACTATTTTTAGTTTGTCCACATCAGCAGTCTTTCAGAATTATATTTACAATATTATTTTAAGAAGATTATTTTTGTCATGAACCAGTTAATACAACTTAAGTATAAGTTGCTATCTTCTTTTATTTATAATTCTGACTCTAAAAATGTGACTATGGAGACCTGTGAATTATTTTGTGCATTCCTTTATTTTTAACAAATTCAAGTCAAGAAAAGTTTCTTTAATACACTATTTCTTCTTATTTTAAATTTTCTACAGGTGTTCACTATTTCCAAAGAACTGGTGCCTCGGGTCCTATCCAAAGTGGTTGAAGCAGTTTCTGAAGAGCTAAGCCGCCTTATGCAGTGTGTTTCATCCTTCAGCAAAAATGGAGCATTACAGGTACCAAAATTGTTCAGTTGCATGTTCAACTTTTATTTTCATTTAAAACATACAAATGTATTTTTAGTCATCAGTCTTATAATATAGACAGGATTTTAGTTGTTTTGTTTTGCTTATTTTGGAACGGATTTGCTGATTTGAGATCTTTGTCATCTCTCTTGCATAAGCATACACATTATGCATTGTCTACAAATTCCAGAGTTTCTGTTTCTTTAGAGTAGAACAAGACCTTTATGACACTTATGAAATTATCTGAATGCAAATTCCTTCTAAAGTTCTATGTTTTTTTTTATTTTTATGCAGAATAGAGAGGATAAAAGAAAAAGTCATTGAATTTATAGATCAACAGAAATTATCCAATATGAAAACAGAAAAGAATAATTAGGAAAAATTAGGTTTCTTTGGGACAATATTAGAAGGTCTAGCGTACATGTAATTCAGTTTCCAGACGAGTCAGAGTAGCCAATCAGCACATGAGAAGATGGTCAACATCATCATTTGGAGCTTTCACACATTGTCGGGAGTGTAAATTGTACAACTGCTTTGGTAAAAACTTATATAGTTTCTTTGAAAACTAAACATGTACATTCCTATGACCCAGCCATTCTAATCCTCAGTATTTAACCAAGAGAACTAAAAGCATATGTTGTAGGGGTGGGGAGGGGGGGCATAAGAATGCTCATAGCAGTTTTTTTTCATAATAGCCAAAAACTGGAAACAGACCAGGTGTCCATCAACAAAATAAATGAACTGGTATGTTCATATAACCAAATACTATTCAATATCAAGGTGGACAAACTGCCACCTGGATGAATCTCAGCTTTCATCTGAGTGAAGGAAGCCTTACACAAAAGCACACATATGGATTTCATGTACATGAAGTTCTAGGACAGATAAAACCTGTGGTAGAAAAACTCTTAGGAAAGTGCATTGCTCTGAGTGATTGAGATTAACTGGGAAGGGGCCTGAGGGAGCTTCACAGGGTGGTGGTTCTGTACCTTGATACGGATTTACATTACACAGGTGTATGCATCAGTCAAAACTCATCAAATGGTACACTTTAATATTTGTCCATTGTATAGTATATAAATTTTAACTCAAAAAATGAAAAAAGAAAAAAATTTGTAAGTCTACTCTAGTTAATGATGTAGTACATTAAAATAATATAATGGATTGCTAGATATATGATAGTACTAGTAAATGTTAATGGTTTCTGGGTATACAGATATTTACTGTAAAATTCTTTCACTGTCTATACATTTGAAATTTTTTATACAAAAATATTGAGAGGCAAAAAGAATGGACGGCAGTAATTAGGCAAGTTGTTTAGGGGAAAGACAAAAACATATTTACAGTTGCCTCAATTTTCTCTAAAAATCTGATTTATCAGACTTTTGATATAAAGTTGAAAGATCATGACAATTATAGTAGTTCTATTACAGGAGAGCAGTAGCATAAATGATATACTGAAGCTTAATTAAAAGGAAGTTACAGTAACTACAGTGGGCCTAGGCAGTTTTGAAATAATAACAAAAATCTCCCCTCCTGGCAAATTACCTCTGCAGCCTATTTTTCTCAAAGCTAGCAGGAAGAAGTTAAGAAGAGATAATTAGCTAGAGAACTTTTATCATATATAACATGTCCTTGAATAACGTTTCGTTCAACATGGTTTCAACACTGAAAAGGAAAAAACATTGATTCCCAGCTGGGGCCACTGTCTCTTTGAGGGGTGTACATTCTCCCCATGTCTGTGAGGGTTTTCCCTGGGTTCTCTGGTTTCTTCCCACATTCCAAAGCTGTGCACATGTCTGTACTGTCCCAATCTATGTGAGTGTGGGGTGTGTTTGATGTTCCTTGCGATGGAAAGGCATCCTGTCCAGGGTGGGACCCACCTTGCACCCTGAGCTGCCTGGACAGGCCTCAGCCACCTGAGACCCTGCACTAGAAGTGGTTAGACAATAATGTTCTTACTTGTTTGTATTAATCTTTCTTAAATGTATGTATAGTTCACATTTATTTCAATGTTTAATATTATAAGTGTTTGAGGTCTTTATTTAGAAGTTTGGTGATGTTTTTGTGACCAGAAATATGTCATAAGAACTTAACTCTTGTTTCCAGCTATTAGCCTATGGTAAAATTTGGTTTCATTATAAATAATTTCACTCAAAGTCACAGTTTCCAAGAACCTATGGATGACTTTAAATGAGAATTTACTGTACATGTGTCCAGGAGACTGCTAGCCATCGTGACTTCCAACATCTGATATTTTGATGCATCTTAGGAACTGAACAGGCATTTTTCCATTTTGAAAAAGTTAAAATGAGTGTAAACACCACCACTTCATCCTTTCCCATTGAGAATGACTGTTTTCAATGTCTTTCTTTTGAGCAGATAACTGTGAAGGGCTACAGGTTAATCTTTAATAGTCGTTTACATAAAAGACCAATACATCAGTTTTCAAAACCTTCCTGAGAGCCAGTTAATAGAAGGGTGGAGTGATGGTTTTGTGATTTTAGCTGATCTGTTAGCATGACATTTTCTGGCATACAGTTTTTTGTATATTATATAAATAACCACTTTTATAATTGGTATAATTTATAGGTTAATTAAAACACCTTTTCACTTTGTTTTCATAAAATTTCTACATGAAGATTAGTTTCACAGTGATTTATCTAATCCTCCTAAAATACTCAACTAAAAGTTCTGCATTATTTAGATTAGCCTTTTTGAATTATAAAGTTATAATTCATATACCATATAATGTGTCTACAAGATAAAGAGTATACAATTCAGTGATTTTTTTTCTACTGTGTTCACAGAGTTGTGCAATCATCACCACAATCAGTTTTAGAACATTACATCACCCCAGAAAGAAACCCCAGACCCATTAGGAGTCACTATCCATTTTTCTCCCAGACCCTCTTCCCGGTAGTAGACGAGCACCAGTCTGCTTTCTATCTGTGTGATTTACATATTCTGAAAATTTCATATAAATTGAATCATACAGTATGGCTTTTAGTGAGTAGCTTCTTTCACAAAGCATAATTTTTTCAAGATTCATCCATGGTGTAACATGTAGCAGCACTTCATTCCTTTTTATGTCAATAAATATAATTATACCATATTTTATTGATCCATTTATCATTTAATGAATACTTGGGTTTTCACTTTTGGCTAATAGGAAGAATGTCTCTGTGAACATTCATTTACAAGTTATTTGTAAGCATACGTTTTAATTTCTCTTAGTTATATACCTAGTAGTGGAATTGCTAGGTCATATGGTTACTCTGTTTAATCTTTTTGTGAACTGCTAGACTGTTTTCAAAAGGTTACATACCATTTTACTTTTTTATCAGCAATTCCAGTGAAGATTTTAATTATTCTATAACCTCACCAATACATGTTACTGTTTGTGTTATAGATTATAGTTATCTTCATATGTGAGAAGTGGTGTCTCATTCTGTGGGTTGTCTTTCCACTTTCTTGATGGTTTCCTTTTAAGCACAGAATTTTTAATATTTGATGAAGCCCAATTTATCTTTTTTCTATCATTGCTTGTCCTTTGATGCCATTTCTAAAAAGGCTTGGCCAGCCCAACATCACCAGCATTTACTCCTGTTTTATTCTAGGTGTTTTATAGTTTTATCAATTAAATTTAGGTCCATTTTGAGTTAATTAAGGAAGGGATCTAACTTCAATCTTTTGCATGTGGATATCCAGTTACCCAGCGTTCTTTGCCCATTTAATGGTCTCAACACCCTTATCAAAAATCAGTTGATCATAAATGTAGGGGTTTATTTCTGGACATTCAATTCTACTGACCTATATGTGTGTCTATATACCAATGCCGCACTGTCTTGATTATTATAGCTTGATAGTAAGTTTTGATATCAGGAAGTGTGAATTTCTCCAACTGTGTTATTCTTTTTCAAGATAGTTTTGTCTGTTTGGGATCAACTTGTCAGTTGTTTGTTTTTGTTTTGTTTTGTTTTTTAAGCCAGCTGTGATTTTAATAGACATTGCATTGAATCTGCAGAACTTTAGCTCAGCTTTTGAGATTAAAGTCAGTGTTCCTGAATGGTATAGGTGTAAGGAGGTAAGCCAACCCATTTCCTTAAATCTTTGGTGGAGGAGAACTTTCCTTCCTCTCAAAAGGAGACTAAAAGAAAAATTACTAATTAGCTAGTAAATGCAGATTGCTGGAAAATCCTTGTGTAGTTTGTACCAAGATATCTAGCTCTCTGCCTTCACATAGTCATACTTGACAAAAAGTTGATTTTCAATAAAAGGATATTTTTTCATAGCCAGTTTCTTTGGACTATTTTAGAAAGCCTGTTTATAACTAGTAATCACCATAAAGATGGAGGTAACTCTGTGCCTGCAGTAAACAAGCTAGAGACTGTCCCTCTCATTACTTATTTCTATTTGATAACTGTCATAGTTCCCTATTGTCACTTTGTCCTTTTCTCATCTTTAGGCGAGGCTTGAAATCTGTGCTTTGAGGGATACTGTGGCTGTTCATCTGACTCCTGAAAGCAAGTGAGATGCTTTTATTCTGAGTATTTCATTAAAAATAAAACTTCTCTCACTGGTAGTGTATAAAACCCTTTATAAAGATAACTGATCAGAGTGAATGTTTATGATTTTGCAATGTGATAAAGTCTATCTTTGATCACTTTTTTTTAGGTAAAAAGCATACACTTATGCTAAGCCACAGACTCCTAAGACTGGTTCTTTGTAATGTAATATAAAGGAAAAAAGGTTTAATACAATTTTATGTTTTTCATTCTGTAAGGTATAAATCTTAGTCTCATAAATTATATAGCAGTGCATTTTATTCTTCTTTAAAAAGGAAGAAAGTAAGAATTGAGTCAATCTATTCATAGTAGACTCTTGAAGGACAGTGCAAGTGTTGTAAATATCAGCGTAAGAGGAAGACTTGTGGTTTCTCTGCAGAATTTTGTAGTGGAAATTTGATGATAATTTTTAGCTGTTTTGAATGAAAGTCAGGATTTCCTATCATTGAAACATCAGTAGTTGAACTGAAATAGCACTACTTGCTTTTACAAAATTGTTTACTGACAATATTACCTAGGAAATATTGGTTTATACTGTTAATGTGCATGAGAAGTCATATAGTATACAAATAAAATGTTTAAGGACATTTTGTACAATCTGCTTATTTATTTCCAGCTTTTGATAACATGGCTTATGCCATAATTCTTTGTCATCATTATAACTGAAAGAAAGACTTAACTATTTTGCTAACAAATAAAATTAGCTTCTTATTTATATTCATCATGGCTGACCAGCCATTTTGGATGACTCCTGTGCTAGTTATTTAACCATACCTTTACTCAATCATTGTTTTTCTGCGCAACATGCTAAATAACAAATGATAAAAGCACTCAGCCCATAATCGATGTGTATGCATGCCTTGTGTAAGTACCTATGTATTATTCTCACTAACTTAACCTTTTAAAGCCCAAGTTCCTCATTATAAAAGGAAGATAGTAATACTTTCTAGGTAAAGTTTTGGGGAAAATAAGTGAGAAAAATATGTCAAGTCCCCTTCTAAACTGTTGGCACACTATAAATAATAGGTGGTATAACCTTTATCATCATTTTGTCATAATGTAAAAATAAGAGTATCCCATTTGTTTTGATTAATTGAGAAGAGGTTTACAAGCAACAAGATGGTCGTGGTGATTATAGCAGGGACTTCCCTTGACATTAGGAAACAGTAGAGCCAATTTCATATTGGGAAGGGAGCTAAGTGTGCCCACAAGCTATAGCCTATCCCCACACTCTGCCCCCACTAGGAACAACTGAAGCTTCCAGGTGCATTATATGACTCTGTTGATACTCTGTAGTCTATCTCTCTGTGTTGCTATGATTCCTGCTCCTTGTTTGAGAAATACTGCTCAAAAGTATTTCCTGGTATACTGATGAGGATGTTTTTACAATACAAAATTAAAGACCACTTTAAAGTCATGAATAATTACATTTATTTCTTCACTTTAATCAGCTAGTCATAAGAGATAAAAATAACTGTTTCTTAGTGAATGGTACAAGTTATTACCAAATAATCTCCCCTAAAATGCTTTTCATTTGATTCAGTAATTTTTCTAGTACTTTAACAAGTTAAATGCACCAAATTGGTTTTAAAATTCATTCTTTTTCATGAAGTGAAATAATGTTGAATTTTAAATATGTATAATCTCTCCATTATCATACAAATTTAAAATGTAACAATAACTAAATTCTATAAAAATTGTGTTCCATTATTATAAGATATTGGCTGTAAATCAGGCCCTGGACAGGCCAATACTATAAATGTCCCCATTTGTGTAATCCTTCATTAGATCATTCTTATTTCTACTTAGCTTCCTTCCGTTCTTACAAGTTGCTTTATCTATAATTCAGATTTGTTTTGAAAATAAAAACTTTTTTAAAAATTAAATGCCCACATTAAGCTTTCATCTATCATGAGTAGCATCCTTTTATAAAAATCAGTTTCTCCCTTAGTTTTTCATTTCCTAGATTGGTAACTATGCCCTCACTTTTACTGTTTCTATTGTTTTTCACTCTTACTTTTTCTCATGTTTCTACATGCTTCACTGGTTTATACTGTTTTTTTTTTTTCTATTTAAAATATGCTTAAGAATTTTTAATGATTCTCTTAATTTCCCTTAGAAATGTTTCAACTTAATGTTTCAAGTTAAATGTTGCTGTTTATATTCCAGGTCTAGTTTTAAACAGGCTTTGGAAGCCCTGCCTCAGCTTTCCAGTGGAGCAGACAAAAAGTAAGTTCTGTATTCTATTTTCAGCCTGTTAGATGTATTGAAGATTTTGTTGTCTAAAAGTACTCTTTTCATAAATAGTGATTTGGATTTAAGAAAAAACAGCACTTAAGTCCTTCATAATATGCATTATGTCAGTTGTGCTTTTCTTGTCTCCCAAGTGACAGAGTAAGGTAAAACCTTTCTTACTGATTTATAACAATTTAGAAACTAGTTATTTTCTTGTTTTAAGTAACTGGTATAGAAAACATCATAAGAAAGTTTATTTTGACTCATCAGTAAACTCTTATTGCCTTAAATTTTTAAGAAGGTATTACTTAGAGAAATGTAAAAGGACAGCATGATAAAATTCAGGACTCGATTTTTTTTCCTTTGAGTAGCTCATCAATGTACATTTTGTGCTTTATGTATTAAGAAAGGATTGATTTGTACCTATGACATAATAAAGTTATATATGTTTCACCTATACTATATTGATTTTCTCAGCCTGAGTGTAAACTTTGCTACTCATATAAAGGAAATTCTGACCTGAGACAAAATCTAGGCCAGGCAAATTTCATAAATACCCAGCCTACCCTCATCTGAGGTATTGGAAATATTATTGATCTTTGCTCCTTCATCATTTGTAACTGAAGTCCACCTACCTTTGCATTTGGCTGATAAGTCCATAAACAAATATTTATGGTGTTTTTAAACTGTGATAAAAACTCGGCATGGGCTCTGTGCTCTAGCACATGTGAATGTTGTGGAAACTCAGAGGGCAGAGAGAACACATAGGGCTGGGCTAATGGTAGGAAAATGTCATATAGAGATTTGGACTGGGCTTGGAAGAATGAATAGCAGACCAGTTGTTTTGCTTGTTTGTTCCTGTGTATGTTCCTAAATGGGCAAGTGGATGCCTGTACAAACAGTGCCTACTTGCAACCCTGTCTGTCTTTCATTTTCCTACTTCCTTCTTCTCACACTAACTTTCAAGCTCTATCTGAATCGATTCTAAACTCTGCTGATTTCTCTAAAACAAATATGATAAAAATTAAAACAGTCATTATAATTTTTAACATGTGGAACATGGCTCAAAAGCTAGTGCTTTTGTGGGGGGAGTTAACAACAACAGAAATCCTGATATAGTCCTAGATGGGGACTGTGTTTTAGATCTACTATTGGGGCAGTGTTCTAATATTGAGCATTGGTAAAGAATGAAATAATCTCTTGACCCCAGTGCCCATAGGTCCATTTTTGGTTGCTTCATCTGAACCAGATGAATCTAAGATCCCTTCTGGCCCTAAAATTATATGGATATATCAGACCAGTTAAGGAAACAAATTGAGTTATTTTAATTTGTAGACTGATTTGCCCATTGGAATTAGAACTAACCCTGATTCTTCTGGTTCTTACTTCATCCCTTTAGTTCACCATTTGTCAATATTTATTAAAGACAAAGATGCAAAATAAGAAGAACAGAGAATAGTTTTCCAT
This sequence comes from Macroglossus sobrinus, assembly GCA_004027375.1. NCBI lineage: Eukaryota > Metazoa > Chordata > Mammalia > Chiroptera > Pteropodidae > Macroglossus > Macroglossus sobrinus. The sequence continues at coordinate 325,805 of PVKZ01000855.1, read as the reverse complement.
GGGTGGGGTAAAGGGAAAGATGGCTAAAATGTGCAGCACGAGAAAATTTGAGGGTGATGGACCTATTCTTCATCCCAGTTGTGGAGGTTGTTAGGCTGCTGAGATGTGTTTATCAACATTCACAGAACAGTATCCCAAAAAGAGTACATTTTAGGGTATGTAAATTTTTATAAAGCTAATAAAACAAAAGTACAGATGCAAACAATCTGTTTTAGGGAGGAATCTAATTAATTTGGGGAAAAGGAATAGGAGTTAAGAATCCTTAGATAAACAGTTTTTTGAAAGCACAGGAGACAAAAGTGGGCAGTTCATTTCCCTGCATGTTTTCTTACATTGACATTCTGTCAGGTTCTAAAATAGTCTCTGCTCTCTGCAGGTTACTGGAAGAACTGCTGAACAAGTTCAAGAGTAGCATGCACTTGCAACTCACCTGTTTCCAAGCTGCTTCTTCAACCATGATGAAAACATAAATACCACCAAAATAAGGGCAGTCCAAAGATAACAAGTAATAAAGTTGTTCACTTTCTTAAGTGCCCTAAGATATTTGTATACAAAGCATTACATTTGTAGTTTCTCTCTCTCCCCTTCTCTCTCTCTTTTCCCCCTGAATTGGTAGCTTAGAAAGATGTTGGTGTATTTTTATTACAACCAAAATAACCTTATTTGAAATGCCCGAGCAGTGTTTGTTTTGTCATTTTTATTACATTAGGTCCTATTTGACTTTAAAATATTTGTTTTTTCTTAGCTAAATTTTTTATGGTGAATGCCACAGGAAGAGTTACTTTTTCAAAGAGTGTTTTGGGGATGGCATGTGATGTATAGAAAAGCATTTTTCATTGTCTCATTTACTAGATTTTTTATGTCAGCAGCTTCCAGACACATGGACAGATTGATAAGAAGAGGTTTGGAAAGTTATATTTAGACATCTTTGAAGCTTTAGCTCTCCTAAGCCATACAGGTGTACTTGAAAAGTTTATATCAACAGATAGTTTGAACTCTCCTAATTCAAGTAGATTTTTAGAAAAATTTATTATTTGCATTTAAAAATATGTTATAATTGGGGTAGATTATTTGTGGTCCAGATGTCAATGAGTTATCTTTGCATTTGCTACCTAATTTTTATTTTTCACAGCGCTAAATATTAAGTGTCTTTTCAACATAGCTTTTTTGTTGTCTCACTCTTAATTTGATTTGTCATTTTACATCACTATGTTGCCTGTCCCTGAAAACCTCTTTGTTACATGTGATGGAGCTTGGATACCCCATGGGGGCCATTAGAAATAGCTATAGTCTCCTGGTGTGAGAGCTAACACTGCCCATTACTCTCCACTCTTTCCCCTCAGACAGTTTCTTTTCTCTCCACTTTTTATGCTTTGAGGTATCTTGCTCAGTAAATAAGAACACTGCTCTTGCAGAGTCTGTGTTTTCTGAACATTTGAAGATGCTCCTTAGATGCTAACCAGTAGGAGCTGCTGATAAACCACGGGCCATTTGTTCAGATTATAATGAGGTCTTTCAATGTTAGCGTTCCCTACCTAACTTTATCATACTATTTACTTCAGAAAACTGAGCAATTTTCTATTTGTAGTTTATGTTTCAGGGTCTTCCAACTTTTTTATGGGTGTCACAGAATCCTACTTTTTAATGCTGAAATTAATATCTTTATTAATACAAGTAATTTTAGAGTACAGTATAACTATTCTGTATGCATTATTTGAAATGAGTCAGTGTGATGTTTGTTCTTTTGCCATATAGAGGGATATCTTAGTAACTGGAAGTGAAAGTTTAATCTTTTACAAATGTGCTCAATAAAGCTTATGACTATGAATTAAATTACCAAAATTCAATTCTAGTTGCATTATTTTAAATAGTATACAGCACTCAGCCACTACAGAATGTGTCTTCAATACAAGATGTAATTTAGTTGACATTTTCCCCCTAAGCATCTTTACTTCAACATTTTTATTAGCTATATAACTTTTTATAGGTCTAATTTTAATACTCAGAATAAATACTTACATTCTAGTCTACCTTACGTTTGTCTAACTGTTGTCAGAAAGCATTTATCAGGTGTCCTGTTAATTCTCTTCTTGGGAGGGGCTTACCATATGCCAGGCACTGCAGTTAATTATCTCATTTAGTGCTCTCTCAACAGCCTTTATAAGCTAGGTGGTATTATGTCCATTTCACAGATAAAAAAAAAAATGGGGCTTAGAGAGAGGTTAGTGACTTCTCTAAGACTACAAGGCTGGTAAGGGCAGGATCTGTGTCATACTCAAAGTTGTCTGGCTTCATCACTTCTTAAATTAAGCACTGCCAGTTCTTTCTCCCAACTGCACATGCTTTCTGCTGTCTCTCTGCCAGTAACATAGCTCAAAGAAGCACATAAACACTAGCAGATAATAAAATTTAAGCAAAATAGAAACAGGTAAGTGCTTTAATGGCTTAGAGAATAGAGGGTAGGCACCAAAAAACCCATACCCAAATGAGGTGGTTCAAGGACTACTACTCCAACAAATCAAGAGGGACTTCTTGGAAGAAAGGGGAATTTTAAGAGCTGCTTGAGCTACAGAAGAATGTAATGATTAAGAGGAAATGGCTGAATATAATATAAGTTAGAAGAAATCTGAGAGACTTGGAGCAAATTCATAAATTGGTAGCTGTAAAAAAAATTTAAGTTACTCAAAGGTACTTGCTTTTACACCCAGGTACCGTTAGGGTTTAGCACACCCACGTCCATGTGGTCGGCCTGGCTTCATGTCAGTTAGCAAAGTTGGCCTCACCTTTAATATTGAAAAAGTATTAGAAATAATTTGGTTTTACTAAGACTTTCTATATCAGTGTACCAGAAAGTGGCATATTCTAGAAATGATTCCGGCATTACAAAACAAGCATTATTGCAGTAGGCACAGCTCCCTGAGTCACTCTCCTGTCTCTGTCATCCTTCAAGAAAACATGCATGCAGTTTTTTTGAAGGGGATAAATAGGAAGGATTATATTTTAATTTTAGATTTGGTACAAGATGATCATGTGTTTCTGTTTTGATCACGTGCTGTGGAATATTGTACTAGTAGTTGCATAATGTGTTTTCTGAAAGTTATCATAAATTCCCAGCTTGTAAATAAAGGTTAGGTTTCTAAAATAAGGAAAATTCACTATATTTTATTTAATATATACTTGAATAATTATACATTACTATAGACTCAAACTTGCATACATACTTATCATTAAACATTTACCTAGCAATACTATCATACAGGTTTTTATGTGGATTTATGAACTGCTCTGAAAAATCTAAAAGATATACTGAATACTTGACACACATACCTCAATTAGAATAGCAATTTTAATGATTTTAGCTTTCCTTTAAATGCAGATTGCATAATTTTATAGAGTCATCATGCTTTTTGTGTACCAATATCATCTCATTTCCTATTCACTCACATTTTTAATTTAGTGTTATTATATGTATCACTGGAAAGCCTTTTTGTACCTGGCTAGGTTATAAATATGTAACAATTAATATTTTAAGAACAGAAGCTGGATCTTTGGGTGACCTGTTGTAATTTGGCTAATGAAAGTCACTAGGATGTCAGAATACCTTTCTCCTGTCTAGACCCATGAAGTCTTAGACAGGGTTAGTACTGGAGTTGGTCACAACATCTTTATCAGCACTATCACCATGACTGGTCCCCCATGGTTGTGTTGTGCTGATCATTGTTGATATGGTTGTTGTAATTGTTATTTCAATCACATTTTTCTTGAATGTTCCTACCTACAAACCCTTTAGCTAGGCACAAATCCCTGAGAACGAAGACTACTACCTGAACTTAATTGCCAAGAAAGGCCCCCTGATGGACTCATCACAGAGGGAGGAGGACAGCCAGGGAAGAATGGAATCATGGGTTCAACAAAAATCAAGGGAAGAACAAGAATCATGGTCAGAATAAAGAATCGAAGGTTGTCAGATATGTCCAATATTGAGAAATAGTTACTAGATTTGGCAATTAGAAAATATTCAATGACCAGTGAGGGATAAGGACAGAATCATAGAAACTTAAAACTTTGAACTGATTCTTTTATCTCACCACAGGGACTGTCAAGAGAGCTGTCTTTTTTTTTTTTTTTTTTTTTTTTTACAAAGATCACAAAGTTTCTTGGCCTCAGCACAATTGTGAAACTTTTGAGGCTCAGTCTTTAAGGCTCTTCCTCAACTTACTGCTTTTTAAAATTTATCTTTCTGTGTGTTTGATCAATTCCTGCTGCCCCAGCTTCTTTATCTAATTGGAATGACTTACAAATATTTATACTATCTTTTCTCCAAAGTCTGCCCTTTCTGAATGCTTATTAAATTTCTCTAGCTCAGAATTCTCAGGAGTTTATCTTATTGTCCTCTCTGCTTGTAGGACCTTTCTCCAGTTTCTAAAAGTTCATAATGTTCTTCTGGATGTGATGCACTTTTATTCCTAGTAATGAGTCTAATGTTTTTAAATTCTGGGAAGTTTTCTTGAATTATTCCTTTGAATCTCTCTGCTTCTGTTTTTTTTTTTTGTTTTGTTTTGTTTTGTTTTTTTTAATTCTTAATGGTTGGATCTCCTATCCTGGTTCTTTATAAAAATGTTAAGATCTTTTTCTTTTTGTTTTTTTTTTCTCTTTTTGTCTTTATTTTACTTTCTGAGAAACTTCCTTGCATTTATTGTCTATCCTTTCTCTTGGGTTTTTCATTTCTGCTATGTTGTTTTCCATTTCAATTTCTCGGTATTCTTTTTTATAGAGTCCTATTTATTTCTTATTTCTCTGGAAATAAGAACACTCTTAGAAGTTTTCTTCCTTTTGCATAATCTCCAATTTGCTTTTTTCTTCTGTTATAGAGAGATACTAGAATAAATGTCCTAAGCTTTCTTCAAATTTCTAGCAAGCTTTGGATACCTATTCATATCCATCAGAATATTAGGATATTTAGGTCATTTTTCTGGGGCTGATAAGATTTCTCAGAAAGTGTTCTTCCAATCTCTTGCTTTCTGGAAGGCAAGAAGAGGAAGAAAACCTGAAGATCAGTTTGTCAGGCAGTATTTCTGCTCTCAGTTGGATCTGTTATCTCACAACCTTCTGTATTTTACCCGCTTCAGAGAATAAAGCTCTAGTTTTCTGCTGGAGTGGGAAGATAAGAGAGCCTTGCCCAGCTGTGTGGGAAGAAAGAGACCTGGGTATATCTGGCTGTTTCTTAAACAGCCTTTAAACTGATCATTTGGTTTTAACCCCAGCTTTATACCCACTTTCAGAAGTTTTCTTACCACAAATTCTTGAGCCTTTGGAGAATTTTGTAGTGTAAACTAGGTTGCATCTTTGTTTTTCATACTGCCAGTTTAGGCTCTGATGTTTTTAGATCTGCTAAATCAGTTTTCACTCACCCATATACTTTGCAGCTTTTAAACTCTTCTAGCTGATATTTCCTCCCCTATTTTCTTACTCTTCATGGATTTAAGTCTTTATTATATATTTAACTGTATTATTTACTATGTATAGTTATATATACTGTTATATGTAGTATATGTACTATGTGTATATATCGATATATACCATATATGTGTTGTGTATAATGCTGTATGTATACACACATACACACACATATAAAAGTGCACTGTCATTTTTGTAGTTTTGGTTAGAACTAAGGTTAATGTGTGGTTTCCATCTGCTATTTATAACTGAAAGTTCAGATTAACTTTTTGTTTTATTTGATCATAAAACCAAACTGTTTACATGTGTATGGCCTTCAGATTTGTTGCTCATAAGATATGATTGTTCACTCTAACTTTTAAAATTAAAGGAAGTATTAGTGTAGAGAAGCCATGGGCCTTCTAAAAACCCCACTCCTCATCTCTGGATGCTAAAGGTACTGAATCAGGCATAGCATGCATAAAATATCTTTTATTCCATAATTAGAAATAACTCTTAAAATATACCAATGATATATTCTTGCCAAAAAAGTGAAACATAGATGTCTGGATCACTTAATTTATAGAAAATGCGGGGGATAGAAGAACATATTAATGGACAATCAACAAAATCTATATTGCAGGAAACACTAAAGCAAACAACCCCATTTCTTCAACAAAGAAATTTTAGACCAAATTAAAAAGAGAAAGAAGGAGAGGCCAGAGGATATTTGATATAATAAAATATACTTCAGATATATATCAGTTAATTGTGTTGTATGAATGTTATTTGAATTGAACCAACTAATTTTTTTTTTAATTAAACAATTGGAAAAAATTTAAACATTATTCTAACAATATTTAAACTATATTGTTGATATTAAGGAATTATAATGACATTTGGTTATTATATTTTAAAGTCATTATCTTGTAACTCTTTGTAAATGACATAACATGTCATATAAGATGTTACTGTAAAGCTACAGTGTAATATTGCTTAAAAAAAAGAAAAAAAGAAAAAGAAAAATAGGTGAATAGATCAATGGAACAGATTACATAGCCCAGAAATAAACCCACACAGATATAGTCAACTGATCTTTGGTGGAGGAGCAAAGGTAGTAAAATGGAGAAAAGGTAGTCTTGGGGCTAGGACAATGGGGCTACAACAACTGTATTTCAATGCAGAAAATGAATCTAGACACAGGCCTTACACCGTTCACAAAAATTGACTCAAAGTGGAACACAGACCTAAATATAAAATGCAAAACTGTAAAACTAGTATTATAAGAGAAAATCTAGATGACCTTGGGTTTGGCAATGACTTTTTAGATACAGAAATTATTTATAATTGCCAAAATTTGGAAGCAACCAAGATGCCCTTCAGTAAATGAGTGGATAAATAATTGGTGGTACATCCATACAATGGAATATTATTCAGTGCATTTCAGTTTCTTCCATGTCTGTGAAAAGATTTAGCAGTGTTGTTTTACCTAAGGGTAGGTGATGGTTATTACTATAACAACAGGTATATATTCTAGCAAATTAAACATTTATTCCCTTCCATGTTGATGAATTGTGAAAGTAAGTCTCGAAAAAAAAAAAAGATCTCTATAAAAGGAGATAATCTTACATAGAAAAAGTTATTTCTCTTTAATTATGAACACTAGGAATATTAACATTTTAAAGGATAATTACTATAGTAATATAGAATATGTATGTAGTAATATAGAGTAAAGCCTAATGTTTTAAAAGATGCCGAGTTCTAATTCTTCTTCTTGATGGGTAAAATACTATTAGATTGATGTTCTTGCATATAACAACCATAAACTCTGGCTGTAAGTCATAAAGCTATAACCTAAATGCCCTGAGGAGTGCACAGAAACAGTCCACACTTACACTATTGAAGATACATTGAGTGATTTCCCATGTTTGTAGTTTTTAGCCAGGAACTAGATAGAGTTAGCATAGTAAGGAAGGTAGCAGGGGCACCATTCAGGATTCAGAATTTGTATCCAGAAAATTGCAGAGGAAGAACTTTAGAAAGGAAATAATCAGGGACAAGATCCCTGAATTTGTTTGGTCTTTTTCTGGTTAATATGCCCTAACAGCACCTGCATGCAGCACACACAGAATAGTTCAGATAAAGTCAAAGATTTGGACTGAAATTAAAGCTAACACTCAAGAAACTGAGTTTGCTGTTCAAGTTCAGTGAAAATAATTGCCTGGTAAACCAAAAGAAAACAACAGGATCCAGATTATTTACACTCTATCATTTATCATGTCTTAAATAAAATTCAAAATTACTTGACATATGAAGGACAAGGAAAAGAGACACAGAGAGAGTAGAAAAATCAAGTGAGACTAGCTTCAGTAGATCAATGGACATTATCTAATGTGAAGAATAAAAAGGAAAATGTTTGGGAGAAGATGAACATATTCTTTCATAGACACCTGCTACATGTAATCAGATGGTCTAGCATATGAGTTATTGGAGTCCTAGAAGGAGAACAAATAGATAATTGGGCCCCCAAAAAATTGAAAAAAAATAATAGCTGACAACTTTCCAAATCTAGTGAAAGACAAATTTACAGATTAAAGATCCTCAATGAACAATGAAAAGGTTAAACACAAAGGTTGCCACGCTGAGGCAGACTGTTAAAGCCAAAGCCAAATTGCAAATCTAGTAAGCAGCACTAGAAAAACATGTTACAATAGGGGAACAATATTTTAATTCACTTTGACTTCACATCAGAAACTGTAAAGGCCAGAAGAGAGCAAAATAACCATGTTTGAAGTGATAGAAATAAAATTAAAAATAAATTTAAAACCTGTCAACCCACAATTCTATATCAAGTGAAAATATTTGTTCATAATGAAAGCAAAATAAAGGTATTTTCAGATTAGACTAAGAGAATTAGTTACCAGCAGACCTGCACTATAAAAAAAAAAAATGTTAAAGGGGAAGTTCTGGTCAAGATCATGGAGTAGATAAACACTGTGCTTGCCTCTAATAACGACATCAAAATTACATCTATAGAACAACCATCATTGGGAGTTGCCCGAAGTCTGACTCAACAGAAGTCCTACAACTGGGACCATACACAAGAGGCCACCTTGAGACTGGTAGGCTGGACAGAGACATAGAACAGACTGGTCCCACACCTGCCTAAGGCAGTTGAGAATTGGGAGGGATATCTCATCTGTGAGGGTTCCACTGGAGGAACAACTTCTGGCCGTGAAAACCAGCAGAGATTGTGGCTGCGGGAGTCTCAGACATTCCTCTTAAGGGGCCCATGCACAGTCTTACTTGGTGACAGACTCAGTCACTCTGAGCTCCAGCACTGGAGCACCTGCTTGAAAAGTGCCTGAGACATACAGGGAATAACTAAATTGTCTAGCTTCAGAGCAAGGGCTGGAGGGAAAGCTTTCTCCCAAACAGAAGTTCAGGCTGAATCTATAGTCTTTTTTCGGGGGCCCCTCCTCTCGCCAAGCATACAGACTCAGGTGTCCACCGTATCTGAGTCACCATCAACCTAGCTAACACTGGTCGCCCCACCTGGCTCAGGTAACTAGAGAGACTGCACCGTTTGCCCCACAGGACACCTACTGCATGAGTCTTCTCGCCTTGCTCAAATGTTCAAAGAGATGAAAAGAAAAGCTCCACAATAAGATTACTCTGCCCAGCAAAGCTGTTATTTAGAATTGAAGGAGAGAGAAACAGCTTCCCAGACAAGGAAAAGCTAAAGTTCATCAACACCAAACCTGTATTACAAGAAATGTTAGAGGAACTTCTTCAAAGAAGAAAAAGTAAAGTTTAAAAATATGAATAATAAAATGGCATTAATTACATTTCTAGCAAAAGTTACTTTGTGAATGAATTAAATACTCCAATCAAAAGACAGGGTGATTGGATTAGAAAATAAGACCTTTACATTCACTGCCTACAAGAGACTCACTTAAGATCAAGAGACATATACAGACTGGAGAGGAGAAGTTGGAAAAAGATTTTTCATGAAAATGAAAACTAAAAAAAAAAAGCTGGGTTGGCAATACTTGTACCAGACAAAATAGACTTTAAAACAAAGGCTATAACAAGAGACAGGGAAGAACTCAGTATCTCGCTTCTGGGCATTTATTCAAAGAAACCCAAAGCACTACTTCAAAGCGACATGGGCATTCACATTTTCATTGCAGCATTATTTATAGTAGCCAAGATATGAAGGCAGCCTGGGTATCCATCAATGGATGAATGATAAAGACAAGATGAAACATAAATAAATACAATGGAATATTACTCAGCCATAAAAAAAAAAAAACATGAAATCTTGTCATCTGCAACAGTATGGATGGACCTAGAGGATATTGTGCTGAGTGGAGTAAGTCAGAGAAAGAGAAATGCCATATGATTTAACTTGCATGTGGAATCTAAATAACTAAACAAAACAGAAACAAACTCAGAGATATAGAGAACATTTTCAGGGTTACCAGATGGGAGAGTGGTTGTCAGGATGGGCTGAAAAAGAGGAAGGTATTAAGAAGTACAAATTGATAGTTAGAAAATAGTCATGGGAATGTAAAGTATAGCATAAGGAGTATAGCCATTAATATTATAATAACCATGTATGGTGTCAGATGGGTACTAGATTTATTGGGGAGATCATTTCGTAAGTTATATAAATGTCACCATGTTGTACACTTGATACTAATATAATAATTGTGTACCAACTCTAATATAATTTTTTTAAATTATAAAAAATTATAATTAAAAAATGCTAAAGGAAGTTATTTGAATTGAAACAAAATGATATCTGATGGAGCCTCAGATCCTCAGCAACAAAGAGCATCAAAGATGGCAAATAGCTGGGTAAGTACAAATTTTTTTTTGTTTTTTCTTTTAAAATTTTTATGATACATATGACTGTTTACAGCAAAAAATTACATCATTGTCATGTGGATTTATGGCCTATTTAGATGTAACATAAAAGGAGGGGGGAAATAGACTAATATGGTTGCAAGATTTCCACATTACATGAAGTAATATATTGACTGCAAACGGACTGTGAAAAGTTAAAGATATATATTACAACTTCAGAGCAATCACAAAAATAGTAATGTACGGTATTATACCTGTAAAACCAACAGGAAGATTATAACTGAATTTTTTAAATATTCAAGTAATATTTAAAATGCATGAAAGGAAAAGAGAAAATAGAACAAATAGAAATCAAATAATAGAATGATATACTCTTATAAAACTATAGCAGTAATTTTATTAAGCACTAATGGTTTAAACATTCAATTAAAGGCAGAGATGACGACCCAACTATATGCTATATACAAGAAATGAACTTCTATTTAAAAGAAATAACTTACATTTAAAGAACAGATAAGTTGAAAGTAACTAGTATTCAATAATATACTATACCAATAGTAAGCAAAAAAAAAAAAAGGCTGGAGGGGCCATGTTAATAGGTGATAAAATAGTTCTTAAGACAAAAGTGTCATGAGAGATAAGGAAGGACTTTTTATAATTATAACTCATCAGTCAGGCATAATAATGATACATGTGTCTGGTCTAATAATAGCATTAAATGTAGAGTAGTAAAATACCTGAAGCAAAAATTGACAGAATTAAAGCAAGAAATAGGCAATTCCATCATTCTAATATGTGGAGAGTTTTAAACTCAGCAGTTGATAGAACAACTAGACAAAAATCAGCAAAGACAGAGTCTGAACAATACTGAACAAAACATTCATGACCTGATTGATATTTATAAAACACTACAGTCAACTATGGAGTTCATATTTGTTCTATGTTGCATGGTGTACTCACCAGAATACACCATACACTGGGCTTTAAAACAAATCTCAAAAAAAAAAAATTCAAATCATACAGAGTTTACCCTGTGACCACAGTGGAATTAAATTAGAAATTAATAACAATAAAATATCTAGAAAACCCCTAAATACTTGGAAGTTAAACTACACATTTCTAAGTAACTCATGAGTAAGGAGAAAATACCTAGAAAAAGTAGGAAATCTCTCAAACTAAATGAAAAGTGTGAGATAGAAGATACCTACCAAGAAGGACTCCTGGTGGCTAAGTGGGCTTAAATTTTAAAGCAAAGCCTAGTAGCTGTTTCTAAACATGGGACTTTTCATTCACAGCCACACTTCAGGGAGAAGCCTGCACTGAACTACCTGCCTGTATAATGTTCCTGTCATCTGAATCAAAGGAGTTCCTGAAATTGGATTTTAACCAATAGGACTGAGACTTCCCCTGTCAGAGCTGTGCACCCATATTACCATTAATATCTTCACTCACCAATTAGAGCAGCTCCACTGACCAGTCAGGACAGTGCTTTTTGTACCAAGCAAACTGGATTTGTAGTCCTCATTTGCATGGAGACGGGCCAATCAGGGACCAAGGGTGAGAGGTCTATATGAAGTCAACATGTGCCCACCCCTGCCCCTTTTGGCTCAAGTAATGTTCTTTCCCTATCCACTGTGTGTTTCCCTGACAAAAGACATCTCACTGGAACAGAGAAGAGCAGATACAGCAGAGCTGTCTACCCAGAGGGACCTCTCCCATAGGGTCCTTGTCCCAGGACCACCTCTCAACCATGGTTTTTTATAATTGAGCTATAACACTCAAGCTGTTCTACATGCATGTTGTTCTCACAGCTGCTGTGTCACATTTGAGCTGTTTGCACTCAATAAGCTTTCCTTCTTCACTGCACCCAAATTAGGGATTTCTGTTTGCATTCAATTGGTGCCAGTGACCATTGGTTGACAAAAGTAAATGAACTGTGAAAGAAAAAATAAAACCAAAATTTAAGGGATCAAGCTGAAGGAGTGTTTGAGAGAGAAATGTAAAACTTTAAATACCTATGTTATATAAGAAAACAAATCAATGATATATATTTCCATATATATCATTATATATATTAAACACAAGTCAGTAGAGTAAAAGAAATAATAAAGAATAGACATCAATGAAAGAGAAAATGCATAAACAATAAAGAAAATAAAATCAAAAGGTTCTGAGTTGGTTTCTCCTTTTAGCACTGTGATCAACTCTGCACAATGCTGGGAAAGTCTCTTTACCTTTTGATGCATCTTTTTACTCATCTGTATAAGAGTGGTTGGACTTAGATGACACACAAAGTGTCATCTTTAGGTGTTTGCAGATGCAGACGAGCAATAATAGTGGAATATTACAAATGAGCATGTGCTGGCGATTGCTCAGTAAAAGAGCTGAATAAAGTAAGCAGCAAAATATCACTACGTATTTTTATAATCTGTAACATTAGTTTGTATTCTCTTAATACTCAATATATACCATGAACCTAGACATGACTCACAAAACAAAAAGTGTTTAATATCAAACACTGGAGTGTTGGCTTAGCTAAAAGTGAACATGTTTAACTAGACTGCAAATTAGAAGTTAGAAGTTAGAGGTCCCAAGCTTGATTTCTATGTGACTTGTGCCTGAGGTCCTTGGAAAAGCATTGTCTTCTTTCTATGGGTCTGTTTCCGCATATGAGTTGTCTGTGTTATGTTTAAGATTTAATCAAATATTCAACAAAGCCAAATGTGTTTTCTGCATCAAAATAAATTCAGGTAAGACTGTTAAAAGAAGCATCCCTGTCCTGCCCATTAGCTCTCATTTATTAAATAAGGTTTCTTTCTTAAAGTTACTGGATTCTTAAAATAACAGTTTAGAATATGACTTGAGTGTCCAGAAAGAAACACATTAAACGTATTAAAGTCTTAGACTTTAAAAGGAATAAATAAGTTATTGTTTCTTCTAAGTAGTATTGATAGTAATCTTAAATTATATGTTCTCCAGACCAGTTCCCAAGAGTCTTCACATTCAGCTACACCCAGGAGCTATTAAAGGGATCTCTTTGGCATATTGGCCATCATGGTCCAGGACTACCTCTTGAAGTTCAGCAGTCTTGCCTGGATCAGTCATTTCCTGTGTGTGAATTAGGAGGTATGGATACATGAACAGAATGTAATGAGCATAATGTCTGGATAGAAAAGCACATTAAAACTGAAACACATCTAGTTGACAGCATTAATATATTTTGCAAAAAAACCATAGAGGTTGATACTCATAAATTTAATCACAAGGAAATGTTAAACAAGCACAACGGAGGAACCCTACCTAATATATTTCAGAAGTGTCAAGTCATGGAAGACAGAGACTGAGGCACCTTCCCGGATTGGAGACATGACAATTAAAGACAATGTGTAATCCTACATTGAATCCTGAGCCATACAAAAGACATTCGTAAGACAAGTGGTGAAGTTTGAAAAAGATCTGTAGATTAGTTAATGATAAATTATATCAATGTTAATTTCCTGGTTTTGGTCATAGTACTGTGGTATGTGAGATACTATTATTTGGAGAAGCTGGATGAAGGAAAGTAATATGGGGATTCTTTATACTATATTTGAAACTTTTGTAAGTTTTAAATTATTTTGAAAAGTTGTGTTTTAAGTTTGTTGTAAGAAAAGATAGAATAGAAACCTTTTAATTCAATGTATGTTGATGAGGAATTTAAAAAAAAATGAAATACATGGAAGTAACCGAAGTGTCCTACGATAGATGATTGGATAAAGAAGCTGTGGTACATGTATACAATGGAATATTACTCATCCATAAGAAGAGATGAAAAAGTGTACCATGTCAAAATGATTGAAAACAAAAGAATACCAGGCAATCAATTAATCGATAGTAAGTTAAACAAGTAAGCAAGCAAACTAGGAAAATATTAATGAAAAGAAAGCTATTAGTGCTAATTTGGTATCAAATAAAAGAGACCTTAAGGCAAAACATATTTAGGAATAAAAATGGCTACTACAAGATAAATGATTTTAAAATTACTGGAATTCGCTATCCACAATTATATTGGTAGTTTTTTAACACATTTTTTTCAGTATTAATGGATTTAGCAGGCAAAATAATTATAAAATTAAAAGGAAATTTGGAAAACACAATTAGCAAACAATCTGGGAAAAATTTATAGAACCCTATAATCATTAATTAGAAAATTGGCCACATACTAGCCACAAAACAAGTCTCAAGAAATAACCAAGACTCACTATCAAGTTCTCAGACCACAGTAGAATTGTATTAGAAATCAGTAACAAAAAGATAAATTCTAAAACCCCATTTATGTTTGGAAATTTTAGAACATATTTCTAAAGAAAACATAGGTCAAAAAAAAACCTTCACAAAAATTAGAAAAAAAAAGGTTGAGAGCTGAACAATAATGAAAAATTTCACATCAAAATGTAAGATGTAGCTAAACAAATGCCTCAAGAGGAAGCGAGATTAAACATAAGTATCAAAAGAGAGAAGGAAATTTAAAAAAAAAGTAATAGTAGAAGACATATACAATACAGATGATCAAATCAACAAGGTTAAAAGCTGATTCATTGGGTAAGCTTAAAAAGGGAATGGAGACAAAACCTTCCAAGACTAATCAAGATAATAAAAAAAGAAGACAGATACTAGGAATAAAGACCAAAACAATGAAACAACTGCTTTGCTTTTTAAAAATAAGATAATCCTGTGATCAAACTGAGTTCCTGAGTACAGCAAGCTGACAACCTGGACCTCAATTTGATGAAGTGCAAGTGTCTAATAAGATAGCTTTTTTTCACCACCTCCTAATTCTTGTGATCCTAGCCAAACAGGAAACAGCAATTCGGGGCTGAGTGAGCCCTTCCCCCACCCCATTTCAGTCCTGTCAATCCATTCATGCAGAACTTAAAACACCCTCATTAAAAAAGAAAGATCCTTTAAAAAAAAAACTAACATAGGATTTTTTTAAGGTTTATTATCTTACGTTTGACAGTACCAAGTCACAACATGAAATCCCATTTTGGGTAGATGATGCATGATATATTATCTGCAGTGACATTTTGAATGACAAATGGGTTTTGAAATATAGATTCCTAATCAGAACCTTTGGGAAAAAAATCCACTATGTTTAAGAATAGAGCTATTGCTTTGCCATTGTTAGTGACACACAAATGATGATGTTCACAACGGCACTGCAGTCCTTACATTTGCTTCATACACTGCTCCTTTGAGAAGTCAGCCCTCGTCATTTAATATTCCTTCAGTTTACACTGATGAAAAGAATTTAAGGGGAAAGAAATGACTGATTACTTGCTTTCACTTTGCTTTCAACATTTTTCTTTTGAAGAGGAATAATCCAGTTTCATCTACAGACACAGTTCTCAAACTTTAGTGTGCACTGAAATCACCAGGGGGTTAAGGGGTAAAGCCTAGGTAGCTGTATTTTTGCCTGACTCCTTGGTGATTCTGAGGTACACCAAGGTTTGAGCACCACAGTTTAGAGTTTTACCATATGCACGTTCCTGATTCTGTGACATGTCCTCTATGGCACGTCCTCTATGACACATCATGTTTCTCTGTACCCCTATAACATTTAGCACTTACTATTTGTCAGACATTGTTCTAAGTTTACTTGTATTTGCACTTATTCTCACAACAGCCTTTTCAGATCTATACTATTATCTCTATTTACCCATGAGGAATCTGAAATACAGAGAAGTCAAATAACTTGCCCAAGGCCACATAACTAATTAGGAACAGAGCTAGGATATGAACTCAAAGATTCCAGTTCCAGAGCTTGTGCACTTAACCACCATCTATACTGCTTTACATAACACTGGTCACAAGACAGCAAAGTAACAAAATCTCAGCAAAAACATGAACTCATCTGTCAGACTCCAAAGTCAGAAATGAAGAGTAACCCTAAGTAGGTTGGTGATGCTCAATATCCATGAAGCTACAGAGATGAATCACATTTAGCTCTGCTCTCAAGGAATATAGATCTAGTTGAAGAAATTAAAAAGAGACAAGTCCCCAAGCCATGCTCCGCATAAAGACAGGTATAAGCACCAAGTAACACAAAGGTCTGTTCTTGGCCTTCCGGATGCTAACCTTTGCCAAATCTATCATCACAAAAAAAAAAAAAAAAAGAAGAAGAAGAAGAAGGATGCAATTTAATTCAAGAAAACTAGACACGTAGAAATTCTGAATGAATTTGATTATATTTTCCAATTCCCTGATTTCTCTGTTTAGGTTTAAGGAAATTGGATATAACAATTAGATGTACCTCAGGACTCCCACAGCTGTGAGCACAAGAAGAAATCACGGTCAGCTTGTAGATGCTAATTGAAGCCATGGAGCAAATAAGATCATATCCAACTAACAGAGGGGTCCAGGACAGAACAAGGTATACCGAGTCTGAGGAGCAGACCTCAGAAGACACATATGCAGAGGTGTCTCAGCAGCCACGAGGAGAGAGAGGAGCCAGAGGACACAGAGGATCTAAGGCAAATTCAAAAGAAAAGGATTACATAAAAACTTACTTTTTAGAAAATGTGTTCAAACATAACCATTTAAACTAATCAGTGTCCTAGAATTTTTAGGGGTAAATGCCACAGATCAACTTTGTCACCTGATGCCACTTTATTTTTTACTAATATATCTTTTAGCATTTATGGGAGAAATATTGTTCTGCTTAGTGAGACACCAGTGATGCGAGGTCTGTTTGCTGTTATAAAACAAGCTAATTATTCATTTGTGTAAATAACAATACAGATGTCATGCACACTAATATCATTTGTACATGTATGCCTTTATTTAACCATCATTTCTATAAACAGCATCACCTTTCATAGCTATAGAATGTTGTGCTTTTCTAAGAACCTTAATGTACAAGATCTACTTGATGTGAAGCGAGTAGAATTAATATTTTTACATTCTGGGCTTTACCAAGGAGAAAACTGAGACTAGGAATAATTAGTGCTTCCTATGATCACAAATCTAGTTTGTGAAAGGGATGAGATAAAACTAAGAGCCACTAAGTCTTACTTTAAACCCATTCACATTAGAGCTCTCTGGTTGTAGGATGAAGACATCGGTAATGTAAACTCAAAAATTAAGGATAATTTCTTATACCTTTCTTTAGAAAAATCTCCTTGTGATCAGCTTCTTGCTCCAGATCTCTAAATGAATGACCTGGAAACTCAAGTTCCTTCCCTAAAGAGAGGGACTATTTTTTAGAGACTGCTATTTAGAGGGGATGTTTTAAAATCCATTTCAGAACTTACACATCCAAACTAATTCTGCCTTCAATATAACTTATGACATTATTTCAATGTTTATAATAATTGGTAAGCCAACTGTACAAAGACATTTTAGGGATAATCAGAGGAAGCTAAAATATGGTCTGGATTTTTGATATTTAGAAGTTAGTTTTAGTAGATGTGCTGATATATTGTGCCTATGTGAGAAAATAGCCTTATTTTTAGGCCTTATGCATAGACATGAAATGGCAGAGGGTTTGGGTTCTGCTTCAACAACAGTAGGGCAATGATGTTTATGTAGACAAATTACACAGCCTGGGTAGACAATAGCTTTTCTGCTTGAATTTAGTCAAAGCATTTTTTTTTTCTGTTTTAATTTTTGGATTGCCCTCAGAATGAGTTTATGAATCACAAAGAAACTTGAGTCACACTACTTTACAGTTTCACCTCATTTGGATCCAAAAAATAATATTACTCTTCTGGGTCAATGACTCCATCCATGCATCATTGTTGGCTCTGAACAACTATACTATTTCTATGTATTAATCACCTTAAAAGAGCTTCCTTCTACTTTCTATCTCAATGTGCAAGGATTTTAAATTGTTTTTACTAAATTCTGTAGCCAAGCCCTATGCTCAAATGTTGATGAAACTGAATGACTCCAGCCAGGCTTCTGGTGTAAATTTTATGGAGAGCCTGGTGATTCTAAATATCTCCTCAACCAGCTTGCTGTGTGGTAGCAAGGATAGGGCCCCTTGGAACTGAGCAAGACATTCCTGGGTGGGAATGAGAACAACAGAGTATCTCATGGAAGAAGAAATCAACCATAGGTAGAGGCCTTGCATCTGACATGAAGGCTTATCTTATTAAGCACATGTGGCAGTGAGCAAGATGTTAAGAGGAGGTGGCTGAAAGGAGATAGGAACATGAGGTGTCCTGAAGAACACTACCAAAGTATCTAATAATGCTGAAATTAACTGAATGGGACAACTATCCCACCTCATCAGCAGCATTTTGTTTTTAAGAGGAGATGGAATTTTTTTATATATATAAGATATTGGTTTTACTTTATTTACTTTCCAGGAAGGTCTCGTACACTAAAAAGTTTCCTCTGTATAAGAAGTATCTGCTCAAATAGCAATCAAATCATCCCCATTGACAGAAGATGGAAGCAGCTTCTGGTACATGCAAGATTCTCTCCTACTTGTGCGAGAGTCTGTTTTTAAAAAATGTGGTTCTTTGAAAAATGCTGTATGCTTTTAATGGGGATTTCATT
This sequence comes from Macroglossus sobrinus, assembly GCA_004027375.1. Taxonomy (NCBI): domain Eukaryota; kingdom Metazoa; phylum Chordata; class Mammalia; order Chiroptera; family Pteropodidae; genus Macroglossus; species Macroglossus sobrinus. The sequence continues at coordinate 306,953 of PVKZ01000855.1, read as the reverse complement.
AACTCTGTATATTGCTTTAGGTAATATGGTCATTTTACCTATGTTGATTCTTCTAGTTCATGAGCATGGAATATCTTTTTATTTCTTTGTGTCTTCTTCAACAGTATCTTGTAGTTTTAGTGTATAGATCCTTAACTTTCTTTGTTTATTCCTAATTATTTTATATTTTTTGTTGCATTTATAAATGGAATTGTTTTCTTTTTTTGATATTTCATTGTTAGTATATAGGAACACAATGGATTTTTGTACATTGATTTTGTATCCTGCAACTTTACTGTATTTATTTTTTCTAACAGTATTTTGGTGGAGTCTTTGGGGTTTTCTATATTAAAAATTATGTTATCTGCAAAAAGTGACAGTTTTACTCTTTCATTCCTAATTGGTTGCTTTTTATTTCTTCCTTCTGCCTGATTCCAGTACTGTGTTGGATTACAGTGGTGAAAGAGGTCATCTTTGACTTGTTCCTAATCTTAGAGGAAAAGTTTTTAGTTTTTCACCATTGAGTGTATTAACTGAGGGTTTGTCATATATGGCTCTTACTATGTTGAAGTACTTTCCTTCTATACCCATTTTATTAAGTGTTTTAATCAAATTTGTATGGAACCACAAAAGACCCTGAATAGCCAAAGCAATCCTGAGAGAAAAAAAAAAAAAAGAAAGCTGGAGGTATCACACTTCTTGACTTCAAATTATACCACAAAGCTACAGTAACCAAAACAGCATCATATTGGCAGGATAACAGACACAGGTCGATATAGCAAAATCAAGAACCCAAAAATAAATATACACGTATGTACATGGGCTACTAATTTTTGATGAAGGAGTCAAAAAATAATAATAATACAATGGAGAAAGGAAAGCTTCTTTAATAAATGATGTTGGAAAAATTGGAAAGCCACATGCCAAAGAACAAAACTAAATTACTATCTGACACAATACACAAGAATTAACTCAAAGTGGATTAAACATTTAAACATAGGGCTTGAATTAAAATACATAGAAGAAAACATGGGTATTAAACTTATGGACCTGTGTCTCAGAGTTTTTGTTAACTTGACCCCTAAGGCAAAGAAAGTAAAAACAAAAATAAATAAATGGGACTATATTAAACTAAAATGCTTCTGCACAGCAAAAGAAACTATCAACAAAGCAAAAAGCCAAAAAAATTATATAATAAAAACAAATGAAAGAAGATATTTATAAACATACCTCTGATAAGGGGATAATAACCAAAATATGTAAAGAACTCAACAGCAAAAAAAAAAATCTAATTAAATAATTGAGCAGAGGACCCGAACACACACAAGAAGACATACAAACAGCCAACAAATATATGAAAAGATGCTCAACATCACTAGCTATAAGGGAAATGCAAATCAAAACTACAATGAGATACCACCTCACGCCAGCTCATCACTGGTACAGTCAACTCTCCTCCGTGTGTCCTGGACTACTGTTATCAATGCAGCCCTCTCTCCATAAATTAGAAATTGTGAACTGACCTCTGGAATGTGAAACTGGTTTCCAGTGAAACTGCTGACTTCAGTAAGAGCTCTTTATGACACCAATGCAGAAGGGATGTTGTGCTTTGGATGGTCACACTGACATCTTTCATTCTTTATGCAAATCTATCTTATAAATTGCCTCCTTTGAGGCCCATCTACAGAGTGCCTGCTATTTGTCCCTACCATGCCCATCTAGAGAAGGAAGCAGCCAGACTGGCAAGGACGGTCCCAGGTTTCCATTCCTAAAATGGGGCATCAGAGATCTGAGTGATGCAGCCTCCCCTCCCTGGGCAGGCGGTGCCCTCGGGTTTCCCCAGCACCTCCTGGGGCTGCCACAACCCCCTGCCAGTGTTCCACTGGGGGCTTCTGGGTTTCTTGTAAAAGATGAGATTAGAGTAACCCTGAAGATTTATTCCCACCTTATTTCATAAACACAACAGGGAAATGCCAATGACACGCAAGCTGTTCCTCAAACCACCTTGTTTTTGAGCTCTGCAATGGAAACATACCACTTCCTTCCACTGAGTCAGGCCCGGCCGTGGCCTCCCTCTCTTTGGGTGCCTGGCTTGCAGAAGCTGCTTAATGCCAGCTAAACATGATTGCGATATCATTATTTCCACTAATTTTTTTTTCTCTCCAGGTAGAACTCAACCAGTTAACATGTTGTAGGTTGTGTGTATGTGTGTGTGTGTGTGTTTGAAGATTGCATAAATCACTAAATAAGTTTAAAGAGGTGACATTAGTGTCCTCACACACTGTCTACATTTTTAATTTAGTAAATGCTTCCTCTCCTACCCCCACTGCTCAGGAGGCACCTGGATATGAATGTCTCAGTGCAACTTAGGAACTTTAGCATGAACCAAGGATATCTGAGCACACAAGTAAGGAGTAGCCAAAGATGAGGGAGCAGGATAAGCTGCCTTGAGACAAGGATAAAAGTGGAGTCAATGCTCCAGCTGAGGCTTCTTGTCATTATCACTCAAGTCTATATGCCCTCCTTATCAAATTATATAATTATAAATTACATAATTATAAAATTATAAATTCTATCTATTTTAGAACTTTCTAGATGCTGCAACTAAAACAATTTCTTCCTTTGTTGGCTCCACTCAGAGCCCTTCAGAGCCCTTCATTGCCTGTGAATAGATGATATATGTTAAGAGCATACTCCACCTGTGTCTCTTTTCCCTTCCCCAGCAGAGGGTATCTACACTCATCATCTTTCCAAGTGGTATCTTCCCCCAAGGATGTGGGTGGCAGTGAGCCAGGAGAAGGACCAAGATCTTTTCCAAACAGACAGAGTTCCCACCTGGAAAGCATTGCCCCTGTGGCCAAGTCCTAGAACTCAGACAGAAAGGCTTTGGAAACCCAAGCCTAAAGCCTGAAGCCACATGCTCAGGAGTCTGGAAAAACAAGAATCAGAATCTGGGGTAGGAGTTTAAGAGACAACTTCTAAATATCTGTGACTTGGCACTCATCCAGGTCCCCTGGCAGACAGGCAGGAGCTGCGGCTCTGTGGGCAGAGTTGGGAAAGCCCTTGCAAGAGCAGCAACCGTAAGGGGCCCACCTGAGCCAGCTGCCTCTGCTCCCTCTACTAGCAGTGCAGTTTTGCCCCTCATTTCTCCCATCCAGCCATATTCACCTCCTCACTCCACCCTACTCTTTTTTCAACCACAGTCTCAAACTCCACTCTAGCCCTTTCTGAAAACCTGCTGTGACCCCAGTATTTTCATACCTTTAACACATAAATGAATGTGGCTCCCAAAGCCTTTTGCTCTCATTGTTTCATTTGTAAAACTTTATTGCCCCCCCTCCTTGAGAGGGAGACATTCTAAAGACCATATCTAGCTGTTAGTCTTACTCCCAAAGCCCTACTTCTACCCAGGTTTTCTTTAATGCTTGGTAACCCTGAGTCAGGGGGCCACAAAACTGGAGGGAACCAACCATCCTGAAGAGATGAAACAGGATCCAGGCCTGCTGCCTCCTGATCTTCCCATTCACTGGCCTCGTCTTCTGTGTTTCATGCCCCCTGAGGGATCAATTTTAATATGGTGCTGGACTTTATTAAGTGTAAGATTTATTTGCCATTGTCAATTTATTTTTTGCCATTGGCCTTTAAACAGTTTGAAGAATTCCTGTAATGGCTTCTGGAAGGGCCTAAACTTGGGCACTTAAGCATAGCTCTTTAACCCTCATAACTGTTTTTGTTCCAGAGACTCTATTTCATAATACCAAAATTAAAAACCACAGAAACCAAAGTTACCAGGTCATGAAGATGTGCTCCATTTTGTTTATTTACAGTGATTCTTATGAATCCCCAACTCATTGCTTCAAACTCTGAAAAAAAATTAGAAAAAAAAAATTCCGCTGTCATCTAAAAAGGAAAAACAAGAACAACTCTAAAAACACTGAACACACTGGAGTTTCTGAGCCTGACTGAAATGCTGGCTGCTTTTCCATTGTTTCTCTGCATATCATAACCCTCACTCTCTCTAGAACCATCCTGTCATTTCCTCTTCACGGGTGTTGTGGTTTGGTCTTTGATTTCAAAATCATTCAACATTCATTCAGCAAAATTTTGAAGAGAGTGTTATCAAATCAATTCACCAAATACCTACTGAAAGTTCCCTGTGCTGTGTCCATCTGAACTCCCATGGCCCTCTATGCCTGACCACATCCCGCTACAGGCTCTAGTCTTCGCTCCAGACTTGGGGCCAAGAGGATAGGAGCTGGCCGTGGTCACATCTTGGCCTGAGTGTTTGTTCAGTGGATGAAAGCATGAAAGGCTCAATAAATAAAATTGCTGCGTCTGCTCATGAAATTAATCCTCCGTAACCATTTGTGGCATGCTGGGGCCACTTAAGCATTTAATGCTTAAAGCAACATGTGAGCTGTGCACTATTATCGCCTCAACTTAATAGATAGTGAAAATCAAAGTACAGCAAGTTTAACTCATTCACCCCAAACACTCAGCTGGTCAGTGGCAGAAGTCAAATGATACAAAAACATATAGACCTTAACATGAAATGAGGGAGTTGTGGGCCAACCCAAGAAAAGTGAAATAATGTAGAAGCTAAATAAAATCTACCAATCCTTCGGGATGTTCTAAGTTCCAAAAGAAATATTTGGTTTTAGTTTTTAAAGTGTTATTACGGGCTAAGTAATCAGGGAGCATTTTATGGTGGAGGGAGAATGTATTGAAAACATAGGAAAATATAGTTTCCATTAAAGATGAGGAAGTCAGAATCATGAAATAAAAGGAAAGTTGTTTCAGGTGGAGTGTGTTCTCTGTTTTTGAAAAGGGTGGAGCTGGGGGTGGAGGATCCCTGGGCAGTATGGCTAACTGGGGGGTCCCAGGACAGACGAGTTGCTGCCTATCCTGCAATCCAAATCCATATGCCTGTTTCCACCACATTCTATTTCTGCCATTTCACCAGTATTTTAAGAACCACCTGACCTCACAGCTCCTGCCCGCTTCTCCCTCACACTACCATACTGCCTTCCACACAGGTTCCCCTGCGGCCATATCCCCTCGCTCTTCAGGTCAGCATGGTTTCTGGGCAAGGCCTAGACAGTGTAGATCACCAGCTGGCTCCCGTTAAGCATACTCACTTTTGCTTTTCGGGTTTAACGATGGCTGTGTGATTATCAGTGTCCCTGCACTTGTGGGTTGAGGTTCTCATTTCATCTCTCAGGTTCAGCCTTGCCTCACCACTTCTGAAATGGAGCCATTCTGTCCAAGTGGGAGCATGACTGGTATTAGAAGGGACTGGCTGCAGGGGCCTTAGAAGTGCTGTTTCCTTGCTGACTCCTCCCTGCCACCCTCACTCTTACCCTTCACTTTCTTGCTCTTTTATTCTTTTTCCATTGCATTCCTTTTCAAGTTGGTCATTTAAAAAACCAAGTACAATTTGTTTCCCTCCTTATTATATATTTCACCTCTCACCCTTTTCTCTCCAGCACTGATTTTTATTTATCTGCGCTTGTAATTAGTTGCCGCTTTCCATAATTCTGGTCAAAATGTTTGTACTGAGATCCATTTCTCTTCCTGGCTTTTCCTCTGAGGTAGGGTGAAGAATGGCAGCTTCTGTGTTGATAGTTTGTGTTAGACGGTACTCCATACCCTTAAACCAAAACCTCACAAGACTGTTGCTTTCCCTGACTGTCTATGGCAGTTGTTGAAATCACCATTTCACAGATGAGCATTGAGACAAAAGTGGTCCAGTGACCTCAGTCTCACTCTTAGCCAAATATTTTTTTCCAAAAGCAGCACCTGAAAAGCATTCCTTCACTTTTCTCTTCATAGCATTCACTTTTTCTCATGACCAATTTAAACATGCCCATATCTTAAATTTTTTTTATTATTGAAAAATTTCAAACATACTTGAAAGTAGCTAGAAATAGTACCATGAACTTCCATGTACCTATCACCCAGCCTTAATAATTATCAAGGTGTTGCTATTCCTATCTCATTCCTATCCCCTTTTTAAATATATTTTTTAACATGCATTTATTTGTAAAATACAAGGTAAAAAGCTAAAAATGGATTCAGTAACACTTATAAATAAATTTGCATTCATCACAAAATCAAATAGATTTGAAGAATATCAGTATTCTGCATGTGTACAGGATACTATTTATTCAACTCCTATGTACTTGATGCTCATATAAATTCATAGACCTCTTGTAGTAGCGATGTATTCATGGTTCCAATTCTTTCTGTGTTATTGTTTTTTAACATTTTATTATGAAATAATTTAGACTTGCAAGAAAGCTGCTTAAAGAGTATGAAGAATTCCTGTATGCCCTCACTCAGTTTCCCAAGTGTTAATACTTTACCACTTGCTTTAGCGTTCTATCTATACAATTTTTCTTCGGAACCATTTGAAAGTTGCACACATTGTACCCCCTCACTGGTAAATTCTTTTATGTATGTTTCCTAAAATGAAAGACAAAGACATTCTGTACATAATTATCCACATTAATAATTAACATTGATCTACAGCCATTCCTCTCTGAACAAGTTCGATCTTGTCTGATCTCGAAAGCTAAGCAGGGTCAGGCCTGGTTAGTACTTGGATGGGAGACCACCTAGGAATACTGGGTGCTGTAAGCTTTAAAAAAAAAAAAGAATTAACATTGGCATGGTCCTATAATCTAATCTCCAGACAATATTCTAATTTTACCATTTATCTCACTATTTTGTTGAAATGTGGTACTTAATTGTGATGTAACATGTTATGAACATTTTGTAGCAACATGAAAATGTTTATTATAAGTACACAATAAAATTGCAATTATACTATAATTTTTTAAATTTTTAAATTTTAATTTTTCAATTATAGTTGACATAGAATATATTAGTTTTAGGTTTACACCACAGTAATTAGACATTTATATGACTTGTGAAGTGATCACCCCAATAAATCCAGTATCCATCTGACACCATATATACTACTGACTATATTCCCCATGTTATACTCTATATACCCAAGACTATTTTGTAAATACCAATGTGTATGTCTCAATCCCCTCCCCACTTAACGCATCCTCCACCCCTCAATCTGACAACTATCAAAATGTTCTCTGTATCTATGAGCTTGTTTCTGTTGTTTGCTTGTTTATCCTGTTCTCTAGATTCCACATATGACATTTGTCTTTGTCTGACTTCACTCAGCACAATACTCTCTGGGTTCATCTATGTTATTGCAGATAGCAAAATGTCAAATCCTCCTCATATGTCCCTGGGGCTTTTCAAACTGCTGCCCCAGAGCTGAAGCTCTGAGTGAGTGAATTTGTCAGAGAGTAAGTTTATGCACAATCCTCTTAAGAAGAAAGTCTGTGACTCCCGCAGACCTTTGTCTCACTCAGCCACAATCTCTGCTGATTCTCACAGCCAGAAGTTGTGAGGACTTCTCTCTCTGGCACTGAAACCCTTGGCTGGGGAGCTCGGTGTGGGATCAGGACTTCTTGCTCTTCTGGGGGTCCTCTGCCGCTGAGATATTGCTCCCGATTCTCAGCCACCACATGCGGGTGTGCAACATGCATCTTCTACCAGTCTCAAGTGGGCCTCTTCTGTGTGTCTCAGTGTAGGACTTTTGTTCAGGTAGATTTCAGGTGACTCCCAGTGATGGCTGTTCTGTAGTTTACTTATAATTTTGATATTATTGTGATAGGAGGCAAGCACAGCATTTATTTACTCCACCATCTTGACCAGAAACCAAGAGTGCACTTATACTATGATTCACACTAATATTATAGCCATATAAAATGACATGAATACAGACAAAAAAAAATGAAAATATTTATTGTGTTGTGAAATGTATAATGGAGATTATGTTCTAGATTTTCACTTGTTTCTCCATTTGATCAACCATTTGAGCCTCCGTGATATCCTAGGCTCTATGGTGAGCCAAACAAAAACAGTTCTGTCCTCTTGGATCTTAGGGCTTAGAAACACAGTTATTTTGCAGTTATAATTGTGCTAATAACTCCAAGAGAAAGAATGATGATGTCATAACAATTTTTTCACAATATTTTTTAAAAAGAGGAATAGCTTCTTTTATGGAGTGAGTTAGTCCTTTTGTATGTTGAAGCTTAATCCCCAATATGATAGTATTAGGAGGTAAGGCCTTTGGAAGTTCAGGTCAGGAAGATGGAGTTCTCATAAATGGGACTGGTGACTTCATAATAAGCCATTACAAGGATACATGTAAAAACATAGTGAGGAGGTAGCTGTCTACAAAGCAGAAAAATAAACCAGATATGACAGCACCTTGATCTTGGATTTACAGCCTCTAGAAATGTGAGAAATAAATGTTTGTTATTTAAGGCATCCAGACTGTGGAAATCTATTACAACAGCCCAAATTGACAAAGTCTCTGACCAGGAAACACAAGAACTGAGAATGACCATTCCTCTGAGGAAGCCATGGAAGTGGTCATGGAGATGGAGGCTGGAAAAATGAATTTAGAAAGGAATATTTCACAAACTATGCAGTGAAGTGATGAACCTTATTTAACCCAAGATTTCTAACGTATGAATATACAAATAGGTTCCCAAAGTTTAAATACTTTGACTGATAATAGATTCATCAGTGATGGCTGAGGGGGGATCTGGACTGTCCCCAAATGCCAAATGACTCTGAAACAGAAACTGGAAGCAACTGTCAGGGAGGTGACACAGGATGGGAGGGCAGAGGTCAGTATGAGGTGCCTGGACACTGGAAAAAGTCAGTGGTCTCATAACCCACCCCACCCTGAAGGCAAGGAAGCTGGGGCATTTGCCTTCCACACCCACATGCTGTTGCCTGAGGGTGCTGCCTAGGGGTTCTCTATCTGCCACCCTGACTTGGGATCAGAAGCCCCTGGGAGGGCTGAGAAGATATGGACAGAACCCTACAGTATCAGATACAGAAAGAGTTAACACAGGTAAATATATCTCTGGGCTTTAATGGTGACAGAACTGAGGATGGCCCTGCATCTTTGGTTGCTGCACTGGACCTTTTATCATTCAAAATCCTGAGCTGAAGAGGCCACCTGTCTGGGGTAGATGCACTCTGGATCAACAGGCAGAATCATTCACTGCTCATTGGTGTTTTCCAGCTGGTGGTGATAGTAGGGGATAGTTTCCCTGAAGTAATAACCTCATTGTGTTGCTTCTTTGGATATGGGCATATCTGAAAAAAGCTGTAATACCCTGCTCCAAGTGAGTCACTTGGGAGAATTGAGAACACCTGCTTCTTAGTCTATTCTGAACTTACACCCTGCCTGCACCCAAAATAACCACAAACAAAATGTGACTAATGGGCTAACCCATTTGGAGAACCCTGCCACCAAATGACAGGTGCCAGGGAATGAAGAGACCATACTCTTTGAGACTTGAGGGACAGAAAGAATTTGTGAAGGGTAAGAGGTGAGAGTAAGTTCTAGAAACCCCCTCAGTCTTGCACATTTGAGAAATCCTAGTGGCCTGTCCTAGTATAGACAGTGCTGACAGAGAAGGCAGATCAAACCAATAGACTCATTGCAAGCATCGCAGGGAAGAACTGCAGTGCACTTCATAACTAGAGTACAAAGGGCAGGCACTGGGAACATCTCCACTCTAACTTCCATTTAGGCCGGTCTTCCCTTCTAAAACCACACTCTTTAAACTCATTTAATCTCACCCCTAAGCACATATGAGGTAGAAAAGTATGTTTGGAGCTAAACCAGGGATCTAGGTGCTATGCATGAGGACAGGAACAGAACATGGACTGGTTGGCTGGAGGGGCATAGGATACAGAGGCATGAATCTCAGGAAGCTGGCAGCAGGGTTTAGCTGTCATGGTCACTCACTTGCATACTGGTCAGAGAAAGCTCCAACCGTACAAAAACTTCCAGGATTCCTTCTTTTGGCTAGGGAAAAGAAAATATGGCTCTTGAAATGTCCACCTGGAGGTGATGTGTGTCACTTCCTGTCACATTTCATCTACCAGAGTAAGGAACATGGTTTTCCTTACCTGCAAAGAAGGCAAGGGACTACATTCTTATGTTGTGCCTGCAAGGTGAAGAACCAGAGTATTTGTAAACAGCCTGAAATATTTCCATAAAGAGAAATGGATTTTGTTTTTGGTGATGGGAAGGATTTGCCAAAGAGTAAAGACAGTGCCCTGAATCATAAATGGCAAGGTGTCCATAGGCCTGACAAGTGATTTAGATTCTCAAGGCAGCTAGAAAATAGAAGCCCACTTCAGCCTCACCCACCTGGTAACCAAGCTCTCAGTCAGGAGTAGCACAGCTGGGCTTGACTGTTACTCTCTAAGACTCGGGTGATTGCCTTACCCCAGACTCAACCCTATGAAGAAAAAGTCCTCTTTCTGACTGGCCAGGGTGTTTAGAATAAACATAGATATGGAAGTTTGAAAGAATATACTATGATCCTATGTGATCCTATGCAGAACATAACTGCACCTATGTTTCGGTTCAAGATTCCTTTTGTGAATCACAAGAGACACTGTTTCACTGGCTGAAACATGCTAACAAATGTTAAATATTTCATTATTACCTAAGTCATATGTTATAGGTTACAAAATGCTAATTATTAATTATTAACTACATTACTTGTCAACTAAATTGAATCCATCTTGTTAGAACTATCTTTTCAGAGCTACTACAAACACCCTTTCCTTGGGTTTCCTTCAGTTTTCACAACCAATGTTGGCTTTGTTACACCCTTATCAGCAGATCAATAGAGCTCTCCTGGAAAATTAAAATTTCCTGTTTTCTAATATTGTACAATGCTCTTTTTGGCCATTTTTTTTGGAAAATGAATATGCACAGGAATCTGATTTTCAATGCAATGAGATCAGTAAAATGTATTTGGTTCATTTATATCAGGAAACGTTGAGAGTTTTTTTCTGGTAAACCCAGATGAATCTAAACAAATTGATAGACATTTAATATAATCTTTAGCTGATTTGCATGATATGTTTATATTAAATATAGTTTTCTAATGCATATGTGTTTTTTAAATTAATTTATTTCTTGGTTTGATGCTTGGGATTTATTTCAAAATAATCCTGGGAGTGTGGGGTGTGGGAGGGTCATAGATGAAACAACACTAGCCAGGAATTGGGAATTATTGGAGCTGGCAGTGAGAACATGGGGTCATCATGCTACCCTCTCTGTATCTGTATATGCTTGAAATATAGTAAGTGATTTAAAAGTCATTTTATTTACTCTTTGAGTTCATTTAAGGCATCAGAGCAATTCCTGGTGTTGCTGTTAATAATGAAAATGTTTAATAGGTCAAATGCCATGTAACTAAGAATGGTTTACACATTTTTTCTAACAGGGAAAAGAATCCAGCAAGCTGGATTTGACCCATTTACTGTAGTGTGCAGATCGCTGATATAATATCAGGTAGAGATGAGGCTAAGACAGAAATGAAGGTATGAGCTTCCCAGACCTATTCTGGTGGCCGAATCTTCCCAAACATGTAAAATTTCAATGACCATAAATAAAGTTTAATTGAAGTCATGCTCACACAATTACCTGTTGTCTGTGGTTGCTTTCATGCTCCAATGGCATAGTTGAGCAGTTGCAACAGAGACCTACATAGGATCCTTGATTTTTTCATCTTGGCCTGCTGAACTTAAATTATTTACCATCTGAAGCTTCACGGAAAATGTTTGCTACTTCCTGTGCAATATATCATATATGTTACATGTTTTATATATATAATGATATATATCATATTTGTTTAATTATTTTTTATTTCTTTATTATTTGTATCCCCAATTACATTACAAACACCTTGAGGACAAGCATCTGGTTGTTCAATATTCTCTTCTGCAGTGAGAATGGAAGAGTGCATGACCATGGAATTTGGAGCCAGACTGCTTGGGGTTAAATCTGAGTTTCTCCTTATAAACTCTGTGCCCTCAGGTTATTTATTTGACCTCTCTGTTGCACATCTGTAAAGTGGGATGATATAGTATCTCTCTCACAGAGTTGTTTTAATGAATCAGTAAGTTAGTACCTGTAAATAGTAACTATATATATGTTACTTTAATTCTTGTTCTTAAAACAGTCTGATTTTCCTAGATCTAATTTCCTTAACAACAACAAAACCCACCAAAACTCCAATCATCTTAAAGGCATATTAAACTATCCAAATCTTGCCAGATTAAAACTGCTATAGCTTTCATATAATGGACTTTCTCTGCCATCACCATCAAGGACTTGGTGACTGCTGGCTACTCAGGCACCCTGGGACACAAGAGCAGAGTCCCTTGCTGTGCACACCACTGGGAGCTCTGTGGGGGTACATTTGTTTTTATCACTGCCTCCTGCCAAAGTGCCCTCCTTCAAAATTTGACTGAAGACACAGCTCTTTCATGAAGCATGCCCTGCAAATGCCTGAGGGCTGGTGCACTTATCCTGAGGTTCTGCTGCCACCGCACACATCTCTCTACTTGTCACAAATTCTATTCAGTTATAATCACATCTCTACTCTTATCTTTCTCTAACTTAAAGAAAATAAAGTCCTGGTGTGCTATTGGCTGAATGTCTATGTCCCCCTAAAATTCATGTGCTGAAATTCTAATCCCTGATGGTTTGAGGAGATGGGGTTTTGGGGAGGTTATCTGGTCATTAGGCTCCAGCCTCATGAGGTTAGTGCCTTATAAATAAGACCCCATACAGCTCCCCAGAGAGTGTCCACCTTATGAGGACATAGTGAGAAGATGACTATCAATAAACAAGAAAGTCTTTACTAGACACTTAATCTGCTAGTATAATAATCTTGGACTCCCCATGTCCCAGAATTGTGAAAAGTAGATGTCTGTTGTTTATAAGCCATACAGTCACAGGGTGAGTGTGTAAAGTGGTGTGGCTACTGTGGAGAAAGTATGGAGGCTCCTCAAATAATTAAACAGAATTACCATATGATCCAGCAATTTCACTTCTGGGTCTATACTCAGACAACATGAAAGCAGAGTCTCAAAGAGATATTTGTCCCCCATGTTTATAGAACCATTATTCACAATAGTTAAAAGGTAGAAACAACCCAAGTGTCCATCCATAGAAGGATGAACAGATAAGAATAGTGTGGTCTATCCATTCAATGGAATAATATTCAGCCTTAAAAAGGAAACTCTGACACATGCTACAATGTAAATGAAACTTGAGGACTTCATGTTACATTAAATAAGCCAGTCACAAAAAGATAAATACTATACGATTTCACTTGTATGAGTTTCCTAGAGTAGTCAAATTCAGAGACAGAAGGTAGAATGGTGGTTGCCAGAAGCTGGGGGAGGAGGGAATAGGGAGTTAATGTTTAATGGGTACAGAGTTTCAGTTTTGCAAGATGAAAAGAGTTCTGTGGTGATAGTTGCACAGCAATGTGACCATTCTTAGTGCCACTAAACTGTTCACTTAAAATAGTTGAGATGGTAAAATTTATGTATATTTAAAAAATAGACTAAAATCAGAGTTTTCTTCATCTTTCTATTCCCTGCACTTAGCTCATAGCCTGGTATCCTTTTCTGGCACTCTTCAGAGTAGAACATAATACATTCTTTTGAATATTCACAATAGATGTCAATGAAATTGATTTGGAGAAACAGCCAAATATTACTGAGAGTCAAGTTAACAGACAGATTTTAGTTTAGAATTCATGCATGGCAATAAATCGATGAAGCCCAGAAGGAGACACTCAGCTACATGACCACCACAAAGCATTCATAGCATCATGCATGAAACAAGTGTCATTCAGCCCAGGAGCTTAAGACCAGGCCCTGACTGGGGCTCAGAGGTCAAAAGTCATGGTTCTTCCCTGGAGAGTGCAGTTTAGGTTTCTGTCTCTCCAGGTGACTACTTTTGAAGGACAACACTCAAGTACACTTGAAATTCCAAACAAACATCACAGAGTTCATATGGTGATGGCAGTATGTGACGTTTGCTGACTTTACTTCATCTAAGGCTCTGGATCCAGAAATTCTGTCTCTGTAGCTTTGCAAGCTTAAACATTGGGCCATAACATCTAATATTTAGTAAATACTTGTTTCTTTTACTTTCTAACACAAAATTAATCTTTAACAAAAACAAATGGGGCAAGTTTGCAGGCAAATTGCCTCTTGTATTTCAGCTTATGCCAGTGACTAAGGCCAAGGATTTGGGGGAAACCACACAACGATTCTAATAACTGAAGAACTGTGTTTGACCTGGGCGTTTTCCCCATGAAAGCTGACAGTTGATCAAGCCTGCAGAGAATGAAAAGTGAACATCAGTGGAGAGAGAAATGAGTCACTGACCTCTGACCATTCATTTTGGCTGTGTGATGGCTGTCTCTTCAGTGGTCTGATTTTGCTGCTCTCCACAGAAGGATTTCATGGGCAACCCCATGGGAGTAAAGACAGAGCACAGGACACAAAGGGTGCCTGTGTATTCTTGCTGTGAATTGAACTTGCTCCCTTTAGAAATTATTTTGTTGGTTCTGCAACTAAGGTAATTCTCATTTTTATTATGAAATATTCATTCTGATGTGTGTGATCTGAGGAGCTGTGCAAATAATTCATCTAATATTAGTTACCTCTGTCCAAAAAGATGTCATCTTTTATGTCTCTGGAGTTTTCTCCCCCTTCCTTTTAGAGGCAGAACCATGGATAGAAGTCCAAGCCTAATTACCCTGCTCTTATTTCTTTTAAGCACATATTTATGAATCATCAATAATATTTCAAGCTGTTTTTTGGTCTCTGGGTGTGTAGTGGGTATATAGAATGAGTAAGATACAGTCCATACCACTAGCAGCCCCAAGTGTGCAAGTGAAAAGAAGATGCTGAATGCCCAGGGAACCTACTACATCTTCAAACCATGGGTTCTGTGTTCCCCCAAACTCTTGGGGAAGCTAGCAGTCAAGCAGGCTAAAGAAAGGGGTGACTGGCATTTTGACTTTTCTGTGCTGAGGGCATCTGGCTGGAGCTACTAAAGATTGCCTGGGTCCTAGCATCGAGAAAAATGTCTCAGTATTTTTTCTTTTCCAGAATGTCATATAAGTGGATAGATTTGAGTCTATCTTTTTACTTAAAAAATGCATTTACAATTAATTTCTGTTCACGTGAAGATAAGTTTTCATTTTTTCTTGGATAAATACCTAGTAATAAGATATTTTGATTATATAGTATGCATATGTTTAACTTTATAAGAAACCACTAAACTGTTTTCCAAACTGATTGTAGCATTTTGCCTTCTCACCAACAACATACAAGAGTTTTGGTTGCTCCACATATTTGATAAAACTTGTTATTGTCAGGTTGTTGCCATTCTAATAGGTGTATAGAACTGGCTGTAGTTTGAATTTAAATTTTCCTAATGATTAATGGTACTGAACATTTTTTCCATGTGCTCATTTGCCAACCATATATCTTCTTTGGTGGCAGTTTATTTATTAATAAAATATTTCAAATATACAGATACTAATATTACAGGCACTCATATACCTATCCACCATAAATGTCTAAAGGATTTAGCCACTGTCCTGAAGTTGATTATATAGTTTCCATAAAGGTTTTTTTCTATTTACTACTTATATAGATATCCACAAACAATTTAGCTAAAAAGGTATAATAAAATGGAATATTTCTGTGGAAATGGAGATGGTCACCAGTTTTAAAGATAAACCTTTTCAGGCCCAAGTCTTCTAAAAACCTCCCTAAAGCTGGCAAGGTTGTTTTCATTCTTTTGTTTGGTAACTCTGACCTTTGTCTTACAGTCTCTCTATCTATAGCATGGCTAGGATGTGAGTGTAACACCTGATGGATGTGGTCACACCAAACTGTCTCTCCTCAGTTCTTTGCAAAGCCATGACTGTTCCAGTGAGGGTGTGGTTTGACATAACTACTGAATTTGACCCTGACTGCATGGATGCTAGAGGAAAAGCAGTTCTCTGGAACCGCCCTTCTCCCACAGCACTGCAGCAGAAAAAAATAGCGTTCCACATCAACTCATTCATCCTGACATGGGCATGAATCCTGTGCCTCAAGCACGAGTTTTGTAACTCATTAGGAAAGACTCACATAGAAATGGACTGTGATGGCAGTTATCCATGCAGCTAAGTCTATTTGAGCTTATCTGTCTTGTGAAAAGGGGTAAGAAGACCAATGCCATGTAATTGATACCAGTGGGTACCAACCAGGAGTCAACCATCTCCAAAATATCTGTTTCTATGGGCATCTGGGCAAAAATACATGGATAAAGGAGCCTAAAGGCACTCACCACCAGGAAAACAACTCTGCTTAAGCCCTGGTGCTGGTAGATCAAGGCTGCAGCCCTTGGGAGAACAAAACATGTTTTAGGGCTGTTGTAGGTGGTGGTGACACTCACAGTGAGAGAAAAATCATTTTTTGATATAAGTGTTTCCCTAGGAGAATTATGATGCTTAACTCAATGTCTCATGTTCACATGGCTTTGTGGTAGGAGTGGGACATTCTCAGTCCTTAGAGATAGGTCCAGAAGCCTATCAGCAGGAAACATTGATAACAGAATCATGGAAAGTCAAGGTGGGTAGAGCTGGTATCATACAGAGATGACTGACTTTTCACTTTATTTTCTTAGTTTCCCATTTCTTTCCTTATCTCTTCCATTTATCTATCTTACCGGGATTATTCTCTTCTTTATCTTTTGCCTTCCCAATCTTTTATCTTCCCCCTATAATTTGACTTGTTTTATTCCGCCTTTTAGTCTAGTAACTAATATGCATGTCTACGTCTCCCAGTGGGATGACAGTAAAAGCATAGCTGCTGTGCACTGTTGTGCAGGTTTTCTACTGCATAACTCTATTGTACCATTCTCCTCATAATCACTGCATTTGTATTTAAAACATATACATGTATATATTTTTTAGTACAACTTTATGATTATTGGTGATAAAATGCTTTAAGCGGTGCCTCTGTCTAATTCATACAAAGGTCCAGTCAAGTTAACAATGGTGCTGACTGTAATCAACTAGATAAACAATGACCTTTTATTCATTTTAGCATACAGACCTTATGTTTTAGAACAATTTTAGGTTTACAAAAAAGTGACACAGAAAATACAGAGAGTTCCCAAATGCTACGCTCCCCCTACTCCTCCACATGGGAACTGTGTCTTTCTACACATCAAGTTCCTGAATCCAAGCCCAATGTCTGAAACATAGGAAGATTTCAACATTTTGTTTAATTGAATCAAGTTACTCAGCACTGATGATCTCTATCAGAGTGTACTTTAGAATTACCTGAGCAATACTCTGAAGAACAGAAGTATTTACTTCCCAAATCCCTAGAAGGAACTTTACCTAATGAGAACACCAGCCATAGTGAGAGTGAGAGACAGGCTGTTAGGTACCGGGCAGCAAAAAGGATACCTCCTAAACATCTTGGACTTGGTGGAATTATGCAGGCCTCACAGCCTTGTGCAATAAATGTTCATATCCTGATTTTACACTTGAGGAAACCTGAACTCAAAAATATTAGGAAACTGTTCAAAGTCATACCCATAAGAAGTGGCAGCAGCAGAGTGAGAACACAGGTCTCACAACGCCAGACCTACCACTCTGTCCATATCTCAAAAAGTGGCTTGTTTGCATTGAGATATCCAACAAGTGTAACATACATGCCCAAATTAGTATATATATTAAAAAAGACTATTAGGAATGTAAAATATCTCAATAATTATTTCAGATTGAGTACACGTTAAAAAATGTTGGCTACATTGAATTTATATAGAAGATATTATTAAAACTAATTCTTCCCATTTCTTTTTAATCTTTTTTAATGTGGCTACTAGGAAATTTAAAATTATGTAAATGATTTATATTTGTGGATTGTATTATATTTATGCTGGATGGCACCATGCAACTTGCACTGTGTTTCTCTTGAACAGCTCTGATTGCCAGGAGAAGCCAAGGGAGTTCATTTTACTTGATGACAAGACTAGGACAGGAAGTCTGAAGACTTGGTGTGGTCCCACCTCAGCCAACCATTTGACACAGGGCAGTCCACTTTTCCTCTTTGTGTCTCAGTTTCTTTATTTAGAAAAGTGAAAAGACTGGCCAAGATAAGATGGCAGTAAGCTTTCTCCCAACTCTAAATCCCATGTAAACAAAAGGGACAATTGTGCCATGCTTCTCATCATTCCTAAAAACGCATCTAATTTATTCTAGTGATTTTGTGGTTTAGATACATAGCCATTGAATAGAGGTTATGTTCTCAGGCTGCAGAAGAAATTGTTATACACTATTGCTGTTCTTTTAACCCTCCAGAGGGCACATAGGCCATGCTGTTTAGTCATGTGGAGGGTACATGTAGACAAAGGAGTCTTTAGATGCAAGATAGTCAACTAGCTTTGGTTCTTAGTGACTTTTAGGATGTTGTTCCTCTCATACACTTTATTTCTTTCTTGTGGTTTACTTCATCAACAGAGGACCTTGATGTAATCATTTCCTTATAATTTATAGATAACATCTCTTTCACTAAATATAGAATATTGCCTCTGTCAATAAATTTTACAGGCAAACACTATCTTAGATGGAAATTAAAAAAAGAAATTGAAATTACTGATAATAACTTTACAATGGTGCAAGTAGGTATAAAGTTGAATTTAAGATGTCTAAATTAAGAGAATAGCATTATTGGAATAAAAATGTCGAAAACCAAATTATACCTATAGTAATACTTTCCACTAGATTCCAGATGCATACCTTCAGAAATAGGCATCCTCTGTTTTCACAGTATTTTGCATATTATTTTAGCCATCTTAGGAGGAATATGGTATCTAGAAACAGCAAAACAATAGTCCTTTCTTGTCCAATGGAGCTTGATTAACAACTGGAGAATCATGTTTTATGTTCAGTGTTTTAAGGAACAGATTATGGGAGAAAGGACAGAATCTAGTTCATCCATGTACTCCATACAACTCAGTTGAAGGTGATGATGCTTCTCTTGGGGTTAAGGACTAAGATCTGAGACAATCATTACCCCAGAAAGTCATGCTACTCAACTGAACACCTCATTGCCATATGTGCCTTATATTTCTCTCAAGCCTGGACATTATGTATGAGAAAGAAAATTAATAGATGACATAATCAAACTAGATGAAAATTGATTATGGCACCATGGTATAATGGTGATGGGCAAAGGAAGGTAGTGATGGAGCTTACCACTTGGGCCACTTTTACCTTGAATTTTTTCATTTATTCCCTCTGTCTCACTCCAGATAAGGTTAAAATGTTTTGTTTAGAGAAGAGAAGGCTCAGCTGGGACTAGAGTACAAGGGCCAGATATTTCAAGTCTATTGTGAGAGAAGGGACTTAACATGCACTGTTGGGCCCAAATAACTCACCTCTAACTAGGTCATCAGGTATCTCAGCATGTGAAGTACTTGAATCCAGGTCATCATGGTGAGTCTCTCCTGCAGATTTACTTTATCTGGGGTCCTGGACCTATCAGAGATATTTCATAGATGAAAGTCAGCTTGCATTGTCCACTCTTGGGGGCTTCAGGGTCATCACACCAGCCCTCTACGGAAGCACACTTGATTGTACTCCTCTCCTGAGACCATTTCACACCTGCGGGGTGCTGGAAGGGTAAAGCAGACATTTGCCATTGCTGTGCTGTGACCCAGCCAGTGACAAAGAGGTGAGCACGAACTCACAGTGGAAAGAAATCTGAAAACAATCTGTCCTTTTTTCAGACCAAGTAACTCTTCTGCCCTAAGGCCTGTACTGCCTGTCCTGGTTTGTAGAGACAGAGGACTATGGGGAGAAGTGGGCCTGGAGATCCTCACATCAGGGAGTGGCCCGTGGATAGTGTGAGGGTGAACTGCTCTTCTTGTGCCACAGCCACATGAGGGGTGCCTCGAGAAACATACCCAGGGACTAAAGGTGCCTGCATAAGGGAGAAATATATGACTCATTATCTTGGCCACTGTGAAGTGGAGAAAGAGGTTCCTTGAGAGAGGGCCAGTGAGACACAAATGGGTGTGGGTTAGCCACTGATCAGTGTGGCAAGAGTGGGCATAACACAAGTACCCAGGCTTGGTCAGAGAGGGCCAGCCCAGGACAAGAGCCTGCAGCCAAGCCTGCAGATTTGGCAGCTCAAAGAATTCTCTTCTTGTCCCTGTAAACCATGCTCCTCAGTGACTCTCCACTCCTTCACCTTGGACTCACTTATGGGAACTAGCTTTGGACATCTCCTACCAGATGAATTTCAGCAAGATACTTGGTTCCCTTCCATCTTTGCTATTTTTTCTCTTCCTGCTAACAGCACCAAAAGCAGCTAAAAGCAAAACTAGGATAAACAGGGAGTGAAAAAGCAAACCAAGCTCCACCCAGCAGTGTGCTGATAAACGTCTTACAGGTGCCTGGGAGGAAATGGTAGAAGAGAAGCCCTGATTTCTAGTATTCAGATTCCTGTGGTGTAAATACTCTCACCACGGTCAGTTTCAAGCTACCAACACAATGTCACTGAAGACACAGTTCAGAAAGTATGTGCAGTAGCTCACGGGTTATGTAGTATTTTCACCATATAGATACAGTGTAACAAATAATCACCAAAGCAGAGATAATAGGAAATTCTAGTCAAATAATTGGGGAATAATGAGCATTTTGAGGACTTGTTACCTGTATTTTTAATATGATTTATTATACATTTATGCAACTTAATTTTCACATGTGGAAGCTCTTGCATCATGTTAGGCTGAACAGAAACCAAAAAACTCCTACATCTGCTTCCTCAGGTGGAAGAGGCTCCTTCCTTTTATCCTGCCTCAAGCTCCCATCTCTCTCAATAGCTGCTTTTGCTCTCTCTACAGGCTCTGTAATTTTTCTCTCAGGCCCACCCCTACTAGATGAAGCTCCCTCTCCCCTGCTCACCAATCCCTGCAACTGGCCTCTGCAGTCTGAGAGGCAGCAGCCTCAGGAATGGGGAGCCTGTGGAAGCCCACACTGCTGGCCCCAGGAGAGCCCCAAGAACTTGGTTGTCAGATGAGTAAAGGTTTGTTTTTCCCCTTACCAGAGATTTTGCTTTTGTTGGTGGTGTTGCGTTCTAATTGCGAAGCAGTTATTCATCATTCTGGACTGGTGGGGACTTTTGTTGGGCTTGCCAGTAATAGGCTGGTAAGGTTCTTGCTCTCACCCAGGCTGCAGCAAGATAGGGCCCTGGGAGAGCCTGCCTTGTTCCATGCCCAGGAAAGAGAAGTAAACTGCACATAGCTTCACACTGACCGTGTGCTAAGCTCTCTACAAACATGATTAAACATTCTCATGATGCCTTCCAGACTCTTGCATCATACAGATGGGCTGCTGTATGGGCCAGCACCTGCCAGGGTCTCAGCAACCACTTGGCAGTTGCCAAATCTCTCTAAGCCTATGCCAATGGGAAGGGCCTTAGAACTCACTGCTCAAACTAATGAAAAGGATGAAGTTTACATTTGAAACTTTCCTGCCACAGTTCCTACCCCAAAGCTTGTCCTCACTGCCCCCTCCAGTCTGTGCTCTACCCTCTTTCTCCTTCGGCCACACCCAACCTTTAAGAGGTGCCGTGCTTCCTTCAACATCCCCTAAACAGAACTTGTGTCCAGAATGCTTGTGATCCTCCCAGTGCTAATTTAGCCTTTCTGGTTCCATATGTCTTTTTTCATTTTCTAAATAGCTGTGCCAAATACCTAGATTTTTCTCCTGCATTTCCAAATAAACATTTTGAGGGTTCTCCGCTGCCTCCACTCTAGAGAGTAGGTGGCAATGTGAGGCCCCCAAAGTCTCTCAGAGCTGAAGAAAGAATCTGGTATTAAGGAGTAAGGAGGGCATAAAAATTCCACAGGTTCTCACCCAATGGGGTCCAAGGTCTGCTTTTAAAGAGATCAGCAGGCATGGAGAGGGCTCAAGCCAACTGCCAAATGCTTTTCCCTGCTGCACAAGTTCTTCCCCACCACTCTTCCAAGTTCTTCAAGTGAGAAGAACTCTCTTAAGAAATCTTCTCCCCCTTTAACCCATTTGGGTCATTGAGGTGATGGGAGTTGTGAACTAGAGCCATATTATAGCTGGAAGGAGGCATAGAGATCCCCAAAGCACAGATGAGATTGAGGAGAAACATGACTAGAAGGGCCCAGGTCAAGGACCGCCAGAGCTGATGGTGTAGTACACACAAATGGAGAATAGCAATTATTCTGCTTCCTCACTTGTTCCCTGTATTTAAAAGTAGAAAATTAAAAAAAAATCATCTACAACTAAACGTTTTTAAAGTTTAATGTTGCATATGATTACCAGGTCCTAAATGTCAGAAAAGTTTAAATTTTGCCTTGTGGTTACTTATTAATATAATGGAAAGAGACTCACTCAACCAAGTTACAGGAATCATTAAAGTGCTGGGCAGGAGTGGTGTGATAACCAAATCACACCGTGGTGAGTAAGCCGAAGTAGCAGAGTGACAGGAATGACTGAAATGTTTGCATGCCTCTTAACTTAATGTGTCAGCTTCAATGTTTGAATTTCTTGGTCTTTTTGCCAGGAAAAGACTCTAATGTATAATCATTTAGAGAAGAGTAATGTTTTAGCAACATAAGAAAACATAAGTCAGTATGTGAGACAGGACAAGAGCTTTTACTCTATATTCCTTATCCAGTAGGAAGGCAGGCAGCTCTGGAGAAGCCATGGCTGAACTACATATGCACATTTCTCAACAAGACTAGAATTGCACAAAGGAATTAGTCACCAGGTTTCAAAGAGGAATTTATGTGCTTGAGATTTATTGTTGATCAAAAAAAGTGTTTTCTGAAGAGTCAATACACTCTTTGAGTCTGTATATTGGTAACCACTTATAGATCACCAGAAAGTGGAAGGTAGAGGGGATTAGCAATTACTCTAGATTATAGTGGGCAGAGGATGCAAGGTCACTTGTAGGATGGTGGGGGGAGGATTTTTTTAGGACCTGCTCACAGGTAGTGTGAGGAATATTGCAGATGGTGTACTGATGGGCATTTTTATTTATTTTAAATGGGTAGTGGAAATTAGATATATAGAAGCACATCAAATTTGTGTTTTTTAGAAATTTTTATTGCTGGCAGTGAGGTCAAAGTGACATTTAAATTTGAAAAGTTCACTTACAGGTTTTAAGAAAATATCAGTACTTTTAAATTATTTTGAGAAGTCACATTTTAATTAGATAATATCATTTAAATAGATAATATTTATCATAAATTATAATTAGGTACTATTTAAATAATAATAAAATTTTGAAGGCAGTATATATAAGACTAAAATTTAGGAAACAATGAAATAAGACACCTTCTTTACATTCTAATCTTGACAACCTATAAAGTAAGTGCCCCATTTTATAGAAGAAACTAAAAGACAGAGTTTTAGAGCAGAAAGCTGGAGCACCTGGAACAAGATGAGCTTGGGTTATATCTCTTCCTTGAAACTTGCTAGCCATGCTAACTTAACAAGTTACTTACCCCCCTGTCCCTCTGTTCCTCCATCTTTAAGGTGAGAAATACAATTTCTGTCTCTTAGGATTACTTCAGGACCACATGAGCTGATGCACGTTAAAGTACTTAGCTCCCAGTAAATGGTAGTTTAATGAAAATATAAATAAAGGTTAGCCAAATCTTAATGCATAATCTGATAATCATTGTTTCTTCTCTTTCTGGAAGTCTTGCTGTTCTCTATGCTTCTAACCTAAAGTGATGAGTTTCCATCTGTGGGACTCCTCTTGGTGAAAACAGACCAACCGTCTTAGAAAGTCTGGACTCAATGCCGGTGGACTCAATGCCACATAGCTCACCAGCCATGTGCATTGGGCTCACTGTGTCACCTCTCTGACTCTCCATCCTTCAACTACAGCTTGGCATCAGAATTAAAAAGTGGGCTTTTACAAAACTTTTATTTTAATATTAGTTTCAAGTATATAGTACATTGGTTAGACATTTATACAGTTTATAAAATGTTCCCCCTAATTGCTCTTTCTCTCCTTTGGCTCTCCACGTAGCCATTACATTCATGCTGACTGCATTCCCTACTAATTTGTATTTCTTTAACCCTTCACCCCGTTCTCCCAGCCCCTGCAACCTCCCTGCCCTCTGGCCATCACCAGATTGTCCTCTTTATTTGTGAGTCTGATTTTGATTATTTTGTTCTTTTTGTTTCTTAGATTCTGCATATAAGTGAAATCATATGGAATTTATCTTTGTCTATCTGACATTTCACTCAGCATGGTAGGATTTCATTTTTTTTTCATTTTTAAAAAAATAACTGAGTAATATTCCATTGTAAAAGTGAACCAGAAATCATTAGTGCCCTGGCTTCACCTTTTAATGGGTGTTCAATATTAAGCTAGTCACTTTCAGTTTCTTCACCTTAAAAATGGGGATGAAAGAAACGTCTCAGAGGCCCTCGCTGACCACCCTTCCTGTCTCATGGAGATGCCCTTCCCACCTCACCTACTTAGTATATGCCACCCTCTATACCAGCCCATGAGCTGCTCAAGAACAAGATGTTGCACTGTTGAAGACTGTGTATCCTTGGAAACCAACAGAGGGCTTAGAACACTGTGGATCTCAGGAGGTATTTGTTGAATGAGAATATCCTTGGGAATAAGACAAGTGTTAAACAGGATGTGGAGAAACTGGAACCCTTGTGCACTGTTGGTAGAAACATAAAATGGTACACACACTATGGAAAATAGCATGGAGGGTCCTCAAAAACTTAGAGTTACCATATGATCTAGTAATTCCACATATACCCCTAAGAACTGAAAGCAGTGTCCCAAATAGATATTTGTACCCCCATGTTCATAGAAACATTATTCATAATAGCCAAAAGGTGGAAAATGGTGAAAGGATAAACATAATGTAGTCTATACATACAATGTAATGTTATTTAGCCTTAGAAAAGAAGGAAATTCTGACACATGTTACAACATGGATGAATTTTAACAACATTATGCTCAGTGAAATAAGCCAGTCACAAAAGAACCAATACCATATGATTCTACACATATGAGGTAATTAAAATCAAAGAGACAGAAAGTAGAATGATGGTTGCCAGGAGCTTAGGGAGGGGAAGTAGGAGTAGGAAGTAATTGTTCACTGGATACAAAGTTTCAGTTTTGCAAGATGAAAAGTATTCTGGAGATGGATGGTGGTGATGGTTGCATCAGCATTAAGTGAATGTACCTAATGTCACTGAACTGTATACTTCAAAATGGTACCTTTTACTTTTTGTGTATTTTACCACAATTAAAAATATATATCAATATTCTTTAGCATTCACATGACATTGAAAAGTGGGGACAAAGGCAAAGAGTGAACCTGGAGGAATAAAAGGAATGCAAGGTAAGGGAGAGAGACATCCCCCAGAAAGAGTGTGAGAGTGAGAACTGAAACAAAGAGAGGGTTCATCCACAATATAATAGCTCAGAAGACAGAGCATCCATCTTGGAGAAAAGATGAGTTGGTGGGGCAGAGCATGGACAGAGAAATCGCAGGGAGAATAACTAAACCCAGGAGATGGGTGGGAAAATAAAAATGTTTTCCCGTGGCCAGGACAGAGTGCTGAGCTCCAGGTCCTTCACTTCCTGTGATGCACAAGGGCCACAAGTTTACACTTGTGGACATCCCCTGCAAACAGAATTAGGGAACCTACCCAGCTACCAAGAAAGAACCCCACCTCCCCTACACACACACACACACACACACACACACACACACACACACACACACACACTTAAAAGGGTTTAGTAATTTAGGATTACATTTTGTGCTTTTGTTTCCTCTTTTTTCCAAAGCATGTGATTATTAGAAAAATCTTGGAAAATACAAAAGAATGCACAAGAAAATTAAAAACCCACATCATTCCACTACTCAGGGACACAATTTATACTTTTGACTATCCTTTTAAAAATTTTTTTGCATGAATTTCATAAAATTTCAAAAACATTATTACATTGTTTAGAAACTTGCTTTATTTTTACTTAACAAAGTAACAAACATTTCTCCGTGTCTTGAAATACTTATACACCACACAAAATTTTAAATAGTTACATAACATTTCATTCTATAGATGGCAGTCATTTAGCTAATACCCTACTGGACGCTGTTGGACATATTAGACAGATTTATGAGCTCATGCAATTGGTTCCTATTAAGGGCCAAGTGTTGTTCCAGGTACTAGTATACAATGGCAAACCCAGATCTTATGTTCAAGAAGTTTATATTATAAA
Source organism: Macroglossus sobrinus (assembly GCA_004027375.1). Lineage (NCBI taxonomy): Eukaryota > Metazoa > Chordata > Mammalia > Chiroptera > Pteropodidae > Macroglossus > Macroglossus sobrinus. Next base: position 280,709 of record PVKZ01000855.1, on the reverse strand, counting down.
AGGAAAACTAATATATAGGCAATTACAATAAAGAATAGCCAGTGCTGTACTATAGACACAGCAGGTACAAATCTAAGTCCATAGCTACAGTTTTCAAGAGATACAATTAATATTTTCTTGAACAATGTAATTATTCTTATTCCACTAGGGTGATGGAAACTCAATCTGAATTAACTTTAGCTCTCTACCCTTTTCTTGAGTTGACACTAAATTTGGCACTGCTTCTGTGGTGCCCTGGTGTGTGGTGGGAGGAGAAAGTGGGGAGGGAGGGTCTGGTCCTCAGTGTGATCTCCACTCAGATTCATTCAGGAGACTCACCACTTAGTTTAATAGTCTTTGGCTCAACAGGTCGCCATGGAGTTATCCTTCAGTCCTATTTGCCTCTCTGTAACCTATGCTTTCTCACTGTTCTTTCTAATAAAATTTTCTCAAGTTTTCTACCTCCACAAGGCTATTTCTGGGAGGCAGAAGATATTTCTCCTTTATCAGGGAGTTGCTAAAATCTGTGCACTCATTTATTCTCATTCTCTTTCCTCTTTTCTCAACTCTTGAGCATCTTTCTCTAATCTAGAGTGGGAGGCCAGAAAGAGTGCAAATCCTCTAATTCCATGAGTCCTCTTTTTTTTCCCCTGAGAACTAGTGTCTTTGGAAGACTAAAGCCAGGAGCAGAGAGCCAGGTTATTTTCTTTCTTTCCTGTGTCAGTGAGCATCAGTGGCCTGACTGCTTGGGAGCAAGAAAAGGGGAGAGTGTCCACAGTGCCAGACACCTTTTAAATACGTCAACAACATTGTCCTTCACAGACCCAAACAGGGTACAAATGAGAAAGCCTTCTGACTTAGTCATAGAAGGTAAAGGAATGATTGCAGAAAAAGAAGATGTCATAGTAAGATCTAGTAGAGAAAAGGAGTTTAGCCGGGTGAACAGATGGAAGGAAACGTCTTCCAGGAGAGAGAATACAGGTGCCTTTGGGCATTGCAGTAGTTCAGCAGGACTGGAATGTGAAACCAAAGAGGGAAATGGTAAAAAATAAAGAAAGAAATTTCAGATATATTTGCTGATTTTCTTATAGGTAAACATTATGAAAATCTGACCCAGAAAGAGAGGATATAAGAGGCAAAGGATATTAAGTTTACTGAGATAATTATCTTTAAAACCATAATTGATCAAACCTATGAGAAAAGGGTGAAAATGAGAATTATAATTTACCTAAAGAAGAGAAGTAAACGCTTTTCTGGATAGTAAATGTCTGTAAGTTGAATTCCACAGATTCCAAACTTTTGACTGTTCATTCAAGTACTGAGCTAAAATGAACTCTGCAAAAGATTATGGCAAATGGATGATCTAAACAAGGATAGCAGAGGCCACCCTGCTGATAGCAGCATACCCAGGCCCCTCTGACCTCTAAGAAATTCTCTGTGGACAGCTATCTGCCAACATGTCAGGATGATAGATGTAGAAGTCATTCAAAGAAGTACCTGGTTTTCCAGGTACGTATAAAATCCTGTAATTTGTAACTCTCCACTGATTCAGAAGATATCTATCTATCTATCTGTGTGGGTTAATTTAGGTATAGCTTGTTCTAGGGGGCAGGAGGAGATATTATAACCCCTGCAGTTCCTTTCCAAGGAGATAATATAAAACTTGATAATGTTTTTCTGACATAGATAAGCATTGCCAGTGCACTTTATATGAAATTATTTCTTTGTCATGGTAATACTTGCTTTAAGGAAACTGAATTCAACACAGTCAAATTTCCACTCTGTATGGAGAAAAGTTTTTAAACCTTGGCATCTGTAAGAGGTATAAAATTACTTAAGAACACGTTCAAGACCTCAAAATATCTTTGATACTCTTTTTTGGATATAAAGAGTTGATATATTACTTGAAAAACTTGTTTACATATATTGACTCAAGTTTATCCATACTTGCTGAGAAGATAGAGCCCCCAAAAGCAGCATGATACTTTATTTTCCTATTATTTCTTTATGGTTATCACTTAATTCAAAATTATGGTTATCACAAATTCAAAATTATTCTAATCTAATATTCTGGGGTTCCTAGTTGCAAATTGCAAACATTTCTGACAGCTCTAAGCAATCTTCAGCTGCAAGGATTTTAATACCGCAAGCTACAAGGATTTTAACACCATTAGTCTTTCTAGTGTTCCCATCAGATTAGAGAGTAGCTGATAGGGCTGAAGGGACTAGGTCATATAAGAAATAGAGGAATACAAAGGCTAAGAAAAGAGGACCCCCTCCTCTGGCTGAAGAGAGGAGTTAACAATAGACAAAAGGACACTAAAGGCTACAGAGGACTCCATCTCACAGGAGATTTCATCTTACATGTGTGCTTTTCTCCACACATAGTTTTATGTTACATTTCACATCCAGGAGGCTGGTTAATCTACACTGTCTCCCCTTTTACTACAAGGACAAAACAAAGGAGCTGTGAATATAAAAAGAACATTAACAACAATTTCCTTGGATCTACTTAGACCTGTTAAGGCACAGGAAGAAACAGGAAGAAAGGATGTTCACTGCTCTCATTAGATGTGTTTCTGGAGGCTGTAGGCACTGCCTAATGCTAGGACAAGTTTTGCATTTTTGAAAAACAAGCTAAACACTTTGAAATCTGATTTTAAGGATGTATGCAACCAGGAAGGAAGCAGGCTGCCAAAGTGGCCTTGCTGAAAAAATGAAACAGAAGGAGGAAGTATTTAAAAAACTATCAAAATGAGTGTTTAATAACACACACAGAGCCCATAACATTATTTTTTTTAAAAAATCTTTATTTATCAACTACTTAAAACATAAGATTATCACAAATATCAATCTGCATTGAAAAGCAATTTATACCAAAATTCATGACATGATTATGTACAACATTTATCCATGGAATGATCAACCTAGTTCTCAAGATACCCTTGCCTGGGAGGCTCAGCAACAAGATGGAACCAGGACAATGGTGGATTGAATCAAGGGGGCTGCCTCATCCTATCTACCAACAAAGCAGGGGCTCAGGGGAGTGAACTCAATTACTTATGAGGTCCCTTCCATCTCAAAGAGTCTAAAGCAAAATATGAGTTTATATTGGAGAAAGATTAGCTTGTTGGCCTTCCTTTTCTCTTCCACATGTCCTCTCTCATCTCCTCCACTTAAGGTATACTTTATATACATGCTTTCCTTAAGGCAGTGAAAATAAAGACCAAGAAAATTGACCTTTGTTGCATTCAAGTAACTATTCAGCAACAGTTAATAAAGGGTATATGAGATCCACCTATACTGACAAGGATCAACCTCAAAGACAAGGGTGTAAAAAAGGCAAGTTGCAGAATAATACAGTTGTGAGGACAGCCCTAATGCAACATTTACCCATCTATTTGAATGTTGCATTAAGGCTGTTCTATCATCTGTTAGCTATTAACTATTTAAAGAGATATATAATAAAAATATAGCCCTTAAAGAAGCTCACCTTTTTCAGGAAAATGTTCACCTGTGGAGAAAGGGGAGCAAAGCGATCAAAGAGGAATGAAAGGAGGTTTGAACTATGCCTGATTTTTTTTCCTATAAAAGAACTGATGCTCCCAAAATAATTTTTGACCTTCACTGGTGCAAGAGTGAGCCTTCTTTTGAGAGGCCTCTTACTGCTCAGCCTCTTAGACAGAAGCCCTTGACAAACCTCACACCAAGACTCCTAGGTTTGTTCCAACTCTGGGATTTCCATGAAGTGACATGGGAAAAAAACCTTGTTCAAGCCTTAGCCCAATCCTACCTTTTTCTAAACACAAACCTGGTCATACTATGCTCAGGTGATAAGTACATTGTCATGTTGCTCACTTCACCACAGAACTTAAAATTTTCTCTTACAATGGAGCAGTCTCTTCCTAGCTCAAACACAAGAGTCTTGCTGGGTTATCTATAGGGTGACTAACTGTCCATATTGCCCAGGACTGAGGGGGTTCCTAGGTTTTGTTTTGAAATGAGTTGGTCACCCTGGTTCTCTATATCAGGGATTCCCAAACTCTGGGCTGTGGACTGGTACCTCTCCGTGGCCTGTTAGGAACTGGTCCACACAGCAGGACATGAGCAGCAGGAGAACAAGTATTTGCAACTGCTCTACAGTGCTAGCATCACCACTTCAACTCCACCTCAGATCATCAAGCATTAGATTCTCATAGGAGCACCAGTCCCTGGTGCCAAAAAGGTTGGGACTGCTCCTGAAGACATCAATTACTGCCCATAGTTTAACCAAATCCCAAGAACAAGAAATAGGGCAATAAAACACACCAGTGAGACTTAAACATTATTTTCCCTGCAATTCAAAGCTTTAAAGTTGCCTAAACTCTTTTACATCTTTCACTGAGAACAAATTAGTTTGTTTTATTTGCTAATTACACTTTATTAAGTCAAGGAATAAGGCAACCATTCCTTTCCTAAGTCCTGAGACAACTGTCAGGATTCTTCACCCTGATTATTTCATAATTAGTTCATTCACTAGCCACAAAAGTCAATGTAATTGAGTATAATAATGATAAAGTGGAGAAGTAGCTCATACCAATAGCATTTTCCAGAAAAATGTTACTCCAGTGTTAAGCAAATTAATATTAAAAACTAAAAAGGAAGGATGGAAGAAAGAAGGAAGGGAGGAAGGGGGGAAAGGAGGGAGGGAAGAAAATAGGAAGGTAAGAAAAGAAGGAAGGAAGAAAACAATTCACAACAGAATTTGAAATCAAACATCTATGTGGAGAATTAAGAAATACAGCACCCTGGACAGATGCCACAGAGACTCTCTGAAGTGTGTTAAGTATTCTACAATGAAAGGGCTACACACTGGGGCCTGTATTATAGTGGTTCCTTTTGTCTTTATTTCCCCTTAGGATAATATACCCTAAAATATTTTGCATCTATAAGATGTATAAATTACTGCAGTTCATAAGAAATACAATCTGCTGTCCAAATGTATCCAATCTGAGAGACTAATGAAATACCTTAAACTGTACTGACTACATTGCGGTAGAATTTTACAACAATGCTTCTAAAAAGAATGAGGTATAACTTCATTGTTAAGTTAAAAGAGTACTGCATAAAAGTAGGTGCAAGATGATTCCATGAGTTTTTTTTTTAAGTTTATGTATATTTATAGAAAAATGAAATGTGTCGGAAGAATAAGTCATACTCTTCTTGTGGACACTTCTAGGGAGAAGGACTTGGGATGAGAAAAAGAAAGGTGCACTTTATTTTTTGCCCTTCTATACTGTTTATGTTTTCTGTAGTTAGTATGAATTATTTTATCAATCAAAACTTCTTCTAGAAATTAAAAAAAAGAAATGACATTCCAATGCTTCATTGCTTACTAAACAGGACAAATGCTATACTTTGCCTAAAGCAAGGAATAGTTTGTTGAATGAACTAAAAAATATAGATTAGAATAAGAGTGGCATATATTTGAGAACTATCAAGTCTTTTGCTGAGCCTAAAAGTAATAGCAATGATTTTTTATTTAGTCATTATTTACTACAAAATAATTGTAGTAAACTGACAAAAATATTCAATGTTGGCATCGCAGTCTAAATATCTGTATTTTTCCGAAACAAATGGCAAGTAAGTGACCAGGTTTACTTAAGCAAGTGGAGACCTTATCAATTCTTAAAAAAGATGTATCTGGAAAGTGCCCAATAATTTTAAGTCTCTGTCAAACCATTATTGGCATGAGGAAGCATATAATATGCAATATAAGCAAAAATAGCCCACTGAGTCTGCAGTTATGCAATCCATGAAATCCTGTCATCATCCTTTCTAATAGAGTTTACCAAATCGAAAAGCACTGGCTCCTTCTCTTTAGTGTTGTCATGGATAACTCACTGATAGCCAAACAAAACAAACAGAGTGAGAGAGGAAATGTCACCGAGTTTCAAATATCTTTAGTATTTGAATTGTTGATTTTTTTCTTTCTTTAAGAAAAAAGTTTTGGCAATAATTTCTATAGCACATGAGACAAAAAGACAAACAAAAAAATCTTAATCAGTCATTACTAGATTGTAAGACAGATAAAAATGTAGTAATCAAGTGGATCTGACTCCAAAGGCAAAGAAAACAAAAGCAAAAATTAACAAATGGGACTAAACTAAAAAGCTTCTGCACAGTGTAGGAAATCACTATCAAAACAAAAAGGCAGCTTACTGAACAAAAAAAAGATATTTGCAAATCATAGATCTGACAGGGGTTAATATCCAAAATATATAAAGAATTCATACAACTTGACAACTAAAAAACAAGCAACCTAATTCAAAAATGACAGAGGATCTGAATAGACATTTTTCCAGAGAAGACATACAGATGGCCATCAGGTTCACGAAAAGATATTCAGCTTCGCTAATTATTAGGAAATGAAAATCAAAACCACAGTGAGATATCACCTCACACTGTTGGAATGGCTATTATCAAAAAGACAATGACAAATGCTGGGGAGAAAAAGGAATCCTTGTACTCTTCTGGTGGGAATGTAATTTGGTGCAGCCACTATCGAAAACAGTATAACAATTCCTCAAAAAAAAAAATTAAGACTAGAACTACTATATGACCAAGCAATTCTACTTCTAGGTATTTATCTGAAGAATATGAAAACACTAATTTGAAAATATATATGCACCCCTATGTTCACTGCAGCATCATTTACAATAGCCAATATATAGAAGCAACCTAAGGGTCCATCAGTGGATGAACAGATAAAGAAGATGTGGTATATATACAAAGCAATATTATTCAGCCATTAAAAAGATGAAATCTTGCCATTCATGATAACACGAATGGACCTTGAGGGTATTACACTAAGTAAAATAAGTCAGACAAAAACAAATACCATATGATTTCATTCATATGTGGAATCTAAAAACAAAATAAACAAAACAAAACAAAAACAAATTAATAGATACAGAGAACAGATTGGTGGTTATCAGAGAAGAAGTGAGTTGGGAAGGGCATGAAATGGGTGAAAAGGTTCAGTTGTGTTATGAAAGATGGTAACTAGACTTTTGGAGGTGATCACTTTGTAGTGCATATGATGTCGAATTACAATGTTGTATACCTGAAACTTATATAATGTTATGTATCAATTTTACATCAGTTGAAAAAGAAGGTATTAATCAAGGGTATCCCTAATGCTTCTTGGCTCAAGGAAATAGCAACAGAGTCTACAAACTGGCTCCAGAGATATCCACAGAGAGAAAGCAAATAGGGGCAGGGAAAGACAGGGCTTAGGAGCCTACGCTGAGGCGAGACCCAGGTCTGGTGGGGAGATGAGCCACTCCAAAGCTGTAGGCATCATGGCACAAGCTCAGTCAAAGATTCCATTGTCTTACAAGCATTTTCTATAACAACAACATCTCCTACGTATGTTAATCCATTTCTTTGTGGGCAGAGTAGCCTCAAATTTAGATTTTTACTTCCCTGAGAAATAATCCAACACTTAAGTGCTTTTACCACTCTAGTTAGTGGTCAATACTGAACCATGAGTTTTCTCAGTCTTTAAGCAAGAAATAACCCACATCAAATTAAAAATAGCATTTAAGTAAATGTAAACACACCCTTTGGTTAATTTTCACAGTTATCATGGCAGTCTACAGAAAGCTCTGAAGACCATCCTTCCTTTTGAAATGAGCTCATCTGTCAATTAGATGGAGCTGATTTTCTACTCATATTCTTGCTGAGATTCTCAAATGCTGAACTGAAGCTCCAATTCCCAAGTTCTTCAAAAGAAAAAGAGGGGATACAGTCAGCTGTTCTGGTCAAAGTCAGATATTTACAATGAAACAAAATCACTCATCTTGATGTTTTTCATTCTTGGATGGAGGAGTGGCGAATAGATCTGTGGTAATCCTCTGGACTGCTAATGTGTTCAGGTAAATCATAGCCCCTTAGGAAATGTCCACTGTTTTGTTGAGCAAAATAATATAGTTGTCTGGCTAGTAGAGGTTCAACCTTTAATAAGAGATTTTAATAAGACATTACTAAGATATTATTTTTAACATCCTGACATCATTAAATAACTCAATATCTAAGGGTTCAGCTAAGTTAAGTACAAAGTTAGGTGCTATAACACACCAAAACATTTGGTGTTTGGAGCCTTCTGCAGAACTAATTCCTTGTTAGTACTTCCACACACCAACCTCTAAATAGAATCTACTTAATTCTGGATTTCAATTGAAGTAAAGTTAAAGATAATACTTTTAAATCATCTGCCACTTGAAATTTACATTTAACATAATCTGAAGTAAATCAGATAAAATTATCAAATTAAAAGGAAATTCAATGTAATTTAGGCCAATTTTTCTACAACTGTAGTTTGACATCCTGAACAATTTACAATTCTGGGATAACCTAGATAATTTGTGTTTCTAAACCAAAGAGAAATGGAAAAGAAGCAAAATCAACAACAAAACTTCTAGTGTGGGAAAAGAAAAGTAAATTGATCACAAATTTATATAGCTTGGTTATTGGTGTGGATCACATTCACCAAAAGAAAAAATCAACTTTCAGCTTTTCCTGAATTTACAATATCTAAGAAAACTAAATGGTTTCAGTCAATTATGCTATTAAATTGAGCCTTTATGTTATTTGATATTTAGCAACTTAAGCATAACTCATATAAAGTACTTGAAATAAATTAAATTCATAATAAAAGGAGCAGAAATTCCTGGGTGTACATACATCCATTTTCCTTTTCTGCACAGTAGAACATAATTTCAGAGATCCTTGCCTGAGGAACCTATCCTTGCCTAACTTAGAGGAAAGTTAGTGCATCCAAAACCCTGAAAATCAGACTGATGTTGAAGTTTATCACCAGTTTCTGAAATTTTATTTATCAATGCCAAGTTTATTTAATCATTTACCAATCCTAGTTGTTAACAAGATATCAATTATTGTATTAATAATTATATCAATCACTGGAGAGGATTCGTGAGAAAACTCTGCAGTCTATGGGACTATGCTTTTGTTTATTGGTTGGTTGGTTTTTGATTTTACAATAAAGAAAGGGAGGGTTGTGTGTTCAAGATTAGATAGTCATTTATTTCAATTTTTAATAAGAAACATTATCAGAGCTAAAATATAACCTGAATTTTTACATCATTAGGTAAAATTTTTAACCTTTGCTCTCATTATTTAGGCCCATTAATAACTCTTAAAGGTATGTAGCAATGTAAAGTTTTAAAATTCAAAAATATTAAGTATTCAAAACACTTCTTTTGTGGCAAATTAATGCTAAGTGTTATCTATATATAGTCCTTTTTTTCTTTCCTTTTTTTTTTTTATGAAAAAAGATGTTTACTTGCCAAGGTTGAACACATCTTTAACTCTGCTAGAGAACATTATAATGGTCTGATGTACTTGAATTCCTTGAAAGACAGCCTTCTCCAAATAAGACATGGCCCTTGGTTTTCAATAATTAAATAATTTCTAAAAATCCAGAAATAAAAGATTTTGGAAATTTTTGAAGGAGACCTACAAAATATATAAGTCAATACAACAGCTTCCTATTGAGAAAAGATTCTATATCAAGTGAAGATCAGCTGGACAACATTTTAAAAGCTATATTAAATGTGGAGAATTTTACAGGGCAACTTTTAGCTTCAGTCCTTTTAAATCCTTATAAAATGGGAATATGACAATTTTCTTGAAAAATAAAAAAGATGGAACAGATGAAGCCCATGGTTGGAGGTCACCTCTTGTTTGTGATTAGTAGATCTCTAGGGCTGGGAATAGCATGAGGGTCTCTGGGCTGCACTCCCTACATTGTTCACTGGACCATGCTTCCTCCCTCACTATTTTCTTAGGTCATTTGACATTTACTTTTCATCTGAGACTTCTCTAAATGGGACTCTGCCCTTTATGATAAACAGAGAAACACTCAATCATTTGAATATGACTAAATACTCACGTGAGCAGTGATGAGCTTCCTTTGCCTCTGAGGATCTGGAAATTCTTCCCCAAAGCAGAGAGTTACCTGGAATCTTGGCAGGGAACGGCCATGGTGAGCAAATGCTTGCAGCTCTGGAGAAACCCCATAAGAAAAAAAAATGCTCAAAAACTCTCATCACCAAGTTAAAGCAGAAAACAAAAGCTCTTTATTGGTTCCAAAGACTAAAATAGAAATAAGTACTCTTTATTTCTCTAAGTGGAGTTTTTAGCTTTTAGATCCCAGATGCAAAATTGCACGTACATGTTCATTTGTGTGCTTTTCCTGAGAAGGCTCCAGGTTTCACTTAATTTTTTAAATGGAAGATTCCCTGCAGATATAGAACAACAGGTAGCAGAAAAGAGTAAAGGAGGAAGAAAAAAGAAAAGAAATGCAGCCATGCTTAGGCAAAAAAACCCCAATTTATACAAAAAAGAAATTTTCTTAAAAAAAAAAAAAAAACAGAATTTTCTGGCTTGTCCCAAGATTACTTAAAAACCTCACCTCAAAACTGCTGAGCCCTCCTAATCTCTGTGTCACCCAGAACCTCTGTGTGACTCAAGTACCATAGAAAATGTTGGACGTTATCTTGGAGACTGGGCACCAGTTAGGGGCAGCTGCAACCCACTTGGTACTAGAACCAATCTACATGACTTTGAGCTGATTTCTTGCCTGTATTCTGGGACAGACAATGATTTGAGATGAAAAAGTGTAGCGGTGAAGCACTAGGGGACTCTACTTATATAGATGTGTATATCCTGAAGCCACCACACCTACCCTAAAAAAGCAAAACAGATTGGAACACTGTTGGAAAGACACATGTTCACTCCCTGACATTGACCCATTTCTCCTTGCCCATATTAAGATGACTCTTATGCCTCTAGGTGCTGCTATCTTTTCTGCTAGAGTTAAATGTCCTGTTCACAAAAGAAACACACTTACACAGTCTCTGCTACAACTTCTGTAGAATAGCAAGGTTCCTGTATTTTTATCAGATCCACACCCTCGGGCTTTGCCCCTGGGGACTGTCCCTAGTAGTCTGCAAATCCTGAACAAATAGATATCAAAGATTTCCACCATTCTCTTTAACTGAAGAAAAGTTTCTAGCTAACTCACTGTACTATTTGACTTCTTGCTATTTTTTCTCTTTCAGAATTCAAATCAAACCTAACCAACTTAGTCAGAATGTATAAAAGGCATTCACACTAAGGAGGTCTGAACTAATCAGGGTGGTGAATTGACACAATTCTCTAAAAAAGTCATGCCTAAAATGCTTCATAACATGAGAATGTTCTGTGAGAACCCTTGATTATGCATAAGCTGGTCTGCACAGCTTCAGTTTTTAAGTTCCTTGCACCTCAGTGAACAATTCAAGATAAGAGGTTGCTGTGGACAAAAAGCATAGCTCTTGGTTACAGAAAAAGGAAAAAACAAAACAACTCTTACAGTTAATCACCAAGTTCTAGGTAAGTGAATTCATAGCCCAAGAAATGTTCACAACACATCATTCCTGCCTGCTTCTTGCCTGTATCCGCTTAATAATTCACTGTGATTGAAGCCTAACTTATAGTCTAGTTAGAATGAAAAAAGTCTACCTTCCTAAAACATGTATGGTAAGAGAAACCCAGAGAAACAAGTGCCATTTCCCTGGGGTTCCTTAATTAAAGCCCTAGCTCTTTGGTAGCTTCTGAATCTGAAGAGACCAAGATCCACAATCTCTGAGGCATTCCAAACTCAATGGGTTCTTTCAGACCCCACTGCAGAATATAAGGTGCAGAAAAAAGCATCCCTCCGCAAATCTTGGCTCTTCCTCAGGCCCATACCATGGTCACCATGCTGGTCCCCAGGACAGACAGGACAGTCACAACACAGGATCAGAGGCAATTCTGCAGCTCAGTGACAGTGTGAATTTCTCACTGCAGTGTTGTCTAGGGGAACCAGAGACTCAGTTCTCTCTCTTCCTCTTGTCACACCTCTGTGGGAGTGTTAGTTACAGGGAGATATTTGTTTGGGGCCTCAAAAAAGAATTTGAATGAGCCTAACTGAATCTGGTTAACTTAAACCCAAAAGGCTAAGCAAGTGTCAATGGTGCCAGAGCACAGAGAAGTTTCATATTTTTATATTAAATGAATTGAATCAAGATGCATGTTCAGAGAAAGGAGAGGCACATGAAAACCCAAAGACATAGAGTGTTTCTACAGGGGCCACTTATAAAATAATAGGTTAAGGATAAGGTAGAGAAAGAATTTGCAGTTAACTGGCAGATTAGAACAGCTTTATCCCTTCAAAAGAAGCAATATCAGTATAGACAACTAAATGAACTCTCTGGATGAAAACTTCAACAATAACATGGCCAGTGGTTTCACAAAAGCCGGCCCAGGCTAATTTAATTGTCATGAAATAAAAACTAGGAAGGCAAAACTTACTGGTTCTGGAAAATATAATTTGAAACACTCATATCATAATGATAGCTCAAAACCTCCTCATAATTTTCCCTTTGCAAAATCAGCTCAACATATTCTATCCTTGGTCCCTCCTGTAGGAGGGTATCTGCATAAGGATAACACATCTTATAACCAAGAATGTTAACAATATACTTCTAAAATTTATAATTTTCCTAAGAACTTAAAAAAAGCTGAAACATCAACATATATGCTTGCTGAGATCATATCACCAATAAAACATAAACTTTATTAGTAGGTGACTATTTGTTGAATTCCAGAATGTCAAGTCATCAGCCTGAAGCACAGTTCCCCTGAGCAATCCTCCTCCCTCTTCACACTCCTCAGCTGATGGAGAGGAGCGAGTAGTAAAAGGAGAGGTAAGATGTGAACTAAACAAAAAAAATCTATTCTGGAATCATGCTTGGTGGGCTCAGGTGTTAACAAAAGGAAGTCCTCTGTCTGGGGCAGGAGTGACATTGTTTTTGACCACTGTGGCAGACATGTTATCACCACACCTCCATTTTTTGTGTAAGGTTCACAGGTATGGGGCACTACAGTCTAATCGATAATTAGGTACATTACCTGATAAAAACTGCTGTGTGTCAAAAAGCTTGCAGGTCTGGTCTCTCTCTAATTTGTTGGGCCGGTCGCTGCACAGTGCCAAGGGCCCATCCCAGTAGATCCTGCTCTGGCACAATCTTTTGGCGTAAAGTCCATCAGGAGCCATCCAGAGGACCACGCCCCTTTCTAGGTGGCTCAGCAGTTTCTCAATGTTTTTCCTCTGGCCGTTATCCTCTGGATAGGGAAAGAGGACCTGGTCCAGGTTACTGGCATCATAAGTGTGCCCATGGGAGATCCGACAACCTTCAGGGCTGGCCGTGGTCAACTCTTTCACTAGGATTTCCCGGTAGTACAAGCATATGTGAAGCCTGCAGTCTGAAATCACAGAACTTCAGGGTTAGTACTATGGGACCAAGGATCATTGCATACCCAAAAGGATGCCAAACTACTAGCCAGAACAAAGAGGATTTAGCGAGACACTGGTGTCCCAAGATGCTCCATAGAAAGTAAAAAGTTCCAGGGTCAAGGAAGTCTAGAAAATGCTGCAAGCCTTTATCTCCTTCCTGGAGATTTATAAACAATGATAGATATTAGAGAAGTCCCACTAGAAATCAATTTGATGTTGTCTGACTCCGTGTATTGTAAATTTATGTGACCATGGGTTATTTGGGGGTGGGGTGGGAGCATAACTTTCCTTAGTTTTCTGCAAAATATATTAGAGAGTACTGCTGTTAAGAACTTCCTAGTTTTTTTTTTTTTTGGTGTTGGTGGTACCAGTGATGACGATACATGTCTAAAATACTAAGTCATACACCACTAAACAAAAATTTATCTTTAAGCATGGCAATCAGTTTTGATATTAGAGGAAGTAGACCTAAGATTAAGTTCTATTAGCAAAAAGAATATAATACTGTTTTGGGGGAAAAAGCAAATATGCCCACACATCTGAAACTACCCTAAAATATCAATATGATGTTATTTAAGTTAAAAAAATTATTATATATCTATGCATGTGCACATTGAAGTTTTAAGAATACTAAGCATTAAGGCCTTATCAGTGGAGATACTGGGTGGTGGAAATATGGTGTTTTATTCTCTATTTTTGCTTTTCTAATTTTTTAAATTAATTTTTTCACTGTGTATGTAATACTTATATAATAAAATCTATTCATATGGAAAAAATGAATCAATGAGATAAATGTTCTGAGAGTCAAGTCTACTGAAATTCTGCTAGGTTATGTGTTTAAGTTAGAAAATAACTCTAAAACTGTGCTTTCTAAAACATTTAACAAGATGAATTCATTTATGAAATGACCCATAGACTGAAAGGACCAAGCTAAGTTTGCAAAGGGCCCCTTAAGTGAAATGCAAAAGGGCTTCATGGCTAAGCAGTTGGTAACTGTGTGGATTTAAAAATGAATGGGAATTGCAGTTCTCTAATAAATGTGCTCAAGGTGATAATTAATCTGCATTATGCATACCAAAACCAGAAACCCACAAAACCCTCTTATTCCTCAATGGCAGGTTTTGAGACTTAACCCACATACTGTCTCAAATCTCCACTTCAATTTCTGCCACTGCAAACACTGGGTGAGAGCTAGCTCAGATGGTGTACCATGATGAGAGTGGGAGTTGGCCATTAGAGGTGACTTGCAGGGCAGGTTTCATTTCATTTAATATCATCAGAAATCACAGGGTCACAGGGATATAAATAGCTGTTTATTTCTTACTCTTTAGTCACCAGGGTTTGATAGTTTCTGAAAATAAACACAAGCCTTTCTGCTTAGAAAATGTCCTCCCCTCTATCACTCAGGAGCATCTTTGGCAGTAGCCTCATTCGTAACTTTGGAATTGAAAAGAACTAAATGATAAAAACTCTAGTTCCCTGGGGAGCAAGAAAGGTGCCCACAACTCTTGTTTCCTTGTAACCTTGAGAATTTAATTTATATTTTCTATCACTGATTTCTAAAGAAGCCGGGGAGTGAAAGGGCTAGGTGAGAATTAGGTAACTTAAGTTATGCATTTTTAATATAAATACAAATCCCACTTTTAAACAATTCAAAACATTATCTAAAAATAAATATGCATATACCACATGTGTTTAGTACACCTTGAGGTACCTTCCTTAAAACAAAAAAGGTCTCCAAGGTGCCAAAATTATTTTAGAAATGGAAGTTTAAAAATCATATCTAATCCATAATCTTTTGCAAGACATATGAGGAGGAACACAACACACATTGGAATGCATTGAAAGCAAGGAAGCCAGAAATAATGCTCCCAGAAAGCTGATGAGGAAAACTGAATTGTGGCTAAACCTTGGAAGAATGATCAGCTTTTCAAAATGAGAAGCTCTTTTCTAAGAAATTATACTACATTGCGAGAGTGTTAGCTGAAGAGGGGCCCATGGTAAATGAAACTGGAGTGTTGGCATATTCTTGGAAATTCAGATAGATGTCAATGAAAACTTAAAATTACGTAACCAGTATGTAGAACTGCATCAGAATCATAAGCTGGCTTTTCAGTGCTAACTTTCCTAACGGTGATCGTCATTCACACAGGTGGATAGGAAGATGTGTTCACATTTACTCCAGTTACCAGCTGAAGGAAAGCGAATGCCTACAGGCTGTGCTCACCAAGAGACTTATCAGATCTACCCAAAGGTGAAGATAGAGCACTGCAGAGGCTGGCCTCCAGTGAGTGCCTTCAGACTCCGAACGCCACACTCACCTGAAAGTGCCAAGGCTTCGGCAGACCTTATGCTTGGCTCTATGGGAATTCCAGGGGCCTGGGACTCAGGTGGGGCACAAGCATAAAAGGTTCCTGTCACCTGGCAACCTGTATTTGCAAATAAAAATCAGATGATGTCTAAACAGAGTCCTCCACACATAGGGAGGCAGCTTCTCCCTGAGTGTGGCTGCTTAGCACCTGGCAGGTGCACCATCTCTGAGAGGGAAGGGCTTCTGGCAAGCCCTTCAGAGCTAACCACTGGCTCTCTCTAAAGGTAAAGACAAGCTGAAGTCCGATAAGAAAAACCAAAGTCAATGGAAGGAGCCTTTTCACAGCTTTGGAACTCTCTCTCTCTGTAATTTTCCCTCCTTTCTTCCCTCCTTCCAGCCAGCCTGCGTGCCCACCTGCCTGCCTGCCTGCCCATTACTAGAGTGTGTGTGTGTGTGTGTGTGTGTGTGTGTGTGTGTGTATGTGTGAGTGTGTGTGTGTGTGTGTGTGTTGAGAACATTTAAGGTCTATTTTCTTAGCAGCTTTCCATATATTAGAATATTAACTAAAGTCACCTAGATAGGCATTAGATCCCCGGAACTTATTCATCTTATTATTGGAAGTTTGTACCCTTTGACTAACATCCCTCCATAACTGATAAACAAGGAAACTGAGACTTAGAGAAATGAAGTGATTTACCCCATTCACACAGCAAGTTCACAACAGAGCTGTGAGCTCAGGTCTATATGAGTTTTCATGCCCAAGAGCCCAATTAAAAACTTATAAATTATTTACGTTTGTTTAGCTTGCTACCTCTGAGTTCAGGGGAAAACTGAACCATGACTCCTGGCAGCACAGTGCTGTGTGTTGCATTAAACATTAATAGAAAAAGACTATATAACAGAAACTAATTTTTCTGGCACTTTAATTAATCTAGTCACCTATGTTTCAAAATACGTCTGCCTATTTCATCTTTTTGCATAAGTCTAGGCATTGTCTCTTTATTAAGGTTATTAATTCAATAGAGCCTGATATACTGAACACAGGTCTGAATTTCAAAAACTAGTTAAATATTAGCTAATTCCTCCACTATGCTATGGAAAAACAATCTTTGTTGCAAATCATTCTTAAAAAGCTAAAAAACTGAATTCTGAGCATTTTTTGTAAACATGCGACTAAATATAAATGTTACTTCTCTGGTGTACTTCTTCAATACCATAAGCTAAGAGTGACCTGAATATGACTGGAAAAAGGGAAACAGACCAAATTGTAAAGGAACAAATATTCCTAAAACATACAATAGAATCTATGTGATGATCGTTCTCAGGATTTCTATTTAAATAACTCAAAAGTTCTAAAAGCTTGTGTTTTGTCGTATTAAATATATGATGTGAAATTTTCTCTTCTCTTAGCTTCTGCTATAAGATCTCATCTTGATGTCCGGGGAACTCCTTCCCACAGGCATGAAACCACATCTAACCCAAAATGAGCAGAGTTCTTTGGAATCCAACACCATCACTAGGCACCCTGTGGACATTTTTTTTTTTTACATTTTTTTCATAGTATTTATTTATTCCCTTTTCATCACCTCTAATCCCAAGAACTACAATGGGCATACCATTGTTTAAGAGAAATATACTAGCTCAATAATCTCCTGGTGTCCTTATAGAGAGAGGGGTTGGGTACAGCTGTAGTAAACCTGTTTTACAGATGTGTAGACAGAAAATAGACCAGAGAGATTATGTGGCTCTCAGTCAACATTAATGGACACTCCAGGAGGGGAGATAGAGACAGTTAAAATCTATTTTTTGCTAAAGAGTAAAAATAAAACAAGATTACTCAGGGAGGCTGAAAAATGTTAACCTATTGAACAAATAATTTTAAAAACATAGGCAACAAGTTTGACATCTGACATGCCCTATCTTAAGTGGAAGGCTGGGCTTTGGGTTAGACCTAAAACTGAATTCTAGCCCCTCTCTTTCACAGGGTACATTCTGTGAATTTGCTTCTACAAAATATGGAGCAGTTTTTAATTATCTGTAGTGCTCTCTGTGATGTTTAAATAAGATCCAACACAAGGTAGTTATGAGCATAAGACCTGGCACATAGTAGGCTAGGCATCAGTGAACCCTGGCATCCTTCCTCTGAGAACCTTCCCATCCCACAGGAAAAAAGAAGCCTCTCCTACACTGTATATGTGGTCTTTCTCAGCAGCTTTGGGAAGGGGAAAGACCTGTGGTACTGGCCAGTAAGACAGATCAGGAGAGACCAAGGCCCTTAATCCAGGTTTGCTCTGCTGGGTTAGTGGCAGCCCACAGGAATCAGCCCCAGCACAGTCCTTACCATTTTCACAAGCCGGGCCTTGCCAGTGGTGGCTTCGGGGTCCAAATGTCACAGGACATTGATATGGGATTTCAGGGTGTGGCTGATCAGGGACGTACTCCCTCCAACTTCGGTCATGGGATGGCATCATGTAGTTATGAACCTGCTAAAGGAACAAAAGAGAGGAGCTGAGATGAAAGCAACCAGCTGAGAAGAGGACAGTTGGTTGGTATTAGGAAAGGGGAGCAGATTCTTTTATGTCCTCCCAAAATCCTCAGGGAGTTTGGCTGGCAGCCAAATCATTTTAACATCTGGTAGACTTTGGAGTGAATGACTCATCACACTAGGTGAAAACTAGCCATAAAGAATAAAAAAGCACAATGGAGACAGTGTATAATGATTTATGTAAAGCTTTAATCATATGGTTAAACCTGGCACCAAAAGTACCGGAAGAAAATTTGCCTTCTTTTCCCCACCAAACTGAGTACAACAGAGATGTAATTCACACCAAAAAACTCTAAAGAGATCAGCTGCCCTGTGGTTTCACATGATAAAGTACTACTTCCAAAATCTTCAACTTCCACAATAGGCCGTTTCCCAGAAGATTTCAGAATCAGTAGTAGAAGTCTATACCAACAGACAGACATACCCATCCTTCTTCTATTTAAAACCAACACTGATAGCAACACCAGGTGAAAAGTGAGACATTCATTTAATGACTAGCGATTTAATTTGGCTGTCTGACTAATAGCAAAAATGAAGTCATACTGTTTTGTTTGTGTGTTTTTCCCATTGTGTGGACTCAAACAGACCCAGCCTTTCCTTCTAGAAGCCCTGCGCCCTGCACCATACCTGAGCAGGGAGTGAGGTATAGGGAGTTGTCATGGTGTAGGAGTGGCTCATGGTCATCTGTGGGTCCTCCAGGGTGATCTGCTTTGCTCCTATGTGTTTACACAAAAGGGAAATGGCACAGTGTGAAAAAAAGGAACTGACATAACTAAATGTCAAATCTGAGAAAAATATGAGGATTTAATTCCTAGAATGCATAGTTCAATGTTGACAAATAAGGCATTTTTAGGCAATTCTCTTGTTCATTACATTAAACTGATTTCTACAAGGTCCAACTTATGGAGGACAGGTAGAGAAATGACATGCTGTGTGTGAATGAGCCTCGTGACATAAAGAGCCCCACCAGCAAAATGATCTGCAATGAGGTCACCTGTATTGTTTGTTTAAAACGTAGATTCTTGGACTCTACTCTGACACACTGATCAGACCCTTAGAAAGAGGGAATCTGAATTTCAATAAGCATCACAGCTGATGACTAAAAAAGTTGACACTTTTATTACTATAAATAGTAACAATATGTAGATATATGTACATATTTTCCTTTCTACAAAATGGTGAATTATGAAAGGCTAATTGACAATTAAAGCTTGGAACAAATTTTCCTCTTTTTTTTTGAAATTTGACCTATATCTTAATAGAACTAACTGGAAAACACACATATGTGCACAAAACAGATGCACACACATAGGTGCACACATACAGGCAGAAAACTGGAATCTGAGAAAGTATTCTACACTAATACCACAAGTGTTTCAATATATGATCCAGAGAACTTGGACAATGAGCCTGCTGGGCTTGAACATGAGGAAGATGGCAGGCAGGCTATAAAAAATACAAATAAAAATAATAAAAAAGTGATCCTTAGAGTAAAATTACGATGTTACAAGTGTCAGACTGCCAATATTCTGTGACCCAAACCCTGAAAGTTCCACCTTTTTTGGCTCCCTCAGGAACAATCCTGTATACTTTGTAGGGGTCTGAGATGTCCAGCTGGCTCCTCTCAACAAGTTCCTCAAAGTCATTGCTCTTGTTCAAAGCACATCGTAAACGCGTCTTCCAGGTAGGAGGGTCTGGCTTATCAATGCCTTCTCGGAACTTTCCTTTAAATAGTGCCCAAGCCTGGAAAGAAAGAAGAAAAGTTGAAAATACGGGTCTTTAAAAAAAGAATCTGGGAATTGTATTCCTAAAGAAAAGAAGGGTACTTACTTAGGTCCTTCAGATTTACACTGTTGCTCAAAATATAGGATAAAAATATACCAAGTATCCTCTATGTAAAATACTGTCACCTTGGTCTCTATCGTTGCTGAGTCAATGACAAGTGGTTTGAACATTCTCTAAGTATTTGTAACAGGTGAGTAAAACGTGGAGGAACCCTGGAAAAGGCCCTTTTTTTGAAGCAGATTTGACTGGAACTAGGGACAGAGCTGTGGGATGAGCTGCTACCCACAAAGTGCCTCTGGATGGCCAGTCTGAGGTATTCTGAGAGCAAATTCCCTGAGAAAGTCCCCTTTGCCCTTTCTGCCCACAGGTGGTGGGGCTGGGTCTTAATGCACAGTTCACTGTGTAGACTCTCTAAGGGAAAATGATCACAACAGGGACACACACATAGAGGGTGAGAGAGGAAGAACCAGAGAGAGGCCCAAAATAGAGATCCTGAGAGGCAAAGAGAGGAGGAGAAAGAGAGAAATCCAAATGGGGATTGAGGAAGGCGGGAGAGGGGAAAAGAAAGAAAACGAGAGAAAAGGAAGGAAGGAAGGAAGGAAGGAAGGAAGGAAGGAAGGAAGGAAGGAAGGAAGGAAGGAAGGAAGGAAGGAAGGAAGGGAGGGAGGGAGGGAGGGAAGGAGAGAGGGAGGAAGGGTGGGAGGGAGGGAGGGAGGGTGAGAGGGAAGGAAGGAGGGAGGGAGGGGGGAGGAAAGAACCAGAAACCTAGAGAAAATTTTCCAACGAGAGATTTGGAAAGAGAGAATCAGACAAACAGAAACAAAATAAACAGGGAGAATCACAGATGGGAGGTCCCAAAGAGAACTAGAATGAGAAAGTATGTGCGCTGGAGATTGAACCAACGAGAAAAATTTATGTATATAATCTCCAAAAGAGACCTCCCCCGCCCCACCGCCTTTAGAGAAAAATAGCGACAAAGAGAGACACACGTTGATCAAAGGAGGCCCAGAAAGAGGCTCGGATGAAAACAGAGGAACCCACAGAAACCCAACCAAGAACACTCAAGCCAGTGTCCTGGGACTGCCGCTTCTCCCCTGGCAGAGCCTCAAAGCATTTCCCTACTGCGGGGCCTTTCGATTCCCTGGGTATTGCTCACACCACTCGCTCAGGATTGAGATCTGGTTCTCCCGTTTGTGAACTCACTAGAGAAGCTTCTCTTCTCCCGTGGCTTCCGCTGGTCGCCATCTGATGCTCCGCGGCTGCCCGCCCTGCCGGGCCCGCCCCAGCCCGTCTGTCGCGTGCAATCCCCTTTACTCTGAGAACCACGCGGTGCGCCAGGCGCGGACTAGGCTCACTGCGGAATCGCGGTTCGGAACCCGCTGAGACCTCTGGGGCCCTCCCCGGATCTGGACCGCGGGCTCCCCACGTGCGTGTCACCTTGAAGAGGGCGGCGTCCTCCTCACGGTTGTAGTCCTGCTTGCCCGCGTGCTTCCAAGGGATGCGAAAGATACTCTTCTCCTCGTTCTCCCACACCAGCCCTGGGTACTTGCCACTGTCGATCTGGTCAATCAGCCACTGGCGGAGTTTCCCATTGCCGCAGCTCACAGAGCTCATGCCGAACTCTCCGCCTCGGCCTCCACTGCCCTCCAAGTTCATGCTCAGCACACCGACTGCGGCCCTCTCGCGCCTAGGATCCGCCTCCGGCACTCGTCTGCCCTGCAGGGGACAGGAGAGCCGCTCTGAAGCCACCGTGGTACAGGGCTTGGGGCTTCCAGTCCCAAACCAACTCTGGCCATGACCACGAGGCCCGGAAGTCTCCGAGGCAGCGAGGCGCGCGCTAAGGAGTCGGTGTCATCAAAGGTCTCATTGAGAAGACACCTTCTCAGCGGGCCGGGCTCATACTCCTGACGTGCACAGTTCTGCCGCCTCCCGAGCGCGCCCTCCACAGAGTCTGTCTTCCTACCTCACCGTCTGGACTCTTGGGTTTTGGGACGCGCCTCACAGCTCAGGCACGGCTCAGACATACAACCTGCCTTTGCGTACACTCCAAAATCCAGCCACCACCATTCTTGGCACTCCGTTTGCATACTCACTCGTGATTCACGCTCCTCTTTTTCCCTTTACTCTTTCCCACTCCCCAATCCACACTCCCTTGGTGGCCCCCGCGCGCCAATCTCGTACGCGGGCACGTCTGCGGTCGGTGTGTTCCAGATACTCAGCATCCAGAAACTCCTCTCCCGGCCTTCTCCCGCACGCACGCTCTTTGCCCCAAGAGTATCCCTGAGACCCTCGCCACTTAGGATCAAGTGGGTCCTAGCAGCAACAAGCGGCAGTGTCCCAGCCCTTGTCGAGGAGCGCAGCATCCAAGTAGCCGGACATTCAGCCGCGCGGAGCGGCACCAGACCCCGGAGGCCGGCGAAGGGAAGCGGAGGCGGGGAGGCTGCTAGGGAGGGCGAGGGACCGCGGAGGGGTTAAGGCAGCAGAGCGCAGGCCCCAGTGGCCCAAATTCGCACCTCTTCCTCCTCCACTGCCAGACAGGGAGCCGCGCGCCAGAGGCCGCGGCGGGTTTGGGCCTCTTACCAACCAGCAGTAGAAGGAGCCCCTGGAATGAGAGTATGTCCCTTGCGGGGAAGCCTGCCGCCCAGTGTAGGTCCCTTCCACAGCCCTGTCTCGGCCACTCCAGAGGGCCTGACAATCTTGTTCTCCCATCTGTTCCAGTGCGTACTCGCCCCGCCCCCACCTCGGCCCCGCGCTGTGGGGACCCACAGCGTGGTGGGAACACGGGAGAAAAGAGTGCCCGCAGAGATGCTGGGGCAGCGCCCGGGGCCCCCTCCACAGAGCTCATAGAAAGGCCTTAGGCCCTGAGCAGACGGAGTGGGGAGTCGAGGCTCCCTCAAGGGGCGTGCTCCCTGCGGGCTCCGAAGCTGGGGTCTCCTACGCTGCCCTCGAGTTGGTCCCTGAGACCTCTGGTCTTGCGCTCCGGGTTCTGTCGTGCCAACCTCATATCTATACTCCTGCCAGACTACAGGTCTTACCTTGCCTCCGACGGGGGGCTGAGAGCAGCGGTGGATCCCAAGTTCAAGTGGTGAAACTAAGACTCCGAGGTGGGAAAGAGGAACTTTTATAGAGCTTAAAAGCCGCGCTGGAGGCGGAGCCTGAGGCGGGGCGGGGCCTGTTGCACCCGCGAGGGGCAGGGAGGGCCTCTGAGTGCTGAGTGGAGGGCTCCGCAGGCAAATCCCCGCTCAAGGACTTGGTGGAGCCGGTGTTCGAGGGTCTGCCGCCCTCAGGCTGAAGACTCTGGTTCTCTCCGCCACCCGCCTCGCGCTGCGGCAGGCTGGCGTTGCTCGAGTCCCGAGCGCATGGCCTCAGTGGGACCCTCCCTCACTTGCGGTAGTTTCCTGCGAAGGGCAAGGCGAGAAATAGGAACCTCGCCTCTGAACCAGGACCTGCGGGAGGCCGGTGGATAACTAATAACAGCTAAACAGCAGCTATGTGGTTAGGGCTGAAAGTGGCGGCCGGGTAAGAGCGGGAATCTGGTGCGAAGAGGCATGTAACCAAAGTCAAGAATTGTCCATATGGAAGAACTAACTGTGTGTTTGCGGGGGCGAGGGGGGGGGGCGCCTCTTTGGCTGTCTCTCTGCAGTGTTTAGAGAACATCGTACCATTAAAAAGAAAAAGGAAATGGCCCAGATCTCTTGAGTTGTGAACTGTGGTTCAAATACTGTCTACGTGTTTGAAATGCTTACATACTTTTGCATCTCCTAAACTGGTGAATTGAGGTGACTCAGAGAAACCGTGCGTAGACCCCAAAGTTACAATTTTGACATGAAAGATTGAGGGAGGGATTCCGAAGTATCCAAGTGCTAATTGCTTCTGAACTTTCATATCTTAAAATAACATAGTTTTGACATGGACCTGGGAGGAAGCAACTTACTAGTGGGATAAAATGTCCAAAATAGGAATATATTTAAGTGGACCAGAAATTTTACTTAATTTTCTAAGATGTCCTTAATATCAAAATTAATTTCCTGAACACCTGCCTACCAAACTTTCACCAGAGCATCCTGGATATTCAGCATGTTTATTTACTTAGCAATTTAATGTAAACCATCAGATCACCAGTTTCTATATGGTTTTAGATCATCATCACCCTGGGGTCAACTCACAAATTTTGAAAAGCTATTGATTTCACTTATTTCTCAGTTTTTCTTTTTAATCTCAATGGTAGATCAGTGTCAACAACCCAAAGAAAACACTACATTTAAGCTAGAGCAAAACAGGCAGTGAGAAAGAGATTAGGTACACTTTTCCTAAAATGAATGGAGTTTCTGAGAAATTGACAGGATGACATTTTTATTCACCCAAGTAAGTTTTCCATTATCAGAGTCTATGTAATAAACAACAGGGTTTTGTTCAAAGAAAATCCTGGTCATAATGTGTTCTTCCTTTCTTGTCCTTTCACTGATGCATTCATTTAACAAACTTATTTTGAGCACCTACTACTTGTCAGGAACTGTTCTAGAAACTTGGAATACTTCAGTAAACAAAGCGAAGAACATTGCCTTCATGTTGCATTACATTTTAATCAGTGAATTATTTTTTTCCAAAAGTGTTCACAAACAACAGACAGGAGATTGCTGAGAACAAAAATGACAAACTGTAGCTTTTCACATTTTTGTACACGTGTCCTCTGTACCAGTTTTAGTTACTTTCAACATTTTCCTCACTCATCTACTTTTAGACGTTCAAAACAACAGTCATTGTATGAAACTTTCTGAGACTTTACCAGTCTACTTAGTTTTAAAATGTGACTGCTAATCTTCAACGCCATCTTCTGGTTTACTTATTTGTCAAACTGATCTACTAGAATTGATTTTTTTTTTTAATAATGAAATAAGTACAGAAAAATAATATATTTTAATCATTAAAACTCTTTACTTCCTCATTACCCTTGGGGAAGGAGAGGAAGTGAATAGGTAAGCGCTGCTAATTGATCACCAAAAACTTTTATGTCTTAGAGTTGAAACAAATATGATGAGTTTTTAAAGTTGAACCTGCCCCCACACATTTGAGAAAATCAAAGTTTTTCTCAGTAAAAGACTAGACGTTTATCTTCAAATGTCACAACTTGTTAAAGAGTGAAAACAAAAATAGAAAGTTGGTTAATTGAATATTCGTCCAAAACAAAGACCTGTCATCATATTCAGTGAGATTATTTATTTAAGTGAATTGTCTAGATGTTGAAGTACTGCTTGCTCTAGATGGAGCCCATTCTGAATGGGGCATTTCAATTTTCAAATCACATTTATCATAGAGACTCAATATTTTTAAATAAAATCCTTCAAAATTATACATTCAAATGCAAGAAAAATGTTTGAGAAAAAACCATAGTAGACACACACACACACACACACACACACACACACACACACACACACACAAATAAATTATAAAATCTTGTTTTGGATAATACTATTTTTTCACTAATTCAATATTTAAAAGGAAGAGCTACTAATAGTTAAAACCAATGCAATTGTATGTTCGAAAAGGTTTAAAGGACAACAATTTTTTAATTACTTGTACAAAATTAGGAAAATACTAAAATTTTTTTGTTATGATGCAGTTCATATAGGATAAATATCTTCTCTCATGCTCTTTGGCTATAAATATATACAATGCTAGTTATTACCATTGATCATGGCATCTCATATGACAGTATTATACTATTCTTATATTATATTATTATATAAATAGTAATATGTATTATGTAATAAGTACACTATATACTATAGTCGCATAATAGTGTTAGTATAGTATAATACTAGTATGCTATAGTAATATATGCTATATATGATATTACTATACAATATTATAGTAAGGTATTATAGTATTATTATTATGTGGTATTATTGATAATTAAATGATTGGGTATGAGGACCAGCTAGACCTGGTTCAAATCTGTGAGATCTTGGATGAATGGTTTAACCAAAGTCTTACTTTCCCATGTACAATGAGGGTAGTACTTTTTGCCACCCAGTATATTGTGATAATGAAATGATGCTTAGCACAATGCCTGGCATGTCCTAAGCGTTCAGCAAATTTAGGATTATTATTATTACATTGTGCTTCAACATTTAGGGAAGTTTCACAGACTTTATCTCATTTGATCTCCCAATGAAATCTGCCTGGTGGCAAGGCAGGCAATATTCAGATGCATTGTACAGGTAAGGAAAGAGATTCAAAGAGGTCAACTGAGGTCCTGATGTCTTGCCCAATCACACGTTCTCACCAACTGTTCTTTCTTCCAGTCTACAGGCATTTGGCTACCTGTTGCATTAATTTTTCAGAATAAGTCTCTCAGTGCAAGCCTGTCAGTCTGGAGGTGGCACTTTAATTGTAGTTTGGCATTCATTGGTTAAGTTGACCTGAGTAAGATGTGGTCTTCCTGACCTCATTTTTCTTGTCTGTGAAGTGGAGGTTGGCAGTAGATAACCACTGATTCTTCTTCCAACCCTTCTTTGTTCTGCTCTAACTTAGAACAATTAATAGCAGCCCAGTGGCCTTTTTGGTTATGGTAAATTCAAAGTCAGAAAAGCTGCATTTTTTTGAAAGCCACTAAACTAACCACTGGTCTTCACTTCTTTCTTCTTCATGAAGCTATATGCACTTTGAGGGAACTGAAGGAATTGGGTGCTGCTTTTCAGCCACTACACTTGAATATTTAATCCTTTGGGGAAAAAGATCTAACCTTATAAGCTACTTATACAGGAGAGGAATTAAAATGGAATGCTCTGGAAATGGAATCATAAGTTAAATGTTCTCACTGCACACCCAGTTTAAAGAAATTGAGTTGAACTTTCTTTGGTAATAAAGTGATAAATTCTTTAGTAATAGGAATAGAGCAAACAAACCTGGATTTTTTTTTTCTTTCAGAGCTGCATACACCTTCCCACTTTAATTTACAAAGTGTTCTGAGTTTCTTCAATGAAATAGTTTTGCATTAAACATTCCCAGAACACAGGCTGTTCAGGACTAGTTTGTGAACTCTTTTTAGGATGCAGAGCTAATATGAATGGCTTTTCCCTAAGCACAGTGTATCCCCACTTTCAGGCTTATAGAAAACTGGGCTTGTCATTTTAATCAATTATGAAGAAAATGTCACAAAGTCAAAGACACTGAGGCAACATTGTCTCTTTTCCCTTTATTTACAAACTGACTGTTCACTTTTGTCTCCTCTTCTTGCCAGTATTCTAAGAAGTCTTCTTGTAACATTTTCCTTCTCTCTGACTTGTTATACTCTCTACATAAGTAGTAATGTGGCTTTTAACAAGGGACCATTTGATACTGCCAACTTCCTTTGCCAAGAAAACAAAAATGCAAATGGTTTGCAGTAGGTTTGGGCAATTTTCTGAAAATTCAAGCAATAGCTGAAAAGCAAATAGCTTTGTCTAAATCTCCCATTTGTAGCAATTCATGATGCTGGGTTATTCTAAAGTTCATCAACTGTCCTTTTAGCTGAACATTGTAAAACAACACACCTTCCCTTGTCACATGTGAAGTGTTACTTCTGAGACTCCAGGGCACTCTGGGTGATAGACTGTATCTTCAGGAAAGGTTAGATTATGCTGTGGTAATAAGTACCCAAATCTCAGGGGCTTGCAACCACACAGAGCTACTTCTTGTTCGCAGGAGTTATTCACTGCTGTTTATCACCACTCAGAATGTAGGCTGGCAAAGCAGAAACTATCAAGAACATTCTTGGTCACAAGGCATCACCATGACTCATGTTCCTCTGATACAAGGTAAGAACTGAACTGAAAGAAGAATTGTCTGGCTATGGTATGGGTAAGGTAAGAGAGAAAAGAAAAGCCAGGAGCTCTAGGGGAACTCAGGTAAGAGGCAAGGAGCCCTTTTACAGGAGAGGGATGGATGGAGGAGTAATTAGAGTAGGGAAGGAGGAGTACACAAGGGGAAGGGTGCATATGGTACAATGAGGCAGTAGTTGAAGATCGCTGGAGAATTTCCAGGTTTAGAGGTTGGGGAAATGGTATGATCAAGAACCTAAATGAAGAAGTCTGGAGAAGGAACAGGTTTATGCAACATGAGAAGGGATATGTGGGATGGCATTCCAACATCCAGGTTGATATCAGTAGATGCTATGTTTCCTTTAGGGCACTGTGACTTTGATCCCTTACATTTGGAAACACGAAATAAAAGTGCAGAGTGCCTCAAAGCAATGAGCTCTAAAACTGAACGTGTCTTGCCTCTAAGGGCACACTTTTGGGTACAAGAATACAATGTGATGCTAGTCCTTCCTCGGACTTTAACTGGGGGACAGTAGCAGACCTTGAAATGGAGGTTAACTTGTGGAATGTTTGTTAGGAAGTGCTCTTGAGTCAAATACCTATGAAGTCAGGGAAAGGAAGCAGAATTGGGCAGGATGAGAAGCTGAGATGCAATACTCTACCAGGAAGGCCTCAGTCAAAACTGCACAGAATCCTGGAGCTAGGAAGAGTCTGCTCCAGGTTGGGGTGTAAGGATAGGGCCATCATTCAGGGGTAAAGGCTGCCTTTAGAAGGAGGGATGGGTTGACAAGGTAGTTTTCTTCAGCTGGAGCAACCTCTAAACAGGGCTGCCTGCTGAGAAGAATCTTCTAGAAACAGCTCAATAGTTGGGGATCTGAGCAAAGCATGACAACATCAACCCAAGTCTACTCCTTGCTATACTTTGATCCACTTCCTCTTATAGGTCCTTGGAACAGCTCCTTTAGGCTTCCAGTGTTTCCCTTCCTAGAGTAGGGTTGTCAGGTTTAGCAAACAAAAATGTAGAACTCCCAGTTAAATTTGAATTTCAGATAAACAAGAGAATTTTTCTTTAGTATGAATATGTTCTATACAATATTACTAATATGTTTATACTAAAAAAAACCAACCTTTGTTGTTTATCCAAAATTCAATTTTAACTAAGCATCCTATATTTTATCCTGCAGAAAACTTTGAAGAAAAGATTAGTGAGGCAAATTATAGCCCCATCACTGTGCTGGTCTTGGAGCCCCAAATGACATTGATTAAGTGTATCTTTTCCTTTATTGTTTTCAGATCCTTTTACCCTTAGCTGAGCATCTCTTCTGGGCCAGTGGTTTATAAGGTGGCAGGACCTAAATTTCCTCCTTGATGGCTTTGAACCCCTGATCATCATGCCCTTACTGGCCCAGGATGCCGCACTTCAATTACTATTTGCCACCAAAACTGCACAAGGGTACACAAGAGGGGCTCGAATGAGTCAAATGAGTCAAACTGCACAAGGGTACACAAGAGGGGCTCAAATGAGGGGCTCAAATGAGTCAAATGCTGTATACTACTTACGTATACAGTAGTCCACATCTTCTAATGAGAAGGGTCAAGATGGCGACTTCTCATCTGCTAGTTCCTGCCGAAAGAGACCCCCAGATGGCTCTGTACCTTAGACTCAGTGGGACTCTCACTATGTATTCTAGAGTAGAGTGACCCTTTTAGAACCAGGACCTCTAACCCTGTAGGACCCAATTTTGCAGAGATGAGAAGCACACATTTACCAAGTGGTCTCTGGGAGTGATGTCAGTAGGGCTGCCTCTAATTCTATCGCTTGGCTCCTTACCCTGTATGTTTCTAGCATCTCCTGGGCCTTGCTGGCTGTTTAATCCCGTCTCTCTTATCTGCAGGTCACCCTCAACCCATTGATGCAACGCTTTTAGAACTGAGACCCAGAGGTGCCTTCGTGTACCCAGCACACCAACAGCCAGGATATCTAGTAACTTGACTCTGGTTATTGGCCTAGTGACCAGCCAGAAGGCATGATGGGGCAGAGCCTGAAGGGCATATTTTATCCTGTAGAAGAGAAGCTTCTACAACTTTTCTGTATAAGGAGAGCATTAGCCCTCTGTAAGAGAGAGAGGGCTATCTCTGCCAGCTCCAAGAGTTCAGGAAAACCTGGCCACTCAAACTTTTCTGTAGCATGTTAGCAGCCAGGGAATAAATTTTTCTTATCTAAGTGTGATCTGGGCTGTGCCTCAGCTTGGGCCACAGGGACCAAGTGCAGTGTACTCTCCTCTGGACCTCAGTTTTCTTATCTATATAATTCACCCACTTGTTCCTTTTAAATGTGATGTGTGAAGCCCATTCCCCTCAGTTTGATGCAGGGGACGGCCACATTAGAGGTCATTGCACCTCTCAGTGAGATAATGAGTTGGTGGGAGGTTGCGGGTAGAGAAGACCACAAGCATCACTTACAGCACTGTTGGAAATTTGCAAGAGGGTTTAACAGGAGAAGTGATATTTGAACAGAACTTTGATGGGACTTTTCCAGACAGGACAGGGTGTAGGAACAGTTCAAGTAGGGGAACCATGGACAATAAATGACAAACAGGCCAAGGAACCCAAGGCCTGGTGTGAGAACTGGGAGTAGGTTGGCATGAACTGCAGTGCCCAAAGTGGGAAGAGCTGGTTAAGAAGAGTTCCTCTGGCCACCTGAGGAGAACTTGAAGAGGTATTTTAGAGCGAAAATTATTGATTCCTCTTTTGCGCCACGTTTTATATGTTAGAACAGCCTCTTATACACAGAGGTTTAAATGCTTTGCACATTTTAACTGATTTTAGCAAGAGAGCCACCAAGTTTAAGTAGGATATTAGACAACTCAAAAAAAATCCTCTTTCGATTCCCCTCCATATATGTTTAGCTTTCAAAAATTTGAACATATTTTATTTTTAATATTTTAAGACCGTTATTTATGAATGAAGTTGATTCTGTCCTGTTTCAGAAGTATGAGAGCGCTGCCAAGGCCAAGTCAGGTAGCAATTCAATTTGGATAGGGGCTTGTATATGTTTTTCACCTATCTTGCAAAGCCACCAGTGGTTTTGGTAATGGACACCTTCAGATGTTTGATGCTGAATTCCTGCTTTGAATTTCTAAACTAGAACAAAAGATTGGCCTTTCAGGAGCCTTTTGATTTGGTCTGAAGGTTTCCCAAAGAAAGTGCGGCATAACACACGCCCAAGAACCTACCAAGTCATCTAAGCCCACGTATTTTTCTTGGGACACAGAGGGTACCAAGAGGCCTCCCCCATCTGGTTTGGAAGCTGGGACTGTACTCCAGACATGTTCTGAATGCAGATAAGAATTCATTCCTTTTCTGAACTCATGAGCATAGCATGATGTCCTCCCACTCAATGCTTGTCCACTAGTGGCAGCCAGCTGGCAACATTGGGCCTTGTTTCTGATACTTCAAAGAAGCTTTATGACACATTCAAAGATGGTTTTTTGAATCATTTTTCATTTTAACCTAGTGGGGAAGAGGGGCAGCCATTTTGATTCCAGTCTAGAGATAAACTCTTTGATATTGAGGAGTTATTGGAGTTGCCTGATGTCGACAGAGTGAGCTGGGCAGTGAAGGCAGCCCCCAGCCATATGCCTTCAGCCATATGCCTTCAGCCCTCAGCCATATGCCTTCAGCCCCCTGACCTCTGACTTTTCACCTAGCCTTTCTGTGTGTCCCCACTAAGAATTGTCACCTCTTCCACCTCTACTTGTTCCCTCCCCCTCACTCAGAGTGGTCTTGAGGAAGCAAAGCCACACAGATTTGCTCTAGCTTGTATTGGTGCTGTCCAGCTTCAGACTGCAGGCTGGGCTCATGCCCCATCAGAGTTTTCTCCCTAACTCACTCCTCACAGTTCATAATACCACAGGATTTTGTCCCACTTGCTTCTCATCATCACCTCCCCTTGTTATGGAGAAGATGAAGCATGAGATCAGACTGTCTGAGAATCTTCCCTTCCAGCCTCTC
This sequence comes from Macroglossus sobrinus, assembly GCA_004027375.1. Lineage (NCBI taxonomy): Eukaryota > Metazoa > Chordata > Mammalia > Chiroptera > Pteropodidae > Macroglossus > Macroglossus sobrinus. Next base: position 248,886 of record PVKZ01000855.1, on the reverse strand, counting down.
CTCCTATCTTAGAGGAGGTTTCTCTCTACTATTGCAACTTCCTAATATGGCTGAATGAGTGAATAAGGGAATAATTAGAGGTACCAGCACCATGTTTGTCCTGTCTCTTAAGCACCCATTGCAGTCAGGCCCACATGCTCAGTATGATTCGTGTTTTAGACTTTGGCTAGCCATTTCATCTCAAACCTTCAAAGTTCTGAAAGGGTGCACATGAGACAAATGAAGGTACTCATGGCCCTGTGGAAATGAGCATTCATTGTGCTGGTGGCATTCAATTGAGGGGGACAGTCTGGACATTGCACAAGAATTTTTGGCATTCTTGAAAGGCATATGTTGTTATAAGTTGTTTTTCATTAGACTTGTTGGACAGCACTCGATAAATACACTTTAAGTCAACAGTATAGAGTGTTAAGAGGATGATTCTGTTTGGAAATGTCTGAGACCTTCATTCAGCAAGATGTGAGTGCTCCTCCTTGGTGATCTTGTAAACACTTTAGCTGTCCTTCTCTTCTTTCACCCCTGCTGGGCCCTTTGTGTGTGTGTTTGAGGGGTGGGGTGGGGGGCGACTCCTCATTACCCCGAGGACCTCTTCTGGGAAGGGCAATTTAGACTATCATCGTACTTTTTCAGCACATCCTGGGCACCAAACTCATAGAAAGCTCTCTCTCAGCAATTCTTGAACTAACCTGTCTTCTTCATCCACTTTAAACCACAATTTCTGTTTCAAAACTCCCTTAAGAATTCCTTTTATTTTCTAAACATTGTGCCTTTTCTTTCAATGTTTTGCTAATATCATCATTCATAGCTAGCAGGCAGTGAACAAATCCATGGATTTGTCTGGTTTTGCTCACTGAATTAGGTTCTCTTTTTTTGATTTGGTAGTCTGTCAACTGTAAAAAGGAACCAACTTACATAGAAATAAGGCTTCAGAGGGGCTATGCTGTAAACATTTTAATTAAGCTTCTTTTACAGACATTTTACCTTGAACAACCAGTGTGTTGCTATAGTCCCTGACAATGGAGTCACAGTTCATAAATAAATTCTTACAGGTTGCACTTGGGCACATTTATCCTGGGTTAACAATATGAAACTTTTGAGAGGCATAAAGTGTTGCATTTTACCAATATGTGATTTAATAAATGTTTTGTTTTATAAATTAATATGCTGTCCTTTTTGGGAGTACATTTTATTATTTCTCGGCTTCTTTTTGTGGTGTCTGTAACAACTCCACCTTCCTCAATACTTTGTCTGCCTCATTCTATAAATTAGAAATCAATTTTCCTCTTTTTTTCCCCATGGAATCTTCTTAATTCCTTCAGTGTTTCTTTCTTTTGAAAATTCAGTTCAGGGTCTACCAGCAAAGTTAAGTTCCAGGATGTGTTCATTTTGATTCTGCATTAAAATGCCCAGTTGATGAGGGAAGGTACAATGGAGGGAACTAGAGAGAGCATTATAAAGATGGCATTTGACCTAAACCTTGAAGTCACAAGATTTAAATTTCTAGACTAAGACCAAAATGACCAAAGTCCTGAAATGTAACAGTGGGATATTAGTAGAAAAGTGTAGCCTGGCGTGGAGGTGGGGAGTCAGGGTAAAGGGGCCAGAAAAAAGGCCGGAAGCTCCCCAGGGGAGACCATGGAGAGCCTTGAAACCAACAAAGTGACTTGTACTTTATTGATGGAACACTGGTTATTTAACACCTCTGTGATCCCAGAGATCCAAACTTAGTTGGTGGGTCCAGGAGTCTGCATTTCCATCAGATAATGGGAAAATTTTGATTCAAAAGACCACATACTTTGAACAACACAGATGGGATAAAGGCAGGCAGTGGGAAGGCACATGAACAGTTTTGGAAGGCAACTTTGCAGTAGGTACAACATGGATTGGAGGTGCAAGAGAATGCAGGTGGAAGGACAAGGTGCTTTGGGTGTGGCAAGGGAGGGGGCCACCTGGCATGCTGAGAGCCAGGGACAAGACATGACAGAGGAATGATGTTTAAGATGGACGGTGATAAATCTGACTTAGAAACTTGAGTTTGAGGTACCAGAGGGACATTTGGTCTGATTGTCCTGTAAAAAGCACTTGAAATTTACATTGGAAACAATGTAGGTAGGAGAACAGACTGGGTGTGCACATGTAGGATCCACTGGCAGACACAGAGGTAGCAGAGGATTCGTTAACTATCTTAAACACAGTGAATATTGTGGTTAACACAGGCTTCTCTATTTGCCAGCCCCAAACTTGCAAAGTCGGGGGCAGGGGAAGGTCAGGAGGAACTAGGTTTCCTCTGACCATGGATGCTGATCACTTCCCTCCAAGAGGTTTTCTTCAGCATGGCTTTGGAGTGGCCCTGAATGGGAAGGACCCAAAGTAACTTCCTTTAAGGCCTGCTGCAGGTTCCTTTGCCCTGTAAAGGAACACGGCCCTACACCATGCCTGTCAGAGCTCATCAGAGCAGACTGGCACTGAGAGCAGCCAGTGTGCAGGGGCAAGTGTGTAAAGGAGGGAAGAAATATTGGGAAGCTTTCTATGAATATGCCAACCTTTTGGAAGATTATTCTCTCAAACTGTTTTTGAGACATGAAGCTCTTCTCCACACTGGAGGAGGGAAGCCAGTGGGCCACACATTCAGTCAGGGACTTGTTCCTCTAGCAGAGGTAGACTATGGGGGAAGACAGCAATCTCCACAAAAATGTCACTTAGGATCAGTGTTTGGCAGTAAGTTACAGAGGGACCAACTTAACATCTGGCCTGTGGCTTCCTAAATGAGTTTTTCTTCACTGATTTCTTATTTTTCACTATAACGCAGTGGAGTAGTAAAGCAGGCATTATGCTTTTATTTTAGAGATGAACATATTGAAATTGAGGGGTTTCTTAGAGGTATCTGATATCTACAGAACAAGCTGAGTAGTGGAGAACAGCCCTCAGCCACAGGCTATATTATGAAATGAGCTCAATATGATCAATCTTGAAAAAACATGTTCAGCCTCATAAATAGCCCCTCTATCTGGAAGGCTCTTTTCCTCCCATGCTTGCTCACTGCTTTCTTTCAGGCCTTTACTCAAAGACCACCATGCAAGGGAACCCTCCTTGCCTCAGACACTCACATTTACATTTGCCTTAATCTTCCACATAGCACTTCTTAGCTCTTCATAGTCTACTTCTGTTACTTCTTGGCATTGTTGATGGCTCATTTCTGCTCACTAAAGTGTGAGCCCCATGAGAGCAGGGGCTTTGATGCTCTTGCTCACTGCATCGCCAACACCTAAAATTGAATCTGCATATATTAGATGCTCAATAAATATTTTTCAAATAAATGAATAAATAAGTGAATGAACATTAAAAAGAGAAAGCAAATTCCCACCCATTTAAATGAGACCACATGAGACAACAACTGTGTGGGTGAAATGAACATATTCCTTCTAGAAAACAGTTAGACACTCTTCTTCGAAATGTTAATCTCAGCATTCAATACTGTAAAACTTGGAATTAACTTAAATATTTAATATTTAGGGAATAGTTAAATATACATTAATACATTCACACAGTTGGAAAATAATATTTATGAAAATTTTTGTTAATTGGGGGAAAATGCTTATGACATGAAGTTAAGAGAAAAGAGCAGGATGCAAAACTGCATGCATGATATACTCTTAACTAAGTAAAACATGCAAGAGTTAGGGAAAACCCCAGTGATTGTGGTGAGGTCACACATTATTTATAAAAATGTTCTTATCTTCATTTGCTTTCTGCAGTTTATACTTTTTAAGGATAAAATAATAATCAAACCATAAAAACATTTTCTTAACAGAAAATTAACATACATTAAGATTGACTCATGCTGCTTTATGTCGACTACTATGACAATATCTCCTTACCTTCACTTTTACTCAATCTCTTTTTCTCTACAAGCCCTACATTCTCTTCTTTCTTACTTTAAAATCTATTCTTTAAATATATCTTTAATGCAAGTTACTCATGTTTTCACATAGTGTCTTCTTCTGGATTGTTTGAAATCTGACTTGGGTTGAAGCTTTTGGCAGGGAAACACAGAACTCCATTGTTAAAAGTCAAAGATGATATTTTGGGCTAGGTATTTCAGGGAAGTATAAAGATATACTAGAGCATGGTTCCTGCCTTCAATAAATTTTCAGTCGAGTGGCTCTAGTTTTCTAGCCTTTACCTTAGAGAAACTACTTTTATCAAAACCACCAAAGACATTCTTCTGGCAAAAGTTCAATGGCCTCATTCCTTTTCAGAGCCTCTGGGCCTCTCAGCTCCTCTCCTGAGGCTGAGCAGCTTTCTTCTCCATGACATCCTTCCTTGTCTAGTCTTCAGAGACATCCTGCACACTTAATCATAGCTTTCACGATCTATTGTACATCTAACTAAACTCCTTTCCTTAAACTCAGAATGCCTAGGCCTTACAATGCTTTTGAATCAACCCTGATTATCTGACTGAATACTTCAGAGATATTTATCTTCATGACACCAATTAGCTCATAACCTTGAGTCTAGTGACCTATGTTGCTTTATTCAACCAAAAACAAAACAAAACAAACAAACAAAAAACTAACCTCATTACTGCCTCTCACCTGTGCCATATATATCTCCATCTCCTAATAATTTAAGTCCTCAATCTTTATCAGAAAAAAAGGCACTTCTTTCTCCATCACAGCATATCCTCTTTGCAGCCCTAATTCAACTATTTGACTACAGCTTTCAACTTCCTCTTTCTGGACTGATCCTCTCTGTCCCATTCACCTTTCATGGGCTGTCTCTTATTAGCACAAGGTTATATCTCAGAATATGTGTAATATCTATAGGCTTGGCTTCAAAAATAAAGAAATTATTTATTTATTTTGAAATCACTTTATTGAGATATTGTGATTGACATGTAAAAAATGGTACATATTTAATATGCACAACTTGAGTGTGGAGATAAGTACACATCTTCAAAACTATCACCATATCTATCACCTCCCCAAATCCCCTCTTATCTCTTTTATTATTTTTTGTAGCAAGGACACTTAACATAAGATCTACCTTTTTAGCAAAATTTAAGTATGCAATACGGTATTGTTAGCTATAGGCACTATGTTGTATAATGGATCTCCAGAACTTATTCATCCTACATAACTAAAAATTTGTTCCCTTTGACCATCACTTTCCTTTTTCTTTCTACCACTCAACCCCTGGCAATCACCATTCTACTCTCTGCTTCGATGAGTTTGACTATTTTAGATTCTCTATATAAGTAAGATCCTACAGTATTTTTCTTTCTGTATCTGGCTTATTTCACATATCATAATGTCCCCAGGTCCAGCCATGCTGTCACAAATAGCATAATTTCCTTATTTTTTTAAGGCTGAATAATATTGCATTGTATGTATATATCACATTTTCTTTATCTAAAATCATAGGTATAATTTTAGTCTTTAATTTGTGTATTTCTCTTGTAATATCCTATTTCCCCCTAATAAATTCTAAGAACAAGGAACACATTTTTAATTTCTTTATTACTTTTCACAGGACTTAAAGTAATGCTCTGTACAAAGACAGGCAAAATAAAGTAGAATATTCAGGCAATTTTCCAAATAAGTCTAATTTTTTTAACCTGCTATTGAAAAAAAATTAAAAATTTGAGTTTGCTTTATTCTAACACATCTACATTGGCCAAATTCGGATGCTTATTTTCTCATACTTAATTTTATCCCTGCAGAGACCTCAGAGGCACATTTTCTTGACTCTCAAGCTTTCCAGATGATACACAACCCCTGCCAGGGTTTAAGAGCATCTCTTTATCTCAATCTTGTCTTTTCATTTTTTAGGAAAGTAGATCACTAGAAATTTTTTTGGTTCTACAGTCTTTCCTTGTCTTTCATGCCCTTGACAATGTTAATAGTTGCTTTGTAGAATGTCTCAAAATTCAAATTTGTCTAATATTTTCTCATTATTGATTACATTTAGGTGATGCATTTTTTGGCAGGGATTTCACAGAAATGTTACTGTATCCTCTCCTTTCATAGATCTTCTTCCTGACAATGTTACCTTAATCACTTGGTTAAGGTGGCTGCAGAGTTTCTCCACTATAAAGTTATTATTTTTCTCTTTCTAATTGATCATTCTCTTGGGGAAAGATAAATTAGGACTATAAAAATATCCTGTTTCTTCTCAAAGCTTAGACCAGTAATTTTTTATCCAACACGGATCTTCCTTATAATCAATAGATTATTACTGAATTATTTGCCTATTGGTGATTTTGTATTTTATTTTTCTTTCTACCTTTGTTAACTTAAATTCTTCTGTAAAGAAGAGCTGCCCATCTCTGCCACTTATTTATTTAATTGTTTATTTACATCACTATGAACTCATGGATATTTATTTTATTCTGTGGATTAAAATCCAATACTTCTAATTTCTGGATTAGAATCTATTAATTTTGTCCTCTTGGTGTGTTCCTTTCTTTTTCAAACACTTTCCTATTCTCTGGCCCCACAAGTCTCAGGCTCACCTTGTATTTTTTGCTGCTTCAACCCTGAAAACAACTGCTTCTCTGTGAAATCCAACCCCACATTTTTGAATATTTGTCTCACAATCACAATTGCATTTCAATCACCACTGTCTGGTGGAGATATTGAACCCAGGAGAGCAGAGGCCTTAAGTATCTAGTCATTACTATTTGCACAACACCAAAACAGCACCTGACACAGCTTAGGAGCTTGCCATGTGTTCTTAGAGGAACAAGCAGAGATTGGCTCACTCCTTTCTCCTTTGGTGACTTCTCATCACTTAGCAGAGAGTTCAGGTGAGTGGTCAAAGGAGGAATTTGCATTGAAGCAATTCCAGCTTCTGCCAGCCTGGGGAGCCTGAAACTAGGAATCAAGTCTCTGTCCTCATTTTTCTAAAAATAGTATTTCTAAGGAAACAGAATCCAAGAAAGCATAACTAACTCCACAAAACTCAATGTACTTCAAGCAGCTAGGAAACAGGGATGTATCATAGGACATCTCAATAACTGTTCATCATTAAGGTTGGATGATAACTGACATGAATTCTGAAGAATTCATTGGCACACACATGCCAAATTCATAAAGCAGCAATTGAGAGCCAGGCAGTGAGCTGCTTAGTTGGGTGATCAAAGAAGTATAAGAGCATTTAGAGTAAGGTTAACTCTGACTAACAAGGTATGAGGCATTAGAGCTGCTGCTAAATATTGTTATATTCATCTAAAATAAAATAGTTTGAACATTTTTTCCAGTTATCTTTAGTATTCAAAAAACATTCTAACTAATTAAGGTTTTCAAAAGTAAAGTCTGAATGACAAGATAGGTCAAAGCAATCTTTTCATTTACCATTATTGCTTCATTAAACCAAGGAGATTCACTGTATGAATTCTCAAAGATTCTTGAAATGTGGCATACTGAAATGTAAATAATGATTCTTTATACCTTACAATGAAGAACCAAAAAGTTTCAGGAACTAACAATGTTAAGTGTCAGTCCTGGCTCCTAGCTCACTTTGGGAGATGACAACTAGAAAGCTGATTTTTTTATTTTACCTTTGGGAAGTCATAATAAAATAAATTGAGTTTAAAGACAGCAACCCTCTTCCCCCCGCCACTCTTGCCAGGTTCAGATCTCAGCTCTGTTCATTACTAATTGCACTAGTAAGTAATGCAATTAGTAATTGTTTAACTTTTAAGCCTTTATTTCCTCATCTGTTAAATGGTGATAATAACACAACTCCTTCACTTTTATTAAGCATGTGCTATATGCCATGTTCTAAGCTAGGCTGTAGAGACATATAGTAGTGAGTGATGAGCAAGGCAGATTCCTTCCTCTTATTGGGTTTGCATTTTTTTTATATTAATATGAACCCATGGATATTTATTTTATTCTGTGGATTAGAATCCAATACAATCATTTATTTTTTTTGCTCAACTTACTCTAGCTTTTGCCATCTGGAGCTTCATCAGGTTGACTATTAGGCTCTTTTCATATGTCCCCATACTTTTTTGAGCACTTTCTTCTTTTCTGGCTCCACAAGCAAAGAAACAAAGGATTAAACAAACAAGTACAAATAACAGAAAACTAGCATGCCTGAGGTGGTCATGCTTCCACTTAACAGAACTGACTTTAAACTAAGGCTGTGCGGCTGGGGGATGGGCTGGAGGGGTGAGAAGGTGAGAATGGGTGCTTGTTCTTGTAGAAAGTGCACAGGGGAGAGAGCAGGATGCATCAAGGAACTGAAAGAAGAGTACAGGCTGAATGCTGGTGGGGCATATGGCTGGAGGAAGGCTAAGTGAGCCCAGACAGTGCCAAGGTATTGAAAGTCAAGTTAAGGAACTCAGACATTATTTTAAGGGTAAGTGAAGCCATTGGAGGTTTTAAATAGAGCTCTTTTTTAGGAATACATGACATCACATCAAGGCCAGTGTTCAGAGCATTGGAGATATTCAGTAAAGGGTGGCTGCTGCCGCCACCATGCTGTCACCTCTATTGCTACTGCTGCTACTACTACTACTGCTACTACTACTGTTAATGCTACTCCTCTTCCTCCTCCTCCTACTCCTACTGTTGCTGCTACTACCACTCCCACTGCTTCTACTGTTATTAATGCTACCTCTGTTACAACTGCTACCACTGCTACTACTGTCACTGCTAATATTACTACTGCCACTGGTATTATTACTACTGCAACTTTTACTATTACTATTGCAACTGCTTCTACTGCTTCTACTACTATCACTTCTACTTCTACTACTGCTACGGCTACAATTACTTCTAGTAGCATTGCTACTACTGCTACTATTGCTACAATCACTATTACTTCTTCTACTACTATCACTACTACTTCTATTGCTGCTACTACTAGTACGATTACTGGTGCTATGGCTACCTCTACCTCTACTGCTACTGTGACTAGTATTAGTTCTATATCTTTATCGCTTTTGGGGAAGCTATAGCCAAAGTTTTCTTTTTAGTGAACACATTGCATTTCTGAAGGCCCCCAAATTGAATACCAGACACTCCATAACTCCCTCTGTTAATTTATAGGAAAGTTATTCAGACTTAATGGGGTGTCGTGTGTGGGAGCTGAAGAGTTTGTCTGAGGTCATTCGAGACAAGAAAGAGCTCCAGTCTGGAGAAGACAGGCTTAGACCTGCAGCTGGCCATGAGGTCATGGACTCCATCTAAATGTTTATTACATGCCACCATGTCAGTCTTTGGTTCATGTAAAGGTGATTTCAATCCAAATACCTTTGCTCCTTCAATAACCCAACATCAAGTATCTACCATCTGTCAAGCACTAGTTTAAGGGCTGAGATACAGAAGTACATGGTATTTACATTCTTAATGAGCAGAGCATAAAACAAAACAATGCATCAGAATGTGTTTCTATTTTTTTTCTAAAATTAAAAAAATAAGCTGATCTCAGCCTAGAGAGTGACAATGGCCCCTCTTTTGCCATCCAGAAGGCCAACACACTCCATGATTCAAGAGGGAGGGTTATAATGGTGACTGCCACAGTGTGCTATAGGAGCCTCCTTAAGTGGATTTGGTGTTAAGAAGACAACCTCAAAAGACTATTGGCAAATAAAGTATGGATGAAAGATAGCAGTAATAAAGAGCAAGTAAAAAGAAAATGTTCAAGCTCGTTCTCCTCTTCTCAGTACAAGCACTTTGTCAGCTGACTTTCCAGATTAAAAACTTGCAGTACTACTAATATGACAGATCTGAGAAGAAATCAGCCCCCTAAATTTGAAATTCTCACAATGACTATTTGAAATATAGATGTTATATACTGAATGTTTACTTCCTTACAAAATTTATATGTTGAAATCCTAAAGCCCAATTTGATGGCTTTAGGAAGTGGAGCCTTTGGGAGGTGATTAGTTCATGAGGGAAGAATCCTCATTAATGGGATTAGTGCCCTTATGAAACAGATCCCAGAGAGCTCCCTCACCCTTCCACCAGGTGAGGTTTCAAAGAGAAGAACAGCTATTTTAGAACCAAAAGAGGGTCCTTTCCAGACACCAAACCTGCTGGTAACTTGATCATGGACTTCTAGCCTTCAGAACTGTAAGAAACAAATGTTTGTTGTTTAAGATATCCAGTTTGTCATAGTTTGTTACAGCAGCCCCATCAAATTACTACAATGGATTTTCACCCTCTCTCATTAATATTGAACCTCATACTAGACATGTTTTACCCTAAGATATTAGCTAATGATATCAATCCCATCTCAGGGGAAGAGAGGTGTGAATTTGAGTTTTTCCCCATCAACAGAGATGCATTGTGTAAAAGTACACAGGCTTAGAATCACCCAAACTGCACACTCACTGAATGAATTGTTCATTAGATAACACTTATACCAAGCAGCAATGTTGAAAGTTAGAGGTGCTGAGATGAGTAAGACACCATCTTTGGCTTTAAGGAGTTCTCACATATGCACACACATGCACGCACAATACACCTACAATGTATAACACAGTGTGTCTGAGATGTGATGTACAAAAAGAATTCTACAGGATGAATTTCTGTGGGTGCAAAAAAGGATGTGTGTCGGGGAAGGAGGGAGAGTTCCAGGACAAGGAGCTAAGTCCTGGAGGAGAGGGAGCTCAGCAGTCTTCTTATGGGATAGACTCCTCCTATGAGAGAATGGCAGGCCATACTGAGAAGTCAGCTTGTGCAGAAACAAGGAAGCCCTAGGGCACATGACTTACTGAAGGGACAGTAAAATATCCCGGGAGGGAAGCTGGCATAGCAGAGGCTATTGGGAAGGGCACATGTTATAGCCTCCAGGTTCTGCCAAATTGTTTCACACACATCTCATTGCCCCTGGGCCACACAGCCTCTCCTAGGGAGCTGACGTATTGTAACAAGTGCTAGATAAATTTTCCAAAAAATTTCCCATAGACCTTGTGGTTTCCAAGGGAAGCTCACTGTCCTGGACAGTAAGAGAATGCTACAAATTCTGTATGAACGCAACTGGCTACATAAGGGCTTACCAAGGGCAAGGCAAGCACTTATTCTGAAGCTGGCACGTGATCCTGCCCACACAGTGCAAGTCACAGGAGGCCCAGGACCTGTGCTCTCTGGATTCTTGTTGGCTCCAGGGACAGAAATTGAATTTGTGGGGGGCATTTCGGCCTCAGACCCCACAGCGCCTGTGCTCTCACACAGTGTGGAATAAAGTCAAGAACATGCCTTCAAGGCCTGCCCACATTCAGTTGGAGTCCTGGCTGCACCAGTTCTAACTTTGTGATCCTGAGCAAGTTTTCCAGCAGTCTGAGAAGGAAAATATCAGTACTAACCTGATGCTGAATAACATGAGGTTTGTTAAAACTTAGGCAAGTGGTCTGGGATGGAGGAGGTAGCTGATGCCTTCTCTAGTGATCAGCCTGTTTTCTGTGATGGAGCAAAAATGAAATAGATCTTTCTTTTTAGAACCAATGAAAAGTACCTCTTCTTCCTAACAATAATCTGAGGGTTAAAAATAAACTCTTGTTGAGGTACCTCTATAGTGTAGTGGTTAGCACGTCTGCTTTACATGCAGAAGGTCCTGGGTTCTCTCCCCAAGAGGAGCCACAAACCATACCCCAGGTGTGAGAGGAGACGCCCCACCTTCAGAGATCCAGCTCTTAAGGGGAAACGGCAACATCCATAGAAGTGGTGGGTGTGTGTGTGGGAGAATTAAAAGAGGAAAAAAATTAAAATAAACTCTTGTCAAAATGCTTTGTGCTCTTTGGTAGAAGGGATGTTTTATAAATACAAATAAAAAATAGTATGTCCTCTCGGTTTAAGGTTCAGGAATCCAGAGTCTGCCAAGTGTTGGACAACTTGACGGTATTTCACCATTTAGAATTGACATCACTTTTCTCCAGAGGTTGCACTTTAGGTAATTGCATGTCTTTAAAGATTACAGGATAAACATTTCCTGAATGTCATTTTAAAAAGAATATAATCGACATCTTCTCATTTACAAAATAAAATATCTCCAATGAAGACCTAAGAATGAGAAAGAGGTCACACAAGTCAGGCTTGAGAAGTGGAAGGAGTTATTGGGGCCAGGGATGGCTATCAAAACGTGGCCAAACTCTGTCCGGGGCACACAGGTTTGTTGGTAAAGGGCTGAAAGGTAACCATTTCCTAATTCTGCTCCCAGAATTTTTTTTAGATCTCCATTGGTGACAAACATTCCCTATGGAGACAGAGTACTATCCTAATGGAAGAACAGACACAATCTAAAGGGGAAAAGTAAGAACAACAAACAACACACTACTCCTTTCTGAGATTCTGAGAGTTTCATCCATTAATCAATTTTGGAGAGAGAAGATGAACACAAAGATAATTCTCAGAACACTTCCCTTCTCTCTACCACCTCCCACTATTGAAAATCAAAATACTTACTCCTAGAATAGTTTTTTTTTTTTTTTAAGTGAGAGTGCGAGAGTGAGGAGGAGGCCTTCATTTATATCACCTTCTTTTAATTACCTTTGTGTGGGGTGGGGTGGGGAGGGAGAGCGAGAGCGAGAGCGAGAGAGAGAGAGAGAGAGAGAGAGAGAGAGAGAGAGACAGACAGACAGACAGACAGACAGACAGACAGACACACTAAGATTTGTCATATTTCTGAGCTTTAAATTCAGGTAGGGCATTTGATCACCCAAGTTGAATCTTCTTTGAACAGTGTTGAAATGACTGAGTCAGAACACTTATGTATGGAGTTATTATATCTTTTTTTTTTTAAACAGACTTTATTTTTTGGAGCAGTTTTAAGTTCACAATAAAGTTGAAAGGAAGGTACAGAGATTTCCCATATATCTCCAGCCCCCACCCCACAACACTCACACATAGCCTCTCCCCATGAACTTCCCGCACCAGAGTGGTACATTCATTACATCAGAACATACACTGACACATCATTATTACCTGAAGTCTATAGTTTAAGTTAGTGTTAACTCTTAGTGGTGTAAATTCTATGGGTTTGGAAAAGTGTAAATGACATATATCCGTCATTACAATATACAGAATATTTTCACTGCTTTAATGCTCTGCCTATTCACTTACCCCCACCCCTACCCCTACAAGCACTGCCTTTTTTATTGTTGAAATTACAGCTTTTTAACTGCAAGATTTTCTTTTATACTGCTTCTCTCTTTGGAACTTAGATTTAGAGAAAACTATTTCAATCCAGACTATACTATATACTAGCTGTTTGGCTCTGAGAAGGTTATTTAATCCTTCTGACCATGTGTTCTCAACTGTAATACAGACACATAATATCTATCTATCAGTGATAAATAACTGTGTACAAAGTACCTATGGTAATTCTGAGGAATTTGTGTATGCATGTGTGTCTGTGCACACATGGGTGAGTATGCATGTATTAAATGTATTATATGTTCATGTGTGCACATACATACATGGCATGTGTGCACGTTGGTCATATACGCACACATTGTATGTGCAGGTATGCATGTGTGTACATGTCTGTGTGTTGTGCATACATGTTGTATATGTGCACACACGCATGTGTGTATGTATATATTTTGCCCTCAGTTTACTTCCACCACATATTCCACCACATATTAGTGTAAACAGGAAGTGCTATGCTAATAGACTCAAGGGTGATAAAGGACATTAAAATGCGGAAGAGTTGCCAGGAGATTTCATTCTGCCCCCTCTTTTCTCCCAACCAGCACACCTATCCCAGGTTCTCCACTTCCTTGTTTTATTCCATATTTGCCTCAAGTCTCAAAAAACTGTAACAGAGCTGCCCATAGGAAGGAAAGAAGAGTCAGAGCAAAAAGTTGCCTGGAGCAGCTGAAACCCACTGTTTGTCAAATTCCCAAAAGTACTCTCTGCTAAGTATGTTTTTTGATTCACATCACATTAGTCTCTTCTTAGTTATTAATTTCCAAACAGTGTTTTGTTTCTAATTCATCATCATATAAAGCTCAAAAGAACTAAGAGATAAACTTTCACTTCTTGGCATCTCACCCACTCCAGATTAAAAATCGAGCAGTCAGGGAATCTCTAGTCTCATTTAAAAGAAACTATTTTAATTCTGGCTGATGTCTTCTTATTCAAACCAAGAGGGATTTCATGCTGTACCATATGCTAGGTGATAAGAACTTTAGTTTTTTTTTTTTTTAGATCTGTTTTCTTTTAACCTGTGCCCCAAATAAGCTTTACTCACTAATGTTAAGAATAATGTAGTAGATTCAAAATTCTAACGCTGAACTGGCAAAATATAACTAAAAAGTTTATGGTGTAATTTGTTGCTAAATAAACAACGTAATTTATTAAATGCCTTTATTATAAGCCTCTCAGTGGTTCCTGCAGTTTCCTGTAAACTTAAACTGTAAGATCCAACACTGTTGGCTACTTTTCTGTTGCTTATTTTTCAAAACCAGATTGTATTGAGATATCAATCAGAAAACAAGAATTATATACATTTTTCCCCCCTCACCTTTTTCTCTGATAGACAGTGCAACCTACTGAATAATATTTTAGGAGATTCCACAATTTTCCCAAATGTTAAAAAGAGATCAGTTTCACAAATGGGTTCATATTTTAAACATACATAAAATTAGACAAATAGAACCGCAATGACATGTAATACATCAAAGGGAAGACTTCTATCATGCTGAGGATAAATAGAAACTCAGTAAAGTCTAACCCAGAGAGTCTCAATTTCAGCACCATTCACATTTTGGACCACATATTTTTTGTTGTGGGGGCTGTTCTTTACATGATAGGATGGTTAGCAGTTATCATTGGACTCTACCTTCTAGACACCAAGAGCAATTTTTATCCCAGTCGTGACAATCCAAAATGCCTCCAGATATACAACAAATCGGCCCCAGTGGAGAACCACTGGTCCAACTCACTAGTGATTAGCCCTTAACTCCAATATTAAAAGCAAACCAGGCTATTCAATGAAAAGAAAAGAAACACCAATACATGCTACACCATGGATGAATCTCAATAACTTTATGATAGGTGAAGAAAGCCAGACACAAAAGACTATATACTGTGATTCCATGTATATGAAATGTCTGGCAGAGGCAAATCTAGAGAGACAGAGGTAGATCATAGCTTGTCAGTGATGAGGTAGGAATGGGAATTAACTGTAAATAGACATAAGGAAATCCTAGTGGGGTAATAAAAATCTTCTGAATCTGGATTATGGTGACAGCTGCATGACTTGGTAGGTGTCCTAAAAATCACTGAAGTGTACTTTACGTGGGTGAACTTTATGGTATGTAAATTTGACCTCAACAAAGTTGCTTTTAAAAAAAACACATAAAAAATAGGAGAGTGAAATGTATTGCAGAAGCAGAGAATCAAGATGAGAGGAATACCTAATCCCTACCTAATCCAGTGATTTTCTTTACCTATGAGAAGTAGTCTCCTAAAAACAGAGAGATCACATTCCCCACATTCTATCAACCAAATGACCGTTAGAGCAAGCCCACAATATTTTTGCTGTCCAGACAGCTGCAACGTCTGTTAGCACCTGATGTAACTCAACGGGCTGTTTAATTACTTCTAGTGTGTATCTCTCAGTGGAAAATAATGTATATGCATGGTCACCCATGTTCAACATAGCCAGAAAGAAGCTAGAATGTAAGACATTCTATGTTTTCTCTCAGTATATGAAATAATTCACATTCATGATGAAACATGCCTAACGTCACATGGTATGTGAAGGTGGAAAAAGGTTTGAAACCATTCGGAATACCCCATTGCTCACTCAAACCTCTGCCATAGTAAAAAAAAAAACAAACAAACAATAAAACTTGCCATTGGTGTGCATTAAATAACAGCTGTTGCTGCTATTCAAAGAAATTCTGGGGACTCTCTTATTGTAAAAGAGACAGCACATCTTCTTGGAAAATGTTCAGCTGCTGTTAACTTACTGTAAAAAAATATTTTCTGTATTCACTCTTTACTTAGAGGCCTAGTCACTTTCAGGGGGTTCATGACTTTTTTGGGCATGTTAAGCAAATAGGGTGAAGCTTTCCCTGGCCAAGTTATAAACACTAACTTGGCTGAATATATAAGTAAGATAGCGCTTGAAATTTCTAGAATCTTAGTTCTGAAGGAGTTAAGAAAGGGAAGAAATAGGTTAGAAGTTGGGGCTTTTGGGTTATGCCATGACCTCAATTTGGCGAGGTTTTGGGCAAAGGAAGGCATTGATAGTAAATTTACCACCCTCCTCACCTTTAAATGGAAACTGTGGAGACATGGAAGAGTGTCAATAATTTAGATTCCCTCCTAAGGCCACACATAAAAAGTACTTTTTTTTCATTTAACAACTGCATCTGATATGTTATAGAACATTGAAATTCTGAGAGTTCTCTCTCAATTTTAAGGCCTAGTAAACTGAGAACTGAAAAAATCACACTGGACCTGAGCAAGAAGGCAGCCAGGAAAAGCGATACACCCAATAATGCCTGCCAACATGTCAGGAGAAATAATAAATAATTCAGATAAGACCCAACTTGCAAAATGGGGGCTGAGGGCAGGAAGGATGCTAATTAGATCCCTACAGTTTCCTAGAAATTATCATGTAGAGTGTTCTTTTTGATTTTCTGCTGGTCAGCTATGACAACAGGCATTGAATGATCATCAGAACAACAGTATTTGTCCCATGCATATTCTGTACACCTCATAATTTTACAGGGACATTTTGCTGACACATTTTAAAAGTAAGCATCTTCTAAAATATGGAAATAAGTAAAAGTTGACATTACTAGAGAAGATCTAAAGTTTTTCATTGACGTTTTGTTCTTTTTTTTTTTTTTTGCCTTAAGTGTTGCCTACCTTTTTGGCAAATAAATAAATGTAAGCTTCAGAACTAATTTTGAAAAGTTTTCTTCTCACATGTTGACAGTTATCAAGGTTCATGATCAGGTTGAGAGTCATATGGCTGAGACAAAATCCTTGCTACCTAAGTGGTACACATTAGGCTATTTTCCAAAATATCAAGTTGTCTTTTATTTCCAAAGAACATATGGTTTTCTGTTTCTAATATTTTGAGTTTTAAATTTATAGAAACCAGAATAGAGGAGGGTACTGATTCTGTCTTGACTAGCTAAGAAAGTCTGAGCTATTTTCATCGTTATCCTTAATCATTGTCTTTTTACTCATCGTCTCTTTAGAAAAGTTGTCATAACTACTCTTCAAATTGCCCCCATTGCTTCTAGTCCTATTCAAACTTTTCTCTGGAAAAAATCAATTCTTTTCCATATACTTGAGAGTTTTGCTTGTTGCTAGGTTGGTTGTTGGTTTGTCTTAAGTTTTGGGGTAAAGCAATTCTTACCTCTGGGCACGAGAAGATTATGGTGCTAAAAGTATATTAACTGGCACCTGATGATTTAGTATAAGGCTGAATATCTGTCATTGGTCCAGAACTGTGTTCTTAGAATGAACAACTCATCCCTCAACCTGTTCAAGTATAGACAGAGCATACCTTTGCTTTGCCTCACAGACTCCCACGAGTGCATGGACCTGCCTTCTATTTGGGCACTTGTTTCTGTACAACTTGTCCTGACCCAGATAAAATTCCCTCCTCTCTGTTTACTCAGTTCTTGGGCCACCCACCTCATTACCTCTCTTGTGAAGCTTCTGCCTTGCTTCTTGCTTCTTTCTGCACCTTCGTCTTTCTTGGTTCTTCCAAATTGGTTTTTCTTGCTCTTCTAGCAGTGTTCCTCCTAGAAAGACCCCATCTCTATTTGCTGTCCCTTCATATCTAGATGCCACTCACTGGCTTGTTGAGACTTCTTCAGTGAATCCCAGATGCAACCAATTCAAGTCTATAAGCCTCAGAGACAATTTCAGATTCAAAATACTCAAGGAAAGCTATTTTCTTGCATAAATGTATTATGTGAAGACAACAGTCTCTCCTAGACTAGTTAAATGTGGCCTCTTCTACTATTTATTTCTGCTCTATTGATTCTTAAATTAATCCACTGAGAACCAGCTATGTCAAATGATAAAGTTGCCTCCACCTTTGTTTCTAAATTGTTTTGGCAGATTATCTTTGTTTTGCTCACATGATGAGTTTGTTGTTCATTGGTTCCAACATGTATAGTGCAAAGAGTGCTGGACTAAGAGTCAGATCTGAGTTTAGATCTGGTTCTGCTAGTTATCAGCTAAATATGAGTGCTAGTGATTGCATAGGTTTGATGGGAAAATGAGTTAATATATATGAAAGTGCTCTGCAGTGGAAAACACTTGATAAAGCATTATAGAATTGACTAAATAAAAGTAATTTTCTTAATTCCATTGTAGACATCTTTTATTTTGGGGGGTAAAAAAATATGTTCATAATCTTAGAGAAAGAATTTGTTGGACAGAAAAATCTAGAGGGTCTGGTCTTTCTGCCAAGAAACCTGAAGAAAAGATATTGTAAAATAAAATAAATGTATATATCTGAATACTGTTTGTGAACTGCAGTACACCAAGCATACTTCGGATCTGACACAGGAGTCTTCATGGAGGTCTTTGCCATCAGCGTGTTGGCTTAGGACTCATCACTCGACCTATCAGATAGTAAGTACATGGATCTGAGTGAAAGGTAACAAGAATAAGTTCAACAATATTGCAAAAAATATCTAATAATTTAAAAATCCAAGCCTCAAGAAGGTAGGTAAAGCTAGAAAAGTATGAATGAGCTCTGGTTAGGGTTGCAAAAGCAATTCACAGAAGGAAAGTCTGGAATAGGCCTTTCATCTGCACCCAAAGGCAGCCCCTAACCTTCTTAGTGGCCAAATTGGCTCAGCTAGGTAGGAGTCTGGCCCATTGCTGAGTGCATAGTGGAGTCACCAATAATTTGATTGATAGACTTAAACACAGAAAAAAGAAAGAAACATGTCAACACAATTTTTTTTTAGCTAAAGAAGTAAAACAAAACAAGATTAGTATGCTAGTGAGAAGGAATTGATAAAAGAAAGTTTAAGAGGCCAAGATTAAATTCCCAAAACATTTGGCTTTTATATATATTTTTAAGAAAGACTCAGAAACAAATAATGTCATAACATAAGGAAGACTATGAAGTGCCAGGTAGGTTAAACCAGTTCCTGCCCATTTCACAATGTGCTCAGATTTCTACAATTCCTAGTGTGCAAACTGTATGGAGGCAAAGAAGGTCCCAAACACCTTTCTAAAAATTGGGAGGGTGAGTAGGAAGGACACAGTGAGCAGTGGGCTTTTGTTCACTGTTAGATGGCTTGGCCAACTCTCCCTGAATACACAAGTAAAGATGAGGAACATGTGGCTCCAAGAATACATTCTTGTGAGGAAACAGGAGGAAAGTTGTGAGAGTGAATAGCACTGATCTTCATGTCTTGGAGTTATAAGTTGCAGGGCAAGGATGGAGCCAGGAATCTTGAGAGGGGCCCTTCAGAAATGCTTTCTGGTTCGAGGGGTACAGTGACAGCCTGAATAAAGCAAGGCAACTGAAAGTCTCCATGCAAAGCAGGAAGGAGCCCAGAACACCACATGGCCAATGATTTCACAAGAGTTCATGGTAGAATAGGATGTAAGCATCAACTGTGCTCTAGGTCCTGCCCTCCAGAAGCCAAGGGTCCATTGGCAGAGGCTTGCAGTTCTATATTAGAGAAATGCACTAATTTCAGCACAGAGGAATTGTGTTTTATCCTGAAAGTTATCAAAAATTCACAAATATTTAAGTTATGTCCCAACACCAAATGGAAATACACTATAATTTCTGCAATAGAGGAATTAGTCTTAATAAATTGAATGTAGATAGAATTATAATTCTGAATCTCTGAAAAGTACTAGAGGAGGTGGCATTTTAAAGACACACTTTAAATTGGGAATTGTTTGACAAAGAGAAAGGGGAAACTTCAGCCATCATTCACCTATTGTGAAATGTAGATTTTCTTATACTGAACTTCTTAATAGAAGAGATACTACGAGAGAACACAGTAAATGAAAAATAAAATAACTTTCTCATCTGAACCCTAGAAAATAACCAAAGTAATCTTCAATTATCTCTGAAGGGAAAAAAAAAGAAAATAATATGTGAAAAGTTAGAGAATTTTCATTATCTTTTCACTTTTGTCTCTATAGGAAAAATAAGTTGGTCAAGTCTCAGGAGATGTGATAAAGCCAAATTAGCATAGAGGGGCATAGCACTTATTGACACAGGTCACAGTAAAATCAGATGGGCTTCAAGGGCCTCCGCTATTTCCTATGAAAAGGGTGTTGATATAGAAAGAAGAAAATGAAGCACATAAAAGTTTGTTTTGTCTTCAGAAAGAACTTTGTGAACACAGGTGCACACTTATTGTACATGACATCTGGGTCCTCTCTGTAACCATCAGTAATATTTAGGGAATGAAACAAAGAATAATAAGGGACAGAAGGGACACACATGCTATAAAAATGTTCTTTTATTAAATTTTATATTTATCATGCCAATAAATACATAAGAACAAAATTAAAATATCATGGTAAAAAGAAGGGAAAAGTCATGTACTAATACTTTTAATTGCAATAATGCATATTTTGAAAAGTAGAGAAAAACATATACCTAGTTGTTGGACTGTCATATTAATAAATAATTATAATTTGTTTTTGAGCCTTAACTTCTGTAAATTTGTAAATGATTTTGTCAAAACTGAAATTCTCTTTATATCAGATTTGTCAATCTATTTTCATTCATCATTGATCAGAGAACACTTTTGCGTTATTTTAATTTTGAAAAACTTCCTTTACTTTAAGCAACAAATAGGAAAAGTGTTAAAAGAATAAGATTGGGAAAGATTCATAAAATCCTATTTCATACCAAATTTCATAAATAGCATGTCTATGTTTCTCTGGGACCAATTCTAGTGGCTTTTGAGTATCTCTGCAGTCAAAATATTTTAAAGACAAGTAGACATTCCAGTGGCCACATAGAATGCCAGATTGAAGAAACTGACTATGCTATTTCAAATCTACTCCGCAAGTTCAGAAATGTAATATCACAGGGGTTGAGACTAAACTGCTCAAATGGAGCGCAGATTCCAACTCATCCTGAATTTACTGAAAAAAAAAAAAAGTCTAGCTCATTTCTAGCTTAGTGTCAGTTCTGTGTTTTAATTGGGAGTTATCCACATTCAGTTCTGTTAGAATACATTGCTAATTAAAGAAGATGTCATAGGATCATGAACATTTGAAGTTTATTATTAAAACTCTACAGTAGACAGTCATTGTTTTGGCTTAGAACTTAGAACAACAAAAACGTTTTTACAGGGAGGCATATTTTATCACTTGCTTTTTGGGATTGCTAACTCTTGATAGTAATAAAAAATTGACCAACTTTTAGTTATATATTAAAAAATGTTTTTATAACTGTTCCATTGTCAATGCCTCTCTATATCTCCTGTAATATGAGTGAAGGGTTTCTGATGCACCCTTGGTGGCTGCTAAGGAGAGACAGATGGAATTCCTTAACTCCTGGTGTTGCTTTCATGCTTTCCCAAAGCACCCAGCTCTAATATGAAAAGGAGGGGGAGAAGAAGAAGGAGGAAGGGATTCAGGTTGCAGAGACACTGCAGTGATCAAGCCATACTGGAAAGTGGTGGGGCACTGGAGTTTAAGTGAAGCATTTCAGGAAGTCTTACTGTGTGAGACTTTGTGAAAAAGTCTCTCTGCAAGGTTAGCACCAGGTGCCCAAGAAAGCAGCCAGGCTCTCTCTGTGAGCTCAGTAAGTGGCCCTGAATGAGTTCTGGGCAACTGGCCATGCCCACCCTTAGGCCCCCCATGGCTGAGAGGAGGTGGGACTGCCCTCTGCCCCATCAGTCTCCCACAAACTCCTGTCACAGGTGCTACCTGCCAATAACCTTTTGCACCCCTAACTCTGATTCTGCTTCTGGAGATTGCAAACCAGCATCACCTGTGACTACTTCAAGGTGGTGATTATCTAACTATGCTGGTTACCTCACTTGGTAGATTCATCTTTTGGAGAAGTCTTTTGGCGAGGTCTCATGGGGCATCCAGTCAGGTTGTGACGTCTGCCCCTACTACCTTCAAATTGCTCTTCCTTATTTCCTCCAGCCCATACCAAATCTCCCATGGCTGCCCACAAGGATGTTTCCCATCACTTATAATTTAGCCCCTTCTATTTTCCAACCTCTAGCTTCTCTCATAGTCACCTTCCCTAGGGCAGGTATGAGGGAAGCTTCCAAGGCCTTTGCATTCACTCCCATTTATACCTTTACTTGCCATGTCACACTCTGCCCAGAACGCTTTTGATACTTCTCCTGAGTTCTCTATTCCCAGCTATGGCACTCTCCATCAAGCATGCCTCTATATTTAGCATTTGCTTATAGCAGAATATTTGGGAGTAACTGCATTCTCTCCCTAATTCAATTAAAAAGTCTTTGAAGACAGGGCTATTCTGCCTAATTCTTCCTTTTCCTTTTGGCATTCTGCACTGTGCTAGCTGTAAAGCATTTCATGAAGTGGCTTTCAAAGTCAATAGTGTGTACTATGGCATGACTGAGACACTGCAGACTACCCTCCTCTGCTCTTCATGGATAGGAGCCTTATCATAGGGCATAGTTTATAGCAGATGCTCAGGTGCCACCAGGCCCTGATGGCTTTCCCTTGAAGGTATTATTTTTCCAGATAGGCCATGGGAAAGCACATTGGCAGGTGCTTCTAGAATGTTTTCTAAAGATGAAAGCAGTGACTCACAGGTTAAGCTTCAGATATCACACTTCTGGGGCAAAGAATGTAGGAGAACCTACAATTCCAACTAAGACCCACTTTTAATATCAGCTGTTGACACTCAGATGCTTCTTGGAAACCAATGGCACTTCCTCTATCACTGAGTCTCCACTGTACCTGTTATAAAGCAATCCTCCTTCTCTACGCTCCCATGGGCCAGAGCATATAGGCTCCCCTTCTGGCCAGCTTCCTATCAGGATAGGGGAGGCAGAACGAGAGAATATGGAATGGGCAACTTGTACCTGCTCTCTCCCAGCCTTCTCAACACTTCTTAAAGAATCATCCTGTCCAGGCTCTCTGGATACCCTTACACATTCCTGTTCTTACTAGGTTCTGGGAACCCCATCTCCCAGCCCTGCCCCTTAGCTCCAAGAGTCAGAAGGAGGCCCTGCCGGTCTCTGGTTGCTTCAATGTTTGCTGTTGTTTCCCTTGCTTTTGTTCTTGATGAGTGTTTCCATTTGAATTGAGTTGAATAACTGAGCTTCTTGCAAAAACCTCTCCAGATATCAGAGTTCCTCAATCTGTATAATGATGGTTCATCAAGGACAGAACACAATCTACGTAGGCATTGATCCCCTCACTCCCCCACCACAGGGGAGATTCTGAATTCCTGCAAAGGGACTTCTGGGAACCCAGGACATCCCAGTTCTCTGCCTTCACTTCTGGGCTAAATCAGAAATGCCTATTCAGAAGTATGCTTGACAGTTATATTACACACACAATGGGCAGACTTTGGTGGGAAGAAAGAAATGACTTTCCCTTGTGCCACTACCTACCTTTCACCTTAATCTCAACGTGAAGCCTCTAATCTAATGTAAACACATCTTCAGAAAATAACTTTAAAACAAATACACAAGACTGTTAGCATTTCATTAGTTTAGAATTTCCAGTGGTACTGCCATTTCAAAAGAAGTGGAAACTTATAGGCACACCTGAGTTACATTGCTTGGGTTTCAATCCTCACTTAGCCACATTTGAGCCCTGGGATTGAGTAATGCTCGAGTTCTCTGGAAATTACTTTCTTCATCTGAAAAATGGGGATCATACTAAAACTTGTCTCATAAGATTATTGTGAAGACATGATTTCAAGAAGACATCTCAGTGCCAATTCTTGCCACACATTAAGTGATCAATGATGGTTGACCATCATAAGGCTGATTGTCTTGTTAACTAGATGAGAGGTCTTTGGGATTAGAAGGGGCCTTCCCTAGATACATAAGATGCCACCCAAGAAGGCTGTTAGGGAGACTGGCTCTGGCCACATCACTGTGCCAATAGACAAGGATGCCATCCAGTACCTCTCATCCCTTCTAGGGAGTTTCTTTCACACCGGTCTTAAGAAGTTCCCCACATGAGTAGGTTGCCTCCTCTGGGACTTCCCCAAGGTATTCCAGAGAACTGGAATCAACTGAGCCTTAGCCAGGTCTGCCTGGCATGTGACTACCATGCCTGCCTGATCACTGGTCCAGGATTTCAGCCCCTCACTTGCTAAGTACCATCCCTATCCTCAACCTACTCCATCAGGACCTGCACCTTTGTGCTCCCAGGTGGTGAATGACAGGAAGGGGCTCTGGCAATGCAGAGAACAGGCCTCTTTGCTGTGAGCCTCTCTGCTATGAGGCATGAAGTGGTTTTCATCCCACCCCTGCTACATAGCTCTGAGTTGCACCTCATTTTGGGGATTCATGAAAGCTGCTGTAGTCAGGAAATACTCCGCTCCTCTCATACTTTCTTGCTTTTCCCTCTGTCACCACATCAGTGTGGCTTAACACAAACCAAACAGAATCTGAACATCTGACCCCTGGCACATGACAAGGCTCTCTAGGGACTCCCATTCTGAGGAAGCTCTGTATCACTTGGGCTTCTCGCCTTGGAGGACACACCCTTTGCAAAACAGAAGGTGACATTTCTCTAAGTGCACATGTAGAGGCCTTTTTAAATTTTCCATAAAGGCTCCCTATCAGTGCCTTGGGGAAACCCAGAGCCAACCAACAAAAGGCAAACCTGCTCACCGGAAAGTACGGTTTCTGTTCATGTTGGTTTGGCCACTTCTGGGGGTAGGTGCATGAGGCCAAGGGAAAGGCAATTGTAAGTGGACACTGAGGGAAGAAAGGAGCTACCACCATGTTGATGGTGATGTTCCAGTCACACATGTCGCTTGTCACTAATGTTTGTCCTAGAGGGCTGAGCAGTTAAGTGGAAAGGGCACTGTGAGCTGATGTGGTCTCCTTGGATCAAGCTGGGCAAATGAACAAATGGTATGATCAGCATTGTTTCCAAAAGTTGTTCCAAACTATGTTATCCCTAGAATAAATTGTTAACTCAAAAAAAAAAAAAAAATCAAAGCCCTCCACTCCACTCTCACCTAGTTTTCTTAAACAAATCTTTGTAAAAATGAGGTGATCAGGTAGGATACCATCCAAAAAGTCTCTTCTATTAAACCTACCTCTAAATAAAGTCAATACCACACTCAATTAGAATATTGAGCTGCTGAGTACTTTCAGTCACCTGCTAAAACAGCTCTTTTGACACAGACTCGAATAACTGAACTAGAAGCTTCAGAAACTACTAATTGTTTATGATCAACTGTTTGCATAGAGGTCTATAGCCAAAATAAACCCAAACTTGCAGATGTTCAAATGTGTACTGGCAATTATATCCCCCTGATGGAAAGAGAGACATAGCACTTACAACCTGTAGCCAGATGTTTAGTAAGGTAGTTTAGTCTAAGCTGTAAAGTATAATACTAATTTTGATACTAGCTGAAATAATTATGCTCCATTATTGTAGTCACAGGCCTCAAAATCGCTAGTAGAAGTTGATGAACAAGAGAACATAATGAAATACAGCCAGTCTGTCATGATTCCAAGCACTTGGCAGTCCTGATGAGCCTGTCTAAGGAGACCCTGCTAGGTCCTAAGAAGGGAACGATGAACATGCGCAAGCCTCCAGTGACAAGCCAAAGGCAGTTTTTCTTTATTTTCTGTTTCTTCCTTCTCTGGGCAATAAAAAGGAAAAGGAAGAGGAACTTCCCTCTGAAGTCTTGGTAATTTCTTGTTAAGTACATATATATACACAAACATGTTGAAAGCACATTCTTAATAAATTTATTAATAACTCAGGGTCAGGATGGGAGGAGTCATCTAGTATGGGATCACAGAGTTTGATTCTTAGTGAGTTCCCTATTTTTATGACTAGAAGCTGATGTGCAGAGCAGCTTTCATGACCAGCTCTGGTCATGCAACATGAACTCAGCGTTTCCCTGGGTACCCAGGTACCTGAGCTCAACATGCCCTTGATGTTGCAGACATGACTCCCTTGAAAGTTAAGGATTTCCCTAAAATAAAATTTAAAAATAAAACACAGCTGTGTACATGCACATACATGCACATGTACACCAACCACTAGAAATTATAGGTTGTATCTATGTACGAGTAACATGAAATAGCCCCAGAAGACGACAGTGGGGTTCCCTGCTGAGACAGAAAAAAATCAGCACCCAATAAATTTAAAAAGCTACTAGTAGGAAATCATCCTCAGGGAAAAGAATAAATGCTGTTGAGGCCACGTCAGGACACCTGGGGTTAATGAAGATACTCTGAAAAACATTTTTTAAGTCAAAGAAACCTCTTGGGCAGAGAGAATATATGAACAGGGTAGTCTGTCTATGACCTAGGAAAGATAGCTTTAGAGAGCAAGCATGAGTCTTGCTTAGCCCAGGGAAAAACTGGAGGATCGTAGGGTGTGCTGTGAAAACAACATATGGAATATCCTACCTGCCCCAGACTCTCAGCTTCACATCCATGTTCACAGGACAATACCTAATGACTAATCTAGCCTTTCTCAAACCTTTTTATAACTAATTCAAAAGATATTTTACTTTATTTCATATTTACTCAGATATAATTGACACATAACATTGTGTAAGTTTAAGGTATACAATATGTTGACTTCCAAAATCTTGATAATGAAAGAGAGACAGTCTGGCTAGGGGATAAAATTAGCCTTCATAAAGCTAATGTTTCACCTTCCACAATAAATCAAGAAATTGGACATTTGAATTCTATCTTGCCGTAAGTCTGGTTCTTCGGAGTCTGAGTGCATGGATAAACTTGAAGCTTGGTCATACCCAGGATTGGCAGCCCTAGGCCTGGCAATCCCTTTGAATCTAACCTTGGCATCGCAGAGCTCACACACCACTATTACAGTGCAGGAAGATGCATGAACCATGGAAGGAACCATGGCGTTGGAAGCAAGATTCCAGATAGCATCAAGGCCACTCCTCCACATTCTGTCTGGCATCAAGAGTACTTGCTTCTCTCTCTCCAGACTTCTTTAATTCCTCCCTGGCCCTTCTTCATCTCCACACAGTGACCTTGTTCAGGGCACCATCTTCTATCACTTGGATGGCTATAACAACTGCCTCCTGAGTGGTCCCCGGTGTGGACTCACACATTGGCCCCCATTCTCCACCCGCAGAGCAATCATGGCGCTTGTTTGCCTAGCACATTCAGCAAGCAACGGTCCCCTCCAACTCTCTCCCCCGCCCCCCACCATGCACACACACCCCTATCTACAGAATGGCATCCACACTGCTTACAAAGCTCTAAACTTGGGAATCATACCTACAGGAAGCTGGCAGGGCATCTGACCTCTGAGCCTGGTTAACTACAAGAGCTGGTATATGAAGTAAATCAGTTACTGTACAGCAGGTACTAAGTAAACAATAAATGGCTGTGATAATAACAACTTAGATGACCGAACCTTTGCTTGTGTCTCCATCAGCTTTGCCGGCATCACTTGCCATCACTGCTGCTTGCTCTAGACAGTCACATGGTGCTCACTCATGCTACCAGGCTAATACAAGTTCTGGGCCTCTGCTTGGACTCCCCTTCATCTCACTGTGACCAGCTAATTCTAGTACTTATGCTTCATGTCTCACATTAGGTATCACTTTTTCTGAGCTGCCCTTCGGATCACCATATCCCTCACCCCAAAACTGGAGTGGTATTTCTTCATTCCCTTCCCTACACATAACACCATGAATCCCACAGCACCTGCTGTGATGAATGTAAAATAAATGTAGTAAGTACAAGTAAATGAACAAACAACTGAATGAAGCAAAGGTAGGTGCAGGTGGCCCAGTTAAGTCTCCTCCATTGTTGGTCATGACTCTGAGTTCCAGGCTAGAAAGGATGTGTGCAAAAAAATCACTGAGAAATTACCCTAAGAAGACTTCCATGACCACCTCATCTGACAAAATAAGACCCCAGAGTAGCAGGATTGTTCTATTCCCCACCTCCAGTGTGACCACAAAAACCTGGTCTGGTCGTGGACAGAGAAGGAGCTTCTATCTCTAACATCTAAGCATGGTCAATAGTATCTTAATAGAAATGTCTTGTACTTCTGGCTCTGGCACATGGGAGTATTCAGAGGTGCCTACAACTGGATTACCTGTGCTATACCCTGGCAAGCCTGCTGAGTCAGAATAAGCACTTTAATGCCCAAAACTGATCAGTGCATATCATCTCACGGCCATCAAGGGCTGTTGTCAGAAGAGGGAGGGTCCTCTTCACCCCAACACAGCTCCCAGCTCCTTCCCTGAGCCCTTTGGCAGGAGCTTCCAGGTATTAGAAACAGAAACTTAGAACACATGGCAAGCCTGCCACCTACAGTCAAAGGGCCCATGTATACTTGCCCTCAGTTCAAGCCAAACTTACCTTTGAAATAAAAAGTCAAATTTCTGTCCCTCCCTCAATCCCTTCTTTAGACAAAAAACAAACAAACAAACAAACTTAGGAAATTGACTTAAATTACTCTTTGAGCCAGTTTGTGTTTTTTTCCCGTTAAAAGCTGAATATACAATCAGAATAACTGCATTCAACAATGCACAGCAGATGTTTACAGAGCACCTGGGCTACATTCCCTTTGGTGAATGCCATAGTTCCAGGAGTGCCCGCTATTTCGTTCCCACACTGTGCAGGGAAAACATTAACTCCAGGATCTGAATTTCTTTCTGTTTAATTTCTCTCACTTTCCTACGATCTGCTGCACTACCTTCTAGAAGAAAACAATAGCCGCTAAAATAAAACCAGTATGATCGCTGGAGGAAGCAGGCCCTGCAGCTACTTTATGACCTTCACAGGAAGAAATGTGAGGTGTGACATCCACACCTCAGCTAAGGAAGAATGAATTACACATCAAGTTAAATGTGGCTAAGTTGCCCTTTATTAACAAAAATGTATAGCTTTGGGTAAATGCCGCCACAGAGAACACAAACCATAGATAAAACACACACCAAGAGATATGTCCCAAGCTGGAGAATTTAACAACACATGAGCAGAGTTCACACAGCACAATCATCATGAGAAGCGATCATGATCACTAGGCAGCAACCACAACAGTGCAGCAGGGCCCTGAGATTGCTTTAAAGGCATTGAAGTTAAAGAAATAGTTGCAGCAGTGAAATTAAGGTAAAAATATACTCTCTTGCTAAAGACTATAACAATACAATTATACATGTGTTCAGTTTAAAATGAAAAACAAACAAGTTTACAAATTACGTCTGGATACTTAAAAATTAACTTTAGGTTGCTTTTCTTTTTTGGCAGCACCAGACTAAGTTCTGTGGCTCTGCAATATTTCAGAAGCTTCAGGTACATTACAGTCTTCTGAGAAAGGTCCAGTACTTCAGAACTCCTGGTGTGGCTGTGGAAAAAGAACATTACTGGCAAGAAATATTAAAAATATATTTTGATGTTCACAAATGGACACACGTATTTAAGCACGCAAGCTGACATCCTAAATACTCTTTCACTTAACATATATACATTTCTTTTTGATTGAAGGGAAAAAATGTATTTCATAGGCAAATTGTTTTAGCTGTAGATTGATAATTCTGTGGTCATGTTTCCCTTTTTTGTTGTGTATCCAGGGCCCGTGTGAGTGTATAGAGTCAGGTGACTTCATTCTCCCTGTTGCCCAAAGGGCTCTCCTGTGACATATTCTCTAACTGCATGAGGAAACTGCTCTTTTTATTAGAAAGGGCTCTTTCTAAATGGAGAATCAGAGAAATGGATTGCAGTATCTTCTTAGGGAGAAACCGAGTATATTTTTTTCATCTCTTATGGTTCTGCATGCTTAAACAATCTGAGCTGGTATAAAGAACTGGACCACAGAGTTGCTCACAGCATACCAAGATGCCTACTACCCTAAGCTGTAAACCATAGGTGCTCTCAGGACTGTTGGCCCAGGCCTAAATGTGAAATTTTTCCACGAGAAAGCATTATAGGAGCCCAAATCAGAAACTTTAAATAGCTCAATGGTAATGATGCTTTCCCCTTTGGTTTAAAAGCAATCATGACAAAACATTTTCAACTATGAGGCAGACTTGATTGAAAAAACAAAAAAACACCTTGTCAGAAAATATTTAATGAGGTAGCTGAGATCAAATATTAAATCTACAGCATATATAATGGTGCTTAATATGTGCTCAGGCATTTTTAAATGTATTTTTAAAATGCAAACTGCTATAGTGCCTAATAAATACTCTTTCTTCCTAATTCCTAAGGGTGCATGCAAATCTTGAGAAGAGAGGAGACCCCTTGAAGAGTGAGAAGAGCAAAAGGTTAGGAGTTAAGTGAAGCTGGAAGGAGGAAGGAAGGGTGCTCTGGGCACACAGCTTTGGCTGAAGTGGTAGTGCTCCCCCATGGAACTAAAATGTGGTCAGTACCACAGGAAAGAAACATCAAATAGAACTCCGGGACGGGATGGGCTGAAAACCTGGCCTTGACCTGAAGCAGCAGAGAGCCAAGCCAAGGCCTGGGGCACTTTCATTAAGGTAGATGCAATAATGCTCAGAGCACCAACCCCGCCACCTTTCAAAACTCTGCAACTACCCTCAGGAAGGAGTCTGGGCCTCCTGCTGCCCTGGGTTCTGGAGGAGGCTTCTGTTTTCAGCTGCTCAGCCCTCTGAGTCCTCCTCCCTGTGTACTCACAGGCACAGGCTGCTTCTGAATGAGCAGCTTTTCAGATGTCAGCTTTAAAGCCTTCCATGTGGAGTCCTGGACAAAGGGAAATGTGGAGACACCAATCCTGGCAGTGTCTTTTCCAGCACTGTTCACACATTCACACATGCACAGACACATTCGCACAGAGGTGTGCGGCAGTGTGGGCAACAGGGCAGCATCCAGGCAGTGCAGCAGGCTTTGGCTAGGCAGGAATGGGCTGAGTGGAGGGGCTGAAGCAGGGCTGGGTGGGGTCCTGAGAAGAAGCCTGGATCCACCTTCTTCGCCACCCTCCCTTTCCAGTCCTCTGAGGTGGCAGCCAGCACACCAGGAGGCCCAGCGGAAAGGCAGGCACCAGGTCGCAGTGTTAGGTCTCTGTAGTATAGTTGCTGTAGGCCAGAGGAGGCAGGGCCTGAAAGCTGCTCCCCCTCCACGCGCCAGGCTGGGACTCCATGTGCCCTTGCTCTTTATATTTACCCAGAATGTTTTTGGCTTCTTCCGTATCCCGCAAAGGGCTCTCTCCATATTCTTCCTTCAGCCACTGCCGGTACTAGAGAAGTTGAAAACAAAACCCAAAATGTCACACACACACCTGCATCCATGTAGACTTTAACCTATTACTTAATGGTACAGATTTTGCCACATGTAAACTGGGAAATTAATGGGCACTGAGCAGTCACAGCTCTGTGGTTGGCTAGTCAGTGTCAAGCAAGAGAATTGCTGCCTCTTCAACATTCTGGCCTGAGGACACGAAAACAAACAAATCCAAAAAAATGACGTTTGACCCAAAGGCAAAGAAACAGAGGCTAACATGGGCGTAATGAAGATGGTAAAGGGCAATGTCCTGTGTGGCCATAGCTGGTGAACAAGGGGTCAGTGATGACTTTGATGGGGATGCCTGTGGGGCATCCTTGGACCAGATGCCCTCTGCAGGCCTTTCCAACTTCAAATTCCATGCTTCTATGAGTGTACAGGAAGCCTGAAACATCTTCCCAGGGGCAAATGCCTGTATCACCGAAAGCCCCTGAGCATGGTTACCTGATGGACTTCATGCTTCTCAAATTCCTGTAGCTGTCTCTGGAAGCCCAAGTTGGGGTTGGCACATGACCTCCCCGCACGCACAGTGTGCAGGGCATCTTCCCAGCCAAAGTCAGTGACGGTCATGATGTATGCGATCACCAGAGTCACACTCCTGGAGACACCGGCCAGGCTGTAGGGCCAAGAGAATGCCACATGGGTGGGGGAGGTTTAGGGTCCACAAGTCTACTTCCTGATCCATTTGGAGCAAGGGATTCTGTGGACCTCATTTTAAAAAGTCTTCCTGCTTTGGATTATGAGTGGATGGCAAGCCAATGTTACCTGGAAGTTACTCAGAAACATACAAGCTTCTCTTTATTACACTAGAACTTGAGGCATTCTTTATCTGTTAGCCTCATTTTTAAATTGATTTTCTGCTGGCTATGGCTCCAGACACTTCAGTGTTGTGATTCTCTATCACTCGTGAGTTAGTCTTCAGATACTCCCCATTTCCCTGGATAGATAAAATAACTAAAGCACAGCAAAGAAACTTGAGGAGTTTGAGATCTACGCAAGAAATCCATTTATAACTTGCAGCAGTTTAGAAGGCTTTATGTTTAAAAAAATTTGGCTTTCTTAGATATGTGAGGGCCAAAAATATAACTTAAAAAACCCATTAAATATAGAAGCCATTACCAAATATTCTGTTCTTCTTGAATAACTAAACAGAGCACCACAGCAGGCATACTCCATGTGTGCTCTGAGATTCAGGGTCAAGGTAGATTCTCTGCAGACAATAACTGTTAATCATCTCTGGCAGGCTGAGAATGGAGACGAATTTTAAATACATATGCAAATTAAGGTGGTCACAGAAAGGTTGTGCTGCGTCAGACTCAGAGTGTTCTGCCAACGGTTTAAGATGGGGAAGTTTAGCAAATTTCTCATTTTTAGAAAAGCTTATCTTCTGATTTACACAACTGTAAGAAATACAAATTCCTAGAATATCAGACACAGTTAAATATAAATAATGATGATGATAATAGTAATAATAATAGTACTTTAACAGAGAGCAGAGTTCTGGCGCCAGAACGTTGGCTGCTGTTTTCCTAGACAAATTAGTTATGTTATTAGGATGAATATTAGAGGTAGCAAAAAGGAGAGAGCTGACACTCACTGAGAGCTTACTATGTGCCAGGTTCAGTGCTAAGAGCTTTATGTGTGCAGTCCTTGGGTTATGTGTTATAATAGCTTTCTTTACGTAGTGTACATATATATATATATATATATATATATATATATATATGTATGTATATACATATGTGTATGCATGCATATATGTGTGTGTACACACATACACACACATACATATTTCCACACATATCAAGTATGGCTGATTGAAGGTGGGTAGCTGTATAGGAACTGTTTAATTCTAAGAGTCTGTTCAGATATTCACAGAGCAAAGTAGTAATAAGCCAAACATACATAAATGTCTGAATCTACAAACAAAAAAGAAGTCGTCATTTAGGTGTTATAATAATGTAATACTAAACACCCACACATGCAATCAAATCTCTGTAGTGTTTTGAAAGACCACTGAAATTTCAGGAATGTGCTTACAAAATATGTACCCTTTTCAGGAAGCTTAAATGATTAAATGTTAGAGGTAGGCTAAAAAAGGAGTTTCTGTTGTCTAGTAATCTTGACAGTCCCTACAGAAATCGTAATTGTGAAAATGAAAATCCTAAGTGAAAAGGAATAAAATTTTAGATTTTCTTTCAACAAAAGCAAACGATGACTAACAAAAAACAGGAGGGGTCGGGTGGGATTTGTTTGAGATTTAGAAGGTTAGAGAAAGCTATTACAGGAGATAAACTAATTAATTACACAGAGAAAAATACTTGATGAGAAACTAAGCTGAGCAGAACATGATAAGCATTATTAGGCAAGAGGCATACGTACCAGTGTACAAGACAGCCCTCTCCCCTGAGTCGGCACTCGTGAATAAACTTAATACTTTCTTTGAAATGTCTTGATCTGGGGGTGGAAGAAAAGAGAGAAGTGGCATTTCTCTACCCTACACATGATGAAAAGAAAAATCCGCCTGAGGTTTCTTAAGGTCTCAAAGCTCCACAGCTTCCCATAGGTCACACTGTGTGTGCGGCTTCAGCCTTGGATCCATCACACACAACACTGAGGCCAGGGGAGGGTTACCCATCTTCTGGGCTTTTCAGAATTTCTCTGCAAGGAATCTCTGAAACACATGATTGCAACTGACTGGTCTGACTGGTGGTGGTGGTGGCGGGGTGGTTTCTGCCCAGCCCCATGGTCAGAAATACTCAGCAGCCCACCATAGACCTCACATCAATAACCTGAACACCAGCTATGGACATTCGCAGCCATTCAAGTGAAGAAGGTGCCCACATCAGGCAAGCTCTCATTGCTTTTCATTGTCCTCTACCTTTGAATGGCCTATAAAGCAGCAAATCATCTGAAGTTGCCCATGGACTAAATTCATCTCCCTGTAAGCTCTGATTGAGGACTGACTGTTTACCAGGGACTCTGCCAAGCTATAACAGATTCAGAGATGAAGCAGCCTAAGTACAGAGGTCCAGAGAGACTAGAACAGGCAGGCAATAAAGGAACTGTAAAGGTGCATGCATGCACACACATTCTACAACTAAACGCAGGGATGACGTTGTCATCAGTGGAAATTCCTAAGGGTCCAACCCAAAGACGCCAGACTCTCACCTGAAACATAACTACCAGAGGATTGCAAGACATGCTTCTGTTAAATGTCCCAGGGATGAATGCTTATAAGACATAAAATTGCAAATTGACTCAGGGCATTGCAATTCTATTCCCAAAGATTAGCTTGGTATAAAGCAGTCAAAAAAAAAAAAAAAAAAAGATTCCTGCTGTAATCTTGAAATCTGAAGTATTAAAAGAGTCCCCAGAACAGAGACATGAAGCAAAAGCCCACGGCAGCCAGGTAGCAGAGCCATGTGGAGGAGTGTGGGCATTTGGGAAGAAATGACCAGCAGAAACCAGCCTAGGTAAAGGTTCTATAGGTAGGAGTAAAAGTTCAGTGTTCAGTGATTCCCCTCTCTCAAGCAAAACCAGCAATCTGGAGTTTGCAGTGAGCTTTTCTGATTTTGAAATATCAAACGGTGACAGAGCATCTTTTTATTCCCTCAGAATATCCCATCTTCCATCCAGTTCTGTCCACAAAGAAGTTAAAGAGAAAGCTGTGCTATTGGGACTTCTAGAGAAGTTTTCCCTTCATGATTAAAGGAATGCTATCTATCTCTGTTCCAGGCTTCCTGCCAGGGAACTAGAAGTGAGCACCATGCTTAGAGCTGCATCAGATGCCTTGTAACCACAGGTGATGGGTCCCTGAAGTAAAAGGGCAGTGGAGTGGAAACAGGAACATCAGGGAGCTGCTGCCCAGCCTAGGAGCACCCAGCTTCAGGCTTCTTGGTCAGGGCGTTAGGTAAATAAATATCTTTATAATTTAAAATACTGTCAATCAGATATTCTGTTACTTATAGCCACATATAATCTACCTTATATCAGCAAGTAATTCAACAATTTTTAAAGCACAGAGCCAGTTCTTCTGGCTTAGGAGTGGTTATTGGCTGCTCATCTTCAAACTGCTTCATGGTTTATGCAGTGTGAGCTGTTCTCCTCTGTAGGCCAGTGCATATGGTAGACAGGCCAGAGGGTGGGGTGGGTTTGACTGCAGATCCCAGGGCCAGGACAGGCAGCCCAGTACCTAGAACACACCCCTGACAGGAGGCTAGTAGCTGAAGGATGCATGTCTTTGCCTACCAGGCCAGCCACACTGCGGCATCCAAGGGTTTGAAGAGGCCTCTTCATGGCTGTCCTTTGTGGGTCTCTTTCTGGTCAAGGAGAGCTGCATTTGTGACAAGACAGGAAGGGAAGAACACAGCTATCCAAAAAGAAAAAGCCAATCTGGCAAAAAAATGACAATTGCCTAAGTAACTGAATAGATCACAGATTGCCTCAGGTCACCCAGTGACATAAAAGTTACCAGTGCTCCACCAGGCAGGCAGGCATGGGTATTTTGGGGGACATGTTCTGGAAGTCACCAAGATCTTGCAAAGATAACAAATGAATCCCTTTGCTGAAATGTCCAAACGGGAACAACTTCTTATATCTAACTTTTACATCTGCACATCCCAAACCACAAGCACAATGAAACGCAGGTCTTAAAAAACTGTGGGATGTACCTGGGTTCAAGAGTCCACTTTGCCACACCTAAGAATAAGAGGATGTGAGTGTGGTCAGCTGGGCAACATCCAAACTTTCCAGAGCCCAGAGAAAGTGTGTGAAGGAGCTGAGGATATTGTGAGGAGGTATCCCTACTCCACTCCCTTTACTCAGCTCTCTCTGCATCAAGTACTAAATCCAGGGCAAATTCATGGAAAGTTCCTGTCCACCACTTTGTTGTGGCAAGGGCTACAGAGAGCCAGAGCAAGCATCTCTAAGAGGGCCTCCTCACAACCCTGGCTCAGGAGCATTATCATACCAATGAGGGGACGGCTCAGAGCCCTGTCATGAAACTGACTCACAAACACATTAGGCATGAGGCCAAGCCAGGCAGACATTCCTAGAAATGTCTTTTCCAAGAAAAGCCAGGAGACAGGGTGTTTGCTACTGCTTTGGTATCCTCCAAGGAGTGTGGGATTATTTCCAGGGAAGCTAATGACATAAGCTTAAGCTCTGGTCATTAAACTCCCTCCTCCACAGTGGGAAATACCCACGACTCTGGTCCTGATATTGCTCAATCCTCCAATGTGAAGCAGAAGCACAACCTGAAGCACCATCCCACCACAAGCTGTTTCGATGAACACAGCTTCCTTATTCCTGCTCTTCATTTTGCTTCTCATTTTGTACCTTTACTTCCATACAAAGACATGTGGAATAAGTTCTGTCCTGGGAAAGCCAACTGGACTAATCCAGAAAGAAAGCGCAACCTACACGTGTGTTACATACTTA
Organism: Macroglossus sobrinus; assembly: GCA_004027375.1. Classification (NCBI taxonomy): domain Eukaryota; kingdom Metazoa; phylum Chordata; class Mammalia; order Chiroptera; family Pteropodidae; genus Macroglossus; species Macroglossus sobrinus. The sequence goes on along the minus strand of PVKZ01000855.1, from coordinate 212,087 downwards.
ACCAATAATGCCTTCTGCTGCTGAGAACTTTAAGGGAACACCCAGGGTCGTGCAGAAGGGCACTTCAGATGAGATGTCCTCCTTAGGGGCTCAGCCAACAGCTCAACAGCTCTGTGAGTGACCCTCTTCCTCTTCTTCCTCCTTAGTTTGTGCTGGGCTTCCTGACAGACCAGCGCATCCCCAACCTTCTCAGAGGCTCAGAGCCAGGACTAGACAGGTTTTTTTGACCTTCAGAGAGCCCACAGAAAAGATGGTGTGTGGATCGAGCAAAGCCACACCACACAGTGCTCATCTTTTGAGGCTGAACAATTTCTTCTTACTTAAAGAACACATTACTTGGTGGCTGTGATCACCACTGTGGGAAATGAGGCAGTCCTGTCCTGTTGATAAGGACTGTGACTGCATGAGCCCAGGGATCTGGCCAAGTGCCCTGAAGGGCAGCTGGGGTTACCCCCAGCCAGCCATACTGACAGCAATGCCACAAGAATCAGGATGCTTTTCCCTCCCCTCAACAGAGTATAAATACGTGTTTGTTTATATATATATATATATATATATATATATATATATATATATATATATATATATATATATACATACACACACACACACACACACAAGCATGAAAGCATCAGAGAAAAACTCAGGAAAGGCAAGCATCCTTAGAGTTTGTTTTCTCTCAGAAAGAAATGATTGAAAAAAACAAATGGGTGAAGTGTTCTATCTGGCCCCAGGCTCTGGAAGGCAGGCTCAGATCAGAGAGTTGCTTTCTCCTGGGGCAAAATCAGTCCAGGCCCCGCAGTCCTGTCTGGTGCCCTCCAGCCAGAACACTGACTGTGAAGCCCTCACCCCACCCAGAAGCAAGTAAGAAGGAATGTTCTTCACCTGTACAGACACTGGTAGGGCTGTTTTATCAGTTCACAGCATGAAACACATAAAACTCATATTTATACCAGTGATTCCCCAACTTTTCTATTTCCTGCACTGTCAACATTTTTAAAAAATGGGGAAATGTGTGTGCCATACTTTTCTTTTTAAATTATTTTCATTTTATAAGTTTCAGGTAAACTTATGTGATCACCCCCAAAATCTAGTTTCTACCCGTCACCATATAATTAAGCCCTTCCCCCGCTTTCATCCATCCCCAACATTCTAAACCTCTGGTAACCACTGATCTGTTCTCTGTATGTATGGCATTTGTCTTTCTCTTTCAAACTTATGTCACTTAGCATTATGCATTCAAAGTCCATCTATGTGTCACAAGTGGCAAGATTTCATTCTTTATTTTTATGGCTGAGTAATATTTTATTGTATACATGTACCACATGCTCTTTATTCATTCATCCATTGATGGACACTTATGTTGTTTCTACATCTTGGCTATTGCAAATAATGCTGCAATAAACATTGAGGTGCATTTACCTTTTTGAATTAGTGTCTTCATACCTTTTGATAAATACCCAGAAGTTGAAATAGCTGGATCACATAATTGTTTTATTCTTAATTTTCTGAAGAATCACTATACTATTTTCCATAGTGGCTGCACCAATTTATAATCTCACCAATGGTGTGCAAGGGTTCTCTTTCCTCTACATCCTCCTCAGCATTTGCTATTTATTTTCTTTTTGATAAAAGCCATTCTAACAGGTGTGAGGTGATATCTCACTGTGGTTTTGATTTGCATTTCCTAATAATTAGTGATGCTGAACATCTTTTCATGTACCTGATGGCCATCTGTATGTCTTCTTTGAAAAGATGTCTATTCAGATCCTCTGCTCATTTTTCAATCAGGTTGTTTGTACCTTACTTTTCATTAGGCTATTTAAAAAAACAAACTAAAATAAATTAGGCTAGATTAGGCTATTTAAAAAAACAAACTAAAATAAAAGAAAACCCTCTCTACCCTCTACTACAGCATCATTTCAGAGAGAATAGTTCAACACTAAAAAAACTAGGAGGACATATTCTAAAACTAAAAAAAGTTTGTTTGTTTTTTAAGTTAAATAAGGAAAGTTTTATGAAAAAAATCCCCACATTTTCCATATAGTTCTCATTTCTATGGACTGCAAAGTCCTTAAGAGTACTGTGTGAGCACATATAGGTGTTCTCACATGTGTATGCACATGTATGTACACCTCTAGAAGCGCCACTAAGGACTACCTAGCTCTGATCTTGCAAAATTGCTTTCTAAATAATGAAAATTAAAAAAAATAGAAATAAGAGAAATACACACAAAAAGATAGGGAGGTAGGATAAGGCAAGAAAGTTTTACTGACGTTTTAAATATAAGTTCTCTGTATTGCTAATGCCTCTTCTCCTCACTAAAAAAACCTCAAGAAATTTAGAGATCTGCTCAATTCTCTAAACACCGAATGTCAAAAAGGCTCTCCTGTAACAATGTAATGCTACTGACTTCACAGCACATACCAAACTCCCCTGGACTTAACAGAAGATTAAAAAAGATAACTACAGTCTTAATGATGTCTAAATACAAAACACCAATTTAATAAATGTTAAAATAACAACAAATAAAATAAGCTACTATACACCTAACCATCCACTCTCAAAACACATTAATACTCCTTACCTGAATAGACAGAAAATATAATCTTATTTTTGGAAATGCTTAGTATTCATAAAAAACACTTTTACTTACCTCACTTGGTACTATAAAAATTATGATAGGAATTTTACAGTGAGAGAAGTAAGGTTAAATAACTTGCCTAAGAAAGCATAGAAAAAAGCAAATGTAAATATTTCCAAAGCCTTAATTTACCAATCGACCCTACACTAGCCACTTGGAGAACATGTAGTGTGTGCATTTGATACAAATTCTAGGATGCCTCTAATTGTGACAAATCATGCAAAATGCAACAGCCTGGGTCTGAGGGTTTATTACAACTATGATAACTTGAACTTTCACATTTCCTGACTTTGCAAGGCAAGGTGGTTGGGGGAACCGAGCTAAAATTTTAATGCGTTAAAATGACCTCAAATCAGGTTTATGCATATTAAGTTCCTGGAAGATAAGATGGGGGTATTTGTAAGTATAAGGCCAAGAAAGAAAACTGACCATTCTGGGGAGTTTGCAGCAATTGAATGCCAAGTGAAAGCAGTCTCAAAAGGCCATAAACCTCTAATTAAGCATAATTAGCAAGAAGAATTCCTGTTGGTATAGAAATTTGTGGGTAAAGACTTAGGATATAAAATCTTAAAATCCAAAGCTGGAAATAATTTTAAAAATCTATAAGTTTAAAACAACAAGCAATACAGTTTTCTGAAATTTATTTTGTCATTAAATACAGGAATTCTTAGGCATCAGGAATTACAAGTGCCCTACACTAAAGAACTACTAGTTCTAATTTGGTCACCCAGAGTATATATTATAGAGTATATAGGCATGATTCCACTTTGTGAAGCAGAGCATTTAAGAGTATTTATCTCCTGGCCACTCACTTTGGTTGATGATACAGAAGTGAAGGTTCATTTCAGTCTTCATATGCTCTTAATATTTGCAGACTACCCAAAGTGTGGTAGGTCACATAAAGAGTCAGTGTTCTACCTGCCAATAGAACAATGCTGTGTTTTTCAGTGAAATGTTTATAAAAGGTAAAGAGAAACTCAAGCTATTTCACAGGTTATCTCTTAACATACAAAGTACACTCAAAATTCAAACTTAACTCCATAATCTCCATATAACTTAGTACAGCAAGAAAATTTTATAGAATCATGGACATTTACATGCCCAAAGCCCTAATTACACATAAGCTTTGCTATTACTAAGGGATTAAAACTAAAATTTCCCCAAAGAAGAACATAAGTACCATACTCATAACTAAAACAGTAGAATGCTAGTTTTTCTGCCTTTCAATGAATTATGATCTTGACTTTCTTTTCCAACTGAAACAGAGATCATACTATTATATGACTTGACTCAGAAGAGCAGCAATGGTGCATTCTCCATATAGTTCTATCATCAGACCGAAACACAAATGCTGCAATAATTAACTATTGGAAACTGGTATCCCACACTTATGCTTTCATCCAGATACAAGGAAAGGTTTAAAAAGGCAAACCATACATTTTACCAAAATCACTGTACATATTTTGGACAGATGAGAGCTAATTCAAATCTTATGGGTTAGTCCTCTGGCCGCAAGGTAACTGTGTTTTGGCGAATTTTGCCAGAAGATTTGAACTGACCCATGAGACTGGAACTCAAGAGAAGCAGTTGCTGCATTCTCTGTCACCCTAGTTTTTCCACATAAGCACATCTCCAAGTAAATGAAGCAGGCTTCCTGAGCATCAGAACTTACTTTCAATTACCTTTTCTGTAACTCTCAAGATATAGTAATACTTTTATTTTGAGTAGAGTAAAATTATACTCTTATTTTTGAAAGTACTTAACGTTCATAGAGTATTTTCACATACATGATCTCATCTCCAAAATTGTGAAGGCAGGCCTTTTTCAGATGAAAGAACTGAGGTTTAGATGGGTTAAAATGACTTGCCTAAGGTAGACGAAACTGGTTTTATATTTGAGATATCTAATTCTAGGTCTACTGCTTACTTGTCTATATAACGCAGGACCACTCAAAGCCCAGTCTTCACTTTGGTAAGTCAGGGTTATTGTCCTGGTAAGTGCAGTGCTTGGCTTCTAACAAAGCTGAGAAGGCCTGGGGGCAGCTCAAGTACAGGTGATCATCTACCCTGACAACAAATGTCCAGAATGTATTACAGTTTGATTATTCCAGAGTCAAATTTGCAATCAGGTATTGATAAATTCAATGTTAGAATCTCAGTTTGAGATAACGGCAAAGCAACCAGTCTAAAAATAGCCATCAAAACACAAGCAGAAGATTGCTGTGGTCTTCAGAGAAAGGCAGTGGCTCACTTCCTTCCGTACACACCATGCCCTTCCAACCACTTCTGTTTCTTGACACGACTAGTAACCAAGGAAGTTCTTTAATGCTCATCCCCTCCTTCCAGACCTGAGCTACTACTGTTTTCCTATTGATCTTAGAAAAATCCTTCCTCTATCACTCTAAATATTAAAGATTGATTTTTCCTGTGAAATATGGAGAGTTAGCATGGAAACACAAGCCCTGGGTAGAACATAATTGCCCCCACTTCTAACCTGCCCTTGCCCTTTCCTGGTCTAACTCTATACCACCTGTCCTCCTGTTCAACCCCTTTACCCTTCTCCACACTAATCTATCCTGGGTCTAGCCTCATTTTTTTTTTTTTTCAAACAGGGAGATTTCCCCGCCCCCAAATTAATGCATAAACTGTGATTTCACTGCAACAATGAAAAATCAAGGTTGGCTAATGTTCCATATTGACAGCTTTCAAGAGAGGAACACTAAACATAAGATCATGTGGTCTGTACTTATGTAGAATTTGTAGGAAACAGAATTCAAGAATCATGAAGGATAAATCCTGACAAGCCTATGGACTCCCAAATTTACAAATGGCACCAAAGCTTATAGTTTCTCTGATGAAATGCAGTGACACGTAATTCTACGAGGGTCACTGTGTCTGGCAGCACAAGGCCAGAATGTAAAGCTGAGGTTGGGGGTCTGCAAGATACACCGAATGGCTAAATATTTTACTTCTGCCCCCAGCCTCAGTCTGCATCGTTCAAATCCACACTTTAGTAAAACTGTCATCTACTCCACGTCATAATCTTTCTGGATCATTTCTGAAATCTGAAGACTGTGAATGTTAAAGCTGTAACTCCTGTGGGTCTCCAGAGGCCTGACCTTCATTCTGCCAAGGTCTAATCCTATGGGTCTCCATATGCTGCTGTGATCTGGAAAAGATAGCAATTACGAATTTCTCTTTATAGGAAGAAACAGAGTTAAAAAATGGCATCAACGATGTATTCAGCTGTGAGAAATAGAGGACTGGACTTTCCTAAACCAGAAAGTTCTATTCACTCAACTCAGACAGGCTTTAGAAATATGCTGACCCACATGGTGGCGACTAGCCACGTGTGGCTATTGAGTACTTGAAATGAAGCTGACCTAAACTGAGATGTGTTGTAAATGTAAAAAAAGAGCCTTAATATGAAGACTTAATATAAAAAAAAAAAAGGATGTAAAATATCTCATTAAAAAATACTGAGCGTGTGGTTGAAATGATAGTACTTTGGATATACTGGGTTAAATAAAACATGTTACTAAAACTAGTGTCACCTATTTCTTTTTTCTTTTTACTTTTTAAACTTTTTTTAAAAATGTGGCTCCTAGAAAATTTAAAATTACATGTATGGCTTGCATTTGTGGCTTATATTCTATTTCTGTTGGACAGTGCTGCATTAAATAAAACCCAACAGCTTCTTTAAGGGTTTGCTTCTAGAGAAAGGATGAACACGCTAAAGGTTTGGTTTTAGGTATCCTTTTTAAAAATTATTCTCCTTTAGATATCTCATTAGTTAGTGTTGTAGCGTAGAAAGATCGGCAAACAAGAAGCACACCTCCAGCTACAGTTCTGCCCAACTCAGCAGCATAAACTTTTGTGGGCCTCAGGGTCTCTCCTGGAAGGCAGCAGCGGTGCACAGCATCAAGGGTCCCATTGTCTCCAATGACTTCATTGTCCTTTACTTATTTGACTTTACAGTCTTTATGTCATGTTTAGTATCTCCAAATAATACAGGAAAAAAAAAACTTACAGGTTTTGAGATGGTGAATCCGCTGCTGGAATGCACAGGTACTTAACTCCCTGTAGAATGATAAAAAATAAAATAAAATAAAAAATGATATCCAGTACAGAAAAATATTTAAAGGAACTATTCAGTTCAAAAAAATAAAAAATAAAAAGGAGAAGTTTTTTTACTCATCTTTTGTTGCCAAGGAACTAGAGAAAAACTCTTTAATTAAGGTTCCTGGTTATTTTCCGTGGACACGTGTACAAATTCATGCACTAGGTTGGAAACAGCTTGTAAACAGGGTACATCAAAAGTGTAAAATAATTGAGTACTTTCTGGTAAGTCTCAACAACTTTCAGAATTATTATCTCAGATGCCTGTTCACATATTCCACTTTTTAAAATCTATTTCACTTAGAATCCAGTGTTATTAAAAACCTTAATATGATGACTAAAAACTATAATGTTATGTTACAGTTTTCTATATTAAATTTTAGTATGAGGAGAATTACAGTTTCACTGGTGCACTCGATAGGAGCTTTTTTACATTAAAAATAATTTTCAGAGGAGTAAATGTTTGTGTACTAAACTAAGTTTTTTTTAAAAAAATGAACAGTTTGAAAAAACAAACTTCATATAGGTCTCTAAAAATATCTATAAAAATGTTAATGTAAATTCATGCTGCACAAAAATGCTAAATATGAGTTTTATTAAAGACCTGCTTGTTTCTTCAAAAGGGCTTAAAGTATAGTCTAAAAGGTCTTCAATGTCAAGTGAAAGCACAGAATCTAGAAACCTCTGCAAAAGAATATGGCTTCATGAAGACTAAGAGGAACCATTTTTGATCCCTTCCTCTCTTGATAGCCTCCTCTCATAGTCTTGCCACCATGTCATGAATAAGTATGTGAGTGTGTGTGTGTGTGTATGTGTACATATCAGAAAACAGAAAAAAAAAACAACTGGAGAGTCATAAAATAACATCCATAATTTTTTGAACTTTTTTGCAGTTGATCATTAAAATTTTACTGTTAACTCCTATCATCAGAAATTTCTGTGCTGTATTTGCTAATGTAGTCTTATAAGCAACATCTAAATTTGTGGCTGCCCCAAACCCTGGCACAGATCCACATTTTTGATACTTCCCCACAAGTGAATCCTACTTTCCCAATACAGAATCCACACAAACCACATTTCTCAATCTCCTTTGCTATTAGGGTACAAACTCAGGACCTGGTTTCATCATCTGACAAACTTACATGAAGTAGATTTGGAAACAGGACACAGAAAGAGTCAGATGGATTAAGAACACCTGCTTGGCAGGTGCAGGTGGTGGCAGTGTGGTAGCAGATCTCACTTGGCCAGTTCTGTGGTGTGGTCTGGGTGTTGTTCCTGGAACCTCAGCTGAAATCTTGTTTCTCCAGTTCCTCTGAGGAGACCAAAAGCTCTCAACAAACTCATTGCTGCTGAAACTAGTTCAGAGTAAAACCTGTTGTCTGCAACTAAGACATGAGTGATACAATTCCCCCTACTGTCTCCCACTATTTTGAGAGGTTGGAAAACATTTTTCTCCTGCTTACTTCTTATTTACATATACATATACATGTATTTTTTTCCAGTTTGAGTCAATCATTGCATCTTATAACAAAGGCTCCTTTTGGTCTTGAAGATGATGAATTTTACTGCCGCTTATCCATACGGAACACTTCACATAAAACCAAACAGGCTTTAATATGCCAAAAATAAAATTTAAGGATCATCTGCTAGAAGAAAGTGAAGCAGCAGATTCTCCCTCTTTCAAGTCTCGCTTCATCATCCTCAACTGCTTCCTTCTGTCTGTACTCATTTTTCCTGGACTCTGGGCCCCGTGCTCTGTTGTCTGAAGTTCTAAAGAACCTTCAATCTCAGAGAGGTATTAGAGCAGCGGTTTAAAGGGAAATAAAATGGAAAAGAAAATGATATTGTAAAAAAATTAAGGCATTTCACTCCTTTCCTCCATCAAGGCCAAATAAGCTTGTTGGTATAGAGACACACACTGATCATTTCATATATCTACCATTGAAATGACTCATTTACTTTTTTCTTTTACACTTAAATGAGACTTGGCTGTGGATGAGGGACCAGAAGCTTGTGAAATACTTTCCTCCCACACACTTCCTCACCTCTTTCAGATTAATATTTCCAGAGGAATTTTTAGGTTTCTACCTTCCCCTCCATTGTGATCATCAGTTTGAGCAACATAAATTAATCAAGGATGCTGAGGTGGATCCTCTCTAAGATAGGATGAAAATGCCTGCCTGTCACACACACTGAGTGAGAGCCACTTAATTTTAATTTTAAAGTAGCAGAATCTAAAGTCAGCCCAGCCCATATATTGGGAGGAAAAAAAAAAAAAAACAGAGAAAAGGAAGAGAATGGTCAAAAGGGGAGGCTAAAAAGCTCTTAGCTGATTAAAAGCATTCATGATAAATGTCAACAGTGGTGCAGTTAGAAAGCACTGTGCTTCCTTTAAGAGTCCCCCAAATGGAGTCACATTCACCTTCATGGTGCCTAATGCTCAAAAGGAAAAGAGGCCAGCCTTATAGGGCAGGAGCAAACTGCAGAAAGATGGTAAAGGGTATCCCTCCTTTCCTGAGACACAGAGGAGGGAAGAGGCAACTTTGGTCCATGCTGCGCCCCTCACCCTCACTAGTGAGATGGGTGTATGGCAGCTACAGCTTCCCATCTGTAAAGCTTTTAAGGAGGAACAAAGTAGTTCCTGGTCACAAGGTCGGGGATCCTCTACTGTTAAGGCTGGACAGAGAAAGTATAAAACATAAGATCATGTCCTCTCAAAGATACACTCACTAACTTTCCCTGGAATGGTGCCTGTCACATAAAGGTAGGCACTCACCAAATGTTTGTTGAATGATGAGAACAAGGTAAAAACAATTAACATGGGGAACACACTATAAGAATAGTGCAAGGGAAGAAAAATATTGTAAAATGCCCATGTCTTATCCCGATGATCATGGAAACAAGAAAGCTGGACTTTCAGCCATGCTATGTGAGGGCACATTGCACAAACATGCACCAGACATCAGTCTCCCGCCTGTCTACTCCAACGGGATGTGCTAAGAAGCATCTCACTGTGATCTACAATAAGAAGGAAACATATTATGCAAATGCAGTATAGAATGGAGTCAAAACTGTCAAAACTCTTCAGCTGCTCACCGCCTAAGAACATGTATTTATCTTGGCTTAGTCATTAACGAAGCACGAGAAGTATCTCTTTTGGAGGCCACAACTGTAGAACATAAAGTACCTGAAAAAAAGGCTTCAGATGCCTGCACATGTGTATAATACGTGGCAGTTAATTACTAATTCAGAAAGCAGCAAAAGTGCTGGCAGCATGAAGGATCTCAATGCTACCAGAAATCTGGACGAACTTAACATTATCCTAGGATTAAGAGACTGGGTCTTGCGAATGCTTTAATGTGATGTAGAATAAGTTTTTCATTTAATTGGACCTAAACAACAGACCATTCTCTAGTGCTGAGGTTTGTAGAGACAGAGATGAGGAACAGAATGTTTTTAGCTAAGATATGTAAAGTATAGCAAACTTAAAGTAAAGAAAAAAAAATCTAAAAAAATTCCTGAGTCATAAAAATAGCAGCAGTGTTTCCATTAGTATAGCATTTGCTATGCATTATCTACTACTTCATATTACCTCAAATATTTTTTAAAAACCTATCAAACTAAAATTGGTTACCTTATTTTTACAATAAAATTATTACTAAATAAATAAATAAAAATTCAGTACTTTCTATGATGTTTTAAAAAAGTGATTACCAGTAAGCCAATTAACATTAAACTTTTATGGAGCTAATAAATGTCAAGTTACAGGCTTCAATTTAGATAGCTGGACCAAGACAGCACTGAAATATAAAAATAACTCAGTTAAAGGACAGAGGTGCAGGCTGTGCTTTAAGATCGTCGTGATTTCTATGACGGACAAAGAACAGTCAATTTCTTCTGAAGACATGGCATTTTGAATAGCTTAACATGTTCAGCAAATTGTACCAATAGTGATAAAATGAGCACCAGAGGGAGGAAAAAGGTAGAGAATTAAGAGAAAGCCTCTTATATACACTGACCACACACACTGAATATTCATAATACCAAGCAGCACATCAATTAATATGACATAATGTAAAAAGAAATTAAGAAAATACAGAAGAGTTATGTGAAATCTGCCAAAGAAAGTTTTTTGGATGAAGTTTTGGTACTGAGTTTTGAAAGAAACAATAGACATCACTTGGCTGAGCAGAGAGTTTAGAAAGTATCCCAGGGGCTCTTCTTGAACAAATGGTTAACGTTTTCTAAGTGTACATTCTCAAAAGTTCTAATATTGTTCAGTTTTCTGTTTCAAAAAGCATAGTAACCACCAAAAGTAAGTTTTTGCCTTTCTTTGGGTCTGAAACTAAAGAATACACCCAAAACGGTATGTAGGCAAGTACTTAAAAGTAGGGTGAAAATTCTGATTTCAGGACTAGTAAAGAGATCAAACTCTCGCTTGTTTCAAGTACAATTTCTAAAATTCACTGTTCTTTTCTTTCTGAAACATCATTAAGTAAGAGTCTTCTTAAGAACCTAGCTGACATTCTACTTTTCGAAAGGCCCTTCAGAATCTGTTTTTTTCTCTCCCAGAAAAGCTAACAAAACCCATTTATAGAATACAATTATATTCTCTGCAACAATCTATTCAAAACCTAAGAGAAAATATAAGTAGAAGATGATGCTCACCAAGCGGCTAGAGTTGGGAAATTTCTGCAGTGGAAGAGTTATTTTAGTTGCTAGTAAAATAGACATGCTTAGAAATCTTGGTTTTTCATCTTATCCCAGTACCACTTAGCAACATAAGAGGGGACCCTCCTATAGAGATGATATATATTTTTTTGAAAATCACATTAACGAAGTATCAGGATAGCATGCTGAGTTGGGCTTTACAGTTCCTAAATAGTGAACTTTTTATTAAAAATAATCATCTAATACCCATTAACAAGTTGAGTGAAATAAACCGGGGACCCTATTCAGAGCTAATTTCACAATATTCCCCAAAAATGTGACTCCAAAAAAGAAATAAAATTAAATTTAAATTTCGACTGTTCCACACCTGACTAGGAGCAAGTCCATTGCTTATACAGTAGTCCCTCCTTCTCTGAGGTTTTGTTTTCCATGGCTTTAGTTACCTGTGGTAAAACACAGTCGGAAATATTAAATGAAAAATTCCAGAAATAAACAATTCATAAGCTTTAAATTGCGTGTCATTCTGAGTAACATGATAAAATCTTGCTCCGTTCTGATCTGTCTCACCTGGAATGTGAATTATTCCTTCAACCAACACATCTAAGTGACTAATGGGTTCGCTACCCATTAGTCACTTAGTGGCCCTCTGGGTTATCAGATCAACTGTCAAGGTATCGCAGAGCTTGTATTCCAGTAACTCTTATTTTACTAACTGATGGCCCCAAAGCACAAGAGTAGTGAAACTGGCAATTAGAATATGTCAAAGAGAAGCCATCAAGTATATGTATGTATAAAAAAACTATAGTGTGTGTGTAGGTATAAATGTACATTATTTATTTATATAAACAATGTACTATCTGTGGTTTCAAGCATCCATTGGGAGTCTTGGAAGATATCCCCCCTAGGATGAAGAAGAGGGGAACTACTATACACTATCACAAAAAACAAAAGTCTCTCCCACTTGAGACTACTTCTGCATTTTTTTTGGTGGTAAAATATAGATAATATACATAAAAATATACATAATATTTTAGCCCTTTTAAATATATAGTTCAGTGGCATTAAGTATATTCACATTTGTATCTCTGCCAACCATTCTCCCCAATTTTTCATCCTCCCAAATAGAAACTCTATACCCTTTAAGCACTAACTCCCCATTCTCCCTCCCCCTCAGCCCTGGTAACACTCCTTCTACTTTCTGTCTCTATGAATTTGACTACTTCTGCCCTTTTATATAAATTTAAAGGTGATTTGATTCTGAAAAAATTAGTTTGGCCCCACTCTTAAAGACCAAAGAGACAGCAAGCACTAACTTGAAATTGCTTTCAGATGCACGCTAGGTATGAAAACCTTAGTCTCCTTTACCAAGGCCCCTTTGCAAAGTGTCTCTCTCCAGAGAAAGCATAGAAGAATTTTATCTAGTTTATGTATGTGGAAGCCAAATCCAGTACCAGGTACATTCATTTGATTATTATTTCTCCTCAATTTAAGAATTTCCACATTGCCAATAACATTGTAATGGGAATAAGCAGACTACAATCTTTAGTAAGATTATATCTGCAGAAACTTGCATGTCTGTCAACTAAGAACTAGAAGTTAGCATAAAAAACAAAAACAGATAAGGCCCAGGGGATAAGATAGTTGGCCACCTCTCTTTTTAGCTATTTGTACCACAACAAAAATCTCAAAAAAAAAAAAATAACTGTATAAAATGTCCACAGAGGATAACATAGCCCTTTGGTTTAATGCTACATGACATATGTTTTTTAAGTCCAGGCTCCAAACCAAAGATGGATTCTCCTAAGGTGCCTATTTGCCTCTGGTTCTTCCTGCACCAGCTAAATTTAGAAGACATGACTACAAATAACAACTTCCAAGAACTCTGTGGTACTTGATGGGTGGGGAGGGGTGGTAAGGTCAGAGTGGAGAGACAAGATTTAGCCCTTGGTGTGATTTTTGTGAGAAAAAATGCAAATGAGAAAACTCTAACACCTGTTGACTTCTTTCAGGTTAGTCAAAAAATGACATACATTTGACTTGTCAGATCACCAGATGAGGACCCAAATGCTTATTTTTGCTCCAGCTATTTCAATGAAAGGCTAAAGTGGGCATAGTCAGCACATCGAATTTCCTTGAGCCAACAAGGGTGGGTTATGGGAAGACAGCAAGGGAGGTTCAAGCCAGCTCCAGTATACCACCGAAAGCCTTCTCTGTGATTTCAGTTCTGTCTGAGGACTTGCTGATATACCCAGTGTGACTCATGAAAACAAGGCCGGTTTCAGCAATGTCTCCAAACGAAGTAATTGCATAGTATTACTTGATGTTAATGCTAAATGTCCATATCAAAAAGTTATCATGCATGAAAACCCGATGCTTAGAAATCATCAGGAGAAATCAGCAGTAGAGATACTTCAGAGGCATTCTACAGATACCAGGTGTAAAAGATACAAAGGTGAATTTTTATCTGATTATATGTCTTACTGTAAAACAAAACAGAACAAAACAATCAATCAAACAAACAAACAAAAATCAGTGGCTCCTTCTTGCCTACAAAGTAAAGAAGACCCTCCAAAGTCTAATACTTGTCTACAACTTACCTCCTGACTTCACCTTCATGCTGTCTCTCTGCTACTGCCCCTAGCACACCATCAGGCCTTGGCCTGCCTGAGAGTCTTTCCAAATGTCCTATACTTTTCTGCCAACCCCTCCCCAGGATTCCTGGAGTTTCTTTTTTTTTTTTTTTGGAATACCCTTCTCCTTTAGATTCTTCCCAGGAGCACTTCCTCAGCAAAACTTCCTCCCCACCTCCCCCCGATGTAACCTGCCAGCCTTTACAGAGAGCCTTCTCTGGCCTCATTTCCCTCTCCTCAGAATGACTCCAGCTCCCTGTACTAAAGGCCCCCACAACACATAACACAAAGCCAGCAGGAAGGCACTATGGAGCCAGCACAGAGGACAATAACTGCTTGTGAATTGTCAGTCTCTCCCATTAGACCCCAAATTCCATCAAGGCCTAGATCCTATCTTAGTCACCTTTCTTTCAGCACCTCTCTCTTCCAAGATCATCAATGAATGGTTACTAAGTGAAGGACAGAATACATGGGAAGAAAGATCTACTTTAGAATTTTAAGCATATGGCCACCAATCCAATATACACTTAGAACACTGTTCCCACACCAGACAGAGGCACCTACTGTTGGCTCCAGAGTTATGGTCCAGTGCAGGCAGGCCAGGTGCAAGCAGTCTTAAAGAGTGAGGCCTTCATCTTTAGTTTTCTACATGCTCTAAATGTTCTGAGCAGAATTTTATGACTGGTCTCACTAATAATAGAAAATTATAACTAAGGTGAAGGCAGGCAAAACACTCAGAAATTTTTAGGACTTGCATTAAACTGTGGACTAAATGGCACCAAGCTTTAGAGCCAATGCAGGCTCCTGGAAGATGCTGGCCCAGTCACCAAGGTCCATCCTAGTTATGCTCCTGGCCACCTGGCCATAAAGACCAGAGATAGCAAACTGAGGCCTGTATTTAATGGGACAATACCATACTTGCTCATCAACATATCATCTAGACTCTAGAGTTCCTTTTACACTACAGGGACAGTAGAATACAGCCACATAAACCTTAGGGCCCACAAAGCCCCAAATATTTACTATCTAGCCCTTGATAGAAAAAGTGCCAAGACCAAGTCTAGACAGTAATATTTTGCAAAGTCATTTTGATGACTTGAAGATCATTTTGTGTATCACATTTTCCTTCTGTTTAAGTATCTGATATACCACACCGTTTTCTTAGAATTGCAACATTCTTAATAATCAGTGTTGCTCAGTTCTCTTCCTATTCTCTGCAAGAGAGAGGGACAAAGGAGTTCCCCTCTAACATGGGACTTTTTAAACAAGGAAATTAGATGTAACATGTTAAACACTAAATGCAGTTGGTAGGTGCTCAATAAATGGTAGAAGGCAAGTCTGTTGTCAGTGGCCTCTACCCCAATGGCAGTCCTCACTTATCAGCAAATATAGCGTCAAACAGATTAGACTGCAGAATGTCGACAGCAGATGAATCAGGAGCAACAGTGGAGAGAGCGATGCTCACTCTTGTTTGTCTCTGAGACCTGGACAAATTACACTTGCCTGAGCCGTCTTCACCTTCTCGGCAAGAAGATGACTGACTTCTTAAATATGGCTCTCTACTCAGGGAGCAAAGAGCATTGCGTGGAACATTATTTGTGATTTCTTTTACAAATTACTGAACAAATGAGTTCTCAGACTCCCTCACTTAGGATAAAATGATGGATCTACTGCAGGGTGAGTTAATGACTTTATAGACTGCCACTTGTCTTCAGGCTTGGACACAATCCACAGCACTTAAAGTTTTTCTACATAACAATCACAATCCCTTGGGCCTAATTTCACATCCTCCATGTAGGATTTGACCTTGGAAATAGTGTTGAGAAAGAAGGAAACACTGACCCGGGGGGCAGGGAACTGTCCTAAGAACTGGCCAGTCCTTTGTGGGTAGGCTAAGATAAATAACTTGCAAAGGCTGGATGTGGTAAAGGCCAATGTGTGAGATGCTCAAGAAGGACCTCGGAGCTCAGAGCAGTGAGAAAACACTGTAGGCTGCAGATGGAGAGTAGAACAAAGAGCAGTAACTCTCTCATTTCTACTGAATATAAGAAAGAGCGTCCCTCTACAATGCAGGTGAATGTGGGTTATTAGATTGCATTGAATTTCTATATCTAATGGTACATTCATGTAAAGCAGGTGTGAGGTGTTCTATTTCCCAAATACAAAAGGGAAGGGGATCATTTTCCTTGCTCTGCTCTGAGAATTAGCAGGTCAGTGTTCCAGGTCCTTCCTTTGAAAGGGCTGCACGTCACCAAATCCTCTCTCCCCCATAGCTGACACTGAAAGCAGTCTAATAGGCTATTTTTATTTTGACAGCTGTATCCTCTTGCTCTGTGCACAGAAAGAAGTCCTAGGCCACCTTGGTTAGAGCCTGTGCAAGGGGAACTCACAAGGTGAGAGAGGGATGGGGGAGAATGTACACAAGCATGTGAGCATACCAGTCACCAAAGAGGCCAGAGGTTTCTCACTAGGGTCAGCAGGACCTTAAGATGACTGGTTGAAACCATTCAACCATGATGCCACTGTAAATGTAGAAAAAGTAGCAAGAGAGGCTTCTATTAGAAAAGATAGGACACCTTGGTTTAAAGGAACATTAAAAAAAAAACAAAACCCAAACACTTGGAAACATTATTGTTTGTTAGCTATAAGATTTTTATTTTTTCTTCAGGGCATAGATTCAAGGCATTCTATAATGCTGTTTAAATTAATAATCATACGGAGTAGATTTGGAATTGCCTTCTGCTTGGGTGCTATGGTGTTGGTCTCTTTGGCAGCGTATTTCATTAAATAGTTAAATTCAAGTCATTATCAATCTCACCATTACTAGGCCCTGATTGCTCTAAAAGCTGGTACACTTGGAAATGATCTCTAAGTTGCTTTGCGTAGGAACAGTTTCTGAGATCAGAAGGCTCATGTCAAGGTCTGGGCTCTAGACAACTCACCCCATGATCACACAACATCAAGGAAATTTCTCTTTGCAGCCATTAAAATTATAAAGGGATGGTCCAATGGCAGCTTTCCCACATATCCTTTCCTTTCTCTGGCAGCTGGCTGTGGTTCTCACCAAAGGAGGCTTATAGATTATCTCCCTTTAGTTTGGGAAAAAATGTGAGAAGCAATCAAGCACGTCCACAAGTTGGACTTCAAAGGAAGGAGGCTCTAACTCAAGAGTCCAGGCACGTCTACTTCCCTTCCTTCTCCCTGTGCTGTAAGCAGCTATGGTGAGACTAGCCTGAACTGTCACCTTGCATTCCTTTCATTTTCCCATTAGAAAAGGGCAAGAGTAAATTGAAGATGCTCCACTCCATAATGAATGTTGAAATTTAATACATAAGAGTTGTGGTGATAACTGAAAGGAAAGAAATAATTTCTCAGTTCAAACCTGGTTTTGACTCTAACCTCTGCCCCAGAGTCTCCAAAACATCCCAAGAGCCAGATCACAGAAAAGGGGGAAACACTTCAAAAAGCAATGTGGGCACGACCTGTTCACTTAGCCTGCACCAAGATGATGACACTAGCTCGCTGCAACTGCTTCACTGTCAGGCTTTTAAAATCAGTTTGGATCACTTCCCTTGCAGGTGTGGCAGGCACCAGGTCCACCTGCAGTCCCTACCAGTAATGAATTATTAGGAGCACCTGAAAATGACAAATTTGCTTAAACTAGTGTTCAGTAAACCAAGCTACATTTAAGTCATTTTTCTTATGGCTAAAAACAATGATACTTCCCATAGCATCATTAACTCTGCTTTGGATCTTAGCCAACCAAACACCTGTAACCTTCTCATTTGACATCTGGTTGCAGACTGGAAGACCCTGCCAAGGAATTTGCAACCCATCCAGTCCTCCTTGGCTAGACATCCTCTGCTGTGCCATTACCACCAGGGTGCTCAGGGTTCCTGCTGACCTGTAGCCACACTCTGTGCTGCTCTGTCCTGAAACCAGAAACACACTGCCCTCCATGGATACTCTCCTTGGTTGTTTCCTCCATACTAAGCTGTTCTTCTCTTTTAAATTCCTTAGCAAAACTGCATCCCCTATTAAAACTTTCCAGATTTACTCCTATGTCACTCTCCCCCACCTACTGTCCACAGCACCTAGCATGGCCACACACAAGAGCTTATTGTTAAAGGTTAACAGCCAAGGAAGAACTGCAGAATATTTGCCCCAGAGCTCCTCTTCTCCAACCCCTTTGTCCCCTGGGGTACCCCTGCAGGAAACCCAAGGGCTATACTCAAAAGAGCTAAGAAGCCATCAAGGGGTGTGACCTCAGGAATAATAATCAAGATGTATCTGCCTCACAGTGTGACATGTGGTGACTGATGGGATCATGTGTTTACATGCTTTGAATGTTATAACACTGTATAAAAACCAGATGCTTCCACTCTCCCAGGATTCTGTTCTTCTCCTAGCCTCCTTCCTAGTCATACTGTAGAAGCATTTTCTTACATGGTTTTAGTCAACCCCAATGGCTTAGCTGATGATGCCAAAATCTTTGCTGATCTACGCTGTTGATGCTGAAATCTTCATCTACAGCCTAGACCTCTCTTGAGTCATGTACATGTATGTCTATCTAATTCGGAATATCACATGAGCATTTCATCCAGAATTGTGCTTGGTCCTTTTTCAACTCCATCTCTTCCTCCAGGAGCACTCACATCCATTGGTGGCACAGCTGTCTTTTAAGCCCATCAAGTTGTGACCTCAGGCATCCGTAACTTCTCCCCTGCTTTACTCTCTACATCTAATCAGTAAACAATTCCTATTCATTCCACTTGAGAAATGACTTTCTATATTTTGAAGCTGTTTTATGAGGTAACTACAAGTTCATGGCTGTTGTAACTTCTTGATGAATTGTTCTCCTTATTCCAATTATTTTCTTTTGCTTTCAATTTTATTTAATAAAACTATTGCTATCCCACCTTTCTTTTGGTTCAGATATGCTGAAGGGTCTTTTTCCATCCTTGGATTTTCATTCGTTCAGTATCACTTTGTGGAAATGGCTCTTCACTTCTAGGAAAAAACCTCATTCCCCAGTAGCCCAGTTTGAACCCTCATCATTTTTGACCAGGGTTAAGAACACCCAACAGTTTTCCTAATATCCATCTCCCTCATTCCATCTGTTTCCCTGGTCAGCATCCTGGAAAAGAAACTTGAATGTGTTACGTGACTGTTAAAAAAAAAAAAAATCTTTGTTTAGTCTCTGCTTCACACAAGATTCAGCTCAGACTGAACTTGACAAATCAAACCTTTCCTAATCTTCTCTGAGCCTGCTTTTCCAGCCTGACCATCTCACAGACCTATTCTGCTGAATCCTTGGTGCCTTTGCATGCCAGTGCCCTTGTATATGCTGCTTTCTTACCCAGAATCTTTCTCCAACCCCTGCCACTCCAATTGTTCTTTCTGACCATTACTACCTAGAAAACCTCTGTTATCCTGTAGGATGACACCAAAGTGCCGACTCCTTGGCAAAGCCCAGCTGACCTGGCAGAGTCAGCCATTTTCTACTGGGTGCCCCAGGGATCCTTGCCTCTGTTATGTATTTACAACCCTGTATTGTTGTAAGGATTTCTGCATATTTTGCTTCTTACTTCTTGTGTCTTACTTCTCTTTATATTTTATCCTCAATCCCTGCTACAAGGTAGCTACTCAATAAATGTTTGCTGAATGTGAAGCAATAACTCCCAATTTAGCTAAGAGGAGAAGTAAACATGGCAGCACCTTCACTCCACCACGCTGACTTTCTACTGATATAATTAACACATCTCCAATGGCTCTAGGGCTTATTTCCCACTTCTTGATCAGCCTAGATGGACCATACTTGAAACACAGCTCCAGACTAAACCAAACTATACGAGTTCTACTAGGTGGCCTTAACATCCCTCTTTACAAAGGCTTTCTCAAAACACACCCTCCTCCTTGCGGCCAGTCCATGGGCATGAGGATCTTGCATACACAGACAGAACCTCTACCATTCACACCATGTACTTCAGCACTCACTGGCAAGTTGGTTGCTGTTGTGTCAATGTATACAGTCACTCTAGCTATACCACACAGACAATCCTGGCAGATGTTGCCACTGGCATATCCTTTGAGGACTGAGAGAGATGCAAAGTAGGCAAGTCCATTTCAGGAACACAGCACTTAGTGTGCAATGTGCTCGGTACTTGATCATACAGGGAAGTCAAGCAAGGAGGGATGACAGAGAGGCTCAGCAGGAAATGCTCAAGAAATGGGAACTTGAGTTAGAGGAAAAATCTAGGAAGAGGATTTGGCAGAAGTCTTCAGTTATGTGGAGACAATGGTTAGTAAATATGAGTACTAAAGAGAAGGTCCATAGCTGAAGTACAGGGTGCTCTAGGGCAGCAGTTTCCAACCTTTTTTGCCCCAGGGACAGATGCACTTATGAAAATCTAATGCCAGTTGGGCAGCTTGGGGATTGAGGACTCTGTTCTAGAAAGCCAGGTGAAAGGTCAATATAGATCTCTTTCATTAAGAGATGAAAAAACATTTCCTCTCTAGAATCAATGAAGGACTAGGGGATTTCAAGGCCTTTCTAGTCCATTCAAGCTGCCATTCTGGCTTTAGAACTCCATTTGCAAGTGAATTTATCACAGAGTGGTCAGCAGTCAGATAGAGCTGCTTTCTTCTGCACTTGAATGCCCACACACAAGGAACTCAGATACAGCTTGATTCGAGAAAGAGCAATTACTAGACAGTTTTCGATACCTACCATAATCATTTCTATTTGAGTCACTTCTATTTAAGTCTGGGGTTGGCTTCAAGCAAATTTACCTCAACACATGAAAGCTGCTGCAAGCCTTTGGTATAGCAGATGCCAATGATACTTGGGCAGCATCAAAGGAACTTTCCTAGAGAGGTGAACACAACTGAGGCTTACTGGAAACAACTGTCAATCTGAAAACCATTCCAGGTCAAACAGTGATTTGTTTTCAAAGGCCCTGGACTTCATTAACAATTTGACAGTGTGGTGTTTGTGCAAAGCCAGTAAAACAACTGAAATCATCCATACTGGAAACAATGGCCAATCTGAAAAGGACATTTTGCCAAATGCTTTAAGCTACATAACTAGGGGTAGGATGAATCCCAAAATAGAACATAAACTCATTTAACTGAAACAATCAAGCGGAAGTAGAACATAACTGATAGTGAAGATAAAACCTATATATTTGAAATCCATATCTTGGGCTATTTTCTGCTTCTTAAGATTAAGATGACTAAAATGAGTGTTTTGTTTCCACTGACCATGGATGACTAAGATATAGCTTGTCTGATGTCACCCATTTGCACTTGAATCCATGGGAAACATTGTTACCAAACACAGAACCCATTTCTGCCAAGCCTGAACATCCAAATGCAATCTACCCATCACTACTACAATACCAGGAGCATGGCTCACCCACCTGCTTACTTTCCTTCTCTACTTTTCTTCATTCAAAAACATACTCCCATCATTAAAAATAGAAATATATAAAAATGTAAAACTCATCCTTCCCACCCTCTTCTCCTATCCTACTTCTTTTTACCATTCTTAGGAGTTTGATATAGCCCTTTCAAACCCTTAGCTGTATACTTACACGCTTAAATATGTACTATACAGAAATACATAACTCATGTTTAATTTTACTTAAATGGTATCATATTGTGGATATTATTCTACAACTTCTTCCTTTTGCTTAACAATGAACCTTTTTCTGTGCACACATATAAACCTTTCTTTACTTCTAGAATTATTGCAGAGTATTTGTTAACACGGATATATAATAACTGACCATTACCCTTCTGCTGAACATGTAGGTTGGCTCTAATTTTTTTTTTTTTTTTGCTATTACAAACAGAGCTGCAGTGAATATCCTTGCCCATACCACTGTGTGTATAAGACAAGACATGTGGCTTTCAGCAATTATCCTCCTTGTGCCAGGGGAAATGTGGCCTATAGGTCCTATGACTTGAAGGTGATGGCCAGGATGAACACATGAGTCCTGAGAGCTGAGGACTGGTATGGTCACCAGGAGGAAAGGCAGAACTGGTGGTGATGCCCCGAAGGTCTGACTGTGTGGCTGCCAGGGGAGGACCACAGGCAACGAGGCTCTTTCTCTTGAGCCAGAACACAACCCCCTATGCTTTGAATGTTCTCTTAGCTTTTCATGATCTGGTTAAGATCTTGAAATCTGAGACAACATCTCAACCAACTCTGCCCTTACCTCGAGCATGTTGCCTTGGCTGTGGCAAATATTTTAATTTATTATTCATTGTCTGTACCTTTGATGTACTGTCTTCTTTATAGAACCAAGCTTCTAATACAAACCAATGGTAGCTGAAGGACCATTAAGAGATCAATCAGAAAGTCACAGAAGTGTCACAGGGAATTCCTGGTTGTAATAATTTAGCAAGAGGTAATCCTGAATAGAGGCTACAACAGCTCTATAACACAGGGCATCTATACTTGCTAATCTGACAAGTGAGTAACTGCACAAACAACCCACATAAATGAAGCTGCACTGGATGAACCATATCCTCTGACTTCATAAATTACTCACGATTAATAAATGATTCTTGGCACAGCTCTTCTTTTACCCACTCTCCACTTCCCCCCAATGAGCTACAAATGATCAAAGACATGATCTCTCACTTTGGAATGAAGCTGAAAATCATATGGCCCTTACTTCATCATCAAGCATCTGCACAGGGGACCCTGTGTACCAGACCCAGGCTGAGCACTGGAGAAGACCAAAGGAATACAAATGTAGTATCTACTGGCAGCAGGCCCGAGACCAACTCAGGAGCCTGGACACAGGCAGTGAAGAGCTAGGTAATCAAACAGAGGTTAAGTAGCCATTTGATATACTACAGAAGCTGTCACAGAGGGTACAATATTCTTGTCTCAACAAAGAGTCCAAACATAGATATTACAGAAAAAAAGGAGGAAGCTCTGAGTTTGAGGGCACCAGGAGTGTCCTTCTCAGAAGAGACCTGGGCTGAGCTTTGAAGGGAGTGTGGGACTTGGGTGACCAAGAGAAGGGTGAAAGAAGAAGTTCATAGACACACATAAAGCATAGTTTATTATACTTCAAATGCCATTTAACAGCTTTGTTCTGGTTTATTTTACATTTGGGAAGCCAAAAATACTTTTGAGAGAGAGAAAAGGGTGGGTCACCAGACAGATATGTGGCAGGAGAACTAGGCCCTTGCAGGAGTCCCTCAGTGTGTCAGCATCACCATCTAAGCAGATTGAACATCTTACCTTGGTGACTTTCCTCATAAATAAAGGATTAAACAAAAACAGTGATACAGATGTATAGATAACAGTAAGTATCAAAACCATGAGTGGTGGCCAACTACAAAAATAAATAAGTACATAAATAACAAAATTAAATTTTGAGCCTGAACACCTCAAAAAAGAATTGTCTTTAGTGTTAAAGAAAATATAAAACAGCATCACCAGGAACAAATGTCTGCCTATGAAAACATCTTATTTTTAAAAAATAATTAAAAATTCCCCAATTTAAATAATTGAAAACATAAAAGTCACAACTTAAAATGGAGAAAATATCTAAGCTAAACATAAGTTCAAAAAGCCTATCTATATGTACAATGCTCCAGTTTAAATATATGTGCATAAACTATATCACACATGAATCCATGGAAAACACTGTTATCAAACAATATTTTTTTCTATTTAATCCTGAAACATACATTATTTAAATATTAAAATTCTTTGTGTTATTAGCCCAGAGAAGTAATGAAAATACTTTTTAAAGCATTTTCATTAATAGTGAAAAATAGTTTTGTTTCCTGCAGGTGCTCTGGTTAAATACCCAGAATGAAAAATGAAACAAACTCTGAAATTCTTACAGTAGAAAGACAGAGTTCTGTTTCTTTTTTCGGGGGAAGGGAGAACGCTTTCATTACTCAATATTACTTCCTCAGCACCTACAAATAATGTGAGCTACCTGATTTGAAAAAGCAAAATTTTTGTGACAGGAGTTTTTATCACCCTCAAATCTAGAGCAATAAGATGTACTGAAGACACAGCTCACAAATAAGGTAACACTTTTGACTAAATGCAAGCAACTTCCCAAACCGAGTCCTAAACATGAAAACAGACGAAGGGTTTTTCCTGCTTAAATGCTATAATTATAGTTTTGGGTTTAATTTCTTTTGAAATTATGTATGCAACAATGATTTTCTGTTCCCTCCTGCCTCTGCCACTTGCTAGCAGTTGATGTGAGCAAGCTGTCAGGCCTGATTATAAAGGAACCAGGACAATGCCATCTGCCTTGCTGGGCTCACAGAGTTCCGGGAGGATTGAACAAGACTTGTGTGATCTTGTAGAGTCAGAGCTCCACCAGAAGTCATGTCTGATTGGAATGTCACAAAACAGATTTCCCAAATTTCCAGCCATTTCCAAAGGCCCAGACAAATGCCTGGTCACTACAAATGTCTCCAGATTCTCATGGCAGAGGAGGGACATCATTCTTTGAGCTTCAACAGCCTCTGTTCCTACTTGATTCTTAGGAGCAAGGGTAAGCCCAGAGTCAGAGCTCTTTGTTCACTGGGCTATAATATTTCTAAAGTATTTATACTTTTAATTAATATTTATAAAATAACCATAATATATATCTTGTTTATAAACTAAGTGCTTTGCCAGGGCAGATACTGAGATTTACTCGTTATCTCCAGCACCTGTCCTGGGGTCTGGCATGTAGTAGGAGCTTGAAAAATGAATAAATCATTAACTCCCTGCCTTCAAATGGAAGAACTGTCTCAACAAGAGATTCAACAGTGTGAGGAAGACAACTGAGGCAAATAAAACAAAACAAAAATGTTGCTAATTAAAAGTAAAGAAGAATAAAACTCTGTGCTGGTGATAGTACTTTCACACACTGGCAATAGGGACATAAATGGTATAACACTTTCCAAAGCTGATATGACGATATCTCCTATTACTGCTAGCAAAATCAGAATCATTCATCAAGCTATGAGAGGACCCAAAGTAGTGAGGCACTCTGGAAAAATCTCAGGCCTCAGAAAGAAGATCCAGATTTCCATAAAGCTACCAAAAGCAGCTGTGAAATGTGAGCAGTCCCTTCATGTCTGTGAACTTCAGCTTTCTTGTGCAGCTGGGATTTCTATGTCATACAAAGAGTAGTAGTCATAAAAATGGAGTCAGAGCTCTTCAGATTTTAGTTTAGGACTGACCCAAGTGAGTATGTGGGTCCCCAAGTTTCTGCCAAGTTTTTGAGAGTCTTAATTCTGAAGATCTACTCCTCAGTTACTCTTCGAAAGAAATAATAATTGAAGCCTCAGATCACTTTCCCTTAGCTGACCACCTTGCCTCATGGTTCATAGGATAAAGAAATGTCTCATACATTAAAGACCACCTGGCTCCACTTGATGATCAGAGGCAAGACTCAGCCACTCTACAAACCTGAGAACAGTGCCTTTCGTTTTCTTCTGCCTATCAGGAAAAGTGTGAGACCCTGTTAACACTATGTTGGGAAACTCCAAAAATTACCCAAATAATGGAGAATCAGATCTAATCTAGCTAAAATCAACCAAATTCCTTAAAGTTCTTCCTCAGGAGAATCAATAAATGCACAATAACTAAATATATTTTCAGCATATTCATGAAAATTTTCATGTCAGATGCATGTTATGGTATTGTCATTGGCCAGGTGTTACAACAGATTACACTCAAGATGCAACAGGCCAAAAAACTGTGTAATCTTCTATTCTGCCTATTCTAACTATACCAGGTTGTAACAACAGTGCATCCTAAGGCAGCCTCAGTCGGTAACAAGATATGGTTTGGCATCATTTCCTTGACTCTAATCCCTTCAGCTCACCAGGCATATAAGCATTCCTCTGAACAAGCACCTGTGCAGGAGACTCATCCTATTCTCCAAGGGGCAGTGGGCCTCTTTCCAGGGTCCTCCTTAATCTAGATTCCCACAACCATATTCAGCAGAATATAGTTCCATGGATGTTATTAGGTCACCTGTCATGCACATAGCATGCATACATGCAAACTGGTTCCCTGCTCATAAAGATTGATAAATGTGTGCCTTCAACGCAAAATTTGAGAACCTTTATTATGACAACACAACCATGAATCTTCTAGAGAGATTTAACATGAGCATGTTAAATTCCATAAATTTATTTATTTTTTGCAAAGCATCACATCACAGTCTTACTGTTTTGACAGTCTATCCTTTGAGAATTCTTACTAAGCCCTGACCTCTGTTCTAGAAACCACATTGAAACACAATATGACTTCCTTCTCCCACTTAGCTTCCATAATAAACGCAGACCTAAAGATTCTAAAATCTCTTGATAATTGATGGTAAGCATGCAGTGCTTTTAAACCTATTTGGATGTTCGCTGGAAATGATCCAAAGAAGTACCTACAGTGTACTGCCTAATACGTAGATAGCAACACGGCAGCAGGACTTGCAGAACTCCTATGTGGAAGTGACAGGACTGAAGCCTTTCAACATCAGATAGTAACTACCTCCCTACTTCCAGCCCAGGCCTACACTAGGGCTGCCCAGAGCAATAGCCATTCAATAAATATACATGGTTCCGAAGATCTTAGAAAATGAAGGAGGTCCCAGCTCTCTCCTCTCTCATTCCTTATCCCTGCACTCTTTATTAGGGTCCTTCATCAGGGGATCAGCTCATGGCAGTTGGTTGGCCCTGCATATAACCTGCCTTCTCACCTTCAACCCTGTGCTATTTCATTCTAGGAATCAGAGCCATCATAACATGGAGCTACTGAAGAATAAAATCCATCAGTTAATTCCCTATCTATTCCAAACAAATAATTTCCCTGACTTATCTCAGGCTGGGTGAGGTCATGACTTCTGGAATTGAATCTGAAATTTAAGACAAAAGACTGCCTTTACGCAGCAGGCAGGGGCTACATAAAGGTCTGAAACTTCTGGGACCCTTGTGAATCACCTCTATTCCAGTAATTTAATGTGAGCATGCTAGTTCAAATAACTTTTGGTATCTCAGTTTTCCCAAAGAGGCTACTGTTTTAAATAGTTTATAAGAACATATTAATAAATTACTTGTGAAGTTAAAAATGAATAAAAATAAATAAACCTTTGTTACGCTGTAAAATAATGGTCTAACCCTTAATAAATATGGAATTGCAGGAACGTACTTATCATCAAGCTGAGGTAATAATAGCTAAATAAAAGCTGTCCCTGTGGAGAGTTTCTCTTTCTCTTTGAAAGGCAGGGAATAAAGAGGAATATGTAGTATTTATTGATGGAACAGTCTGTCCATAGGTTTTATACAGTAGTCTCTATTCTAGGTTACAATCCCACCTGTTTCTAGCCCTTCGTTTTCCCATGTGTAAAATAGGAAAGTTGGACAAATAAAGGCTGAGCTCTTTTATTTCCAACACTTGAAGATCTCGTATCTAGATAGGAGTTACAATGTGAACAGATTGAAGGGCCATGTTCATATATGACAATGTGTTCCATTAAATGGAGTATGAAAGCAGGAGGCAAGCCTACAGGGTGAAGGTGGTAAGGATACCCATGTAATTTATTAAAATAAGGGAAACTTCAAGCCTAATCTCATCATTTAAGAGGAAGTCAATCATGACCAGTTTGTGTTTAACTTATCATCTGGACTAAAGCTTGGTATGTTTTAAATAGAAACTGTCATTCATAGATGAAAAAATGAGTAGCTATTTTCAAAGGAACTTTATGCTCCAAAAAATGATATGCTCTTGTTGTTGCTATTGTTTTCAATATCATCTTGCTGCAACACAAAAAATCATGAGCTAAAATGACAAAAGGAAGTATGAGCTCACAGATCTGGAGAAATGAATTGAGGTTTATTTGTCATCTATGGTTCTGTGGTACTATAATGTTTAATAGAATCACTTATTAGTCCATGTCTTCATTTGTTTTATGCTAACTGAAATGTAGCAGCTCTAATGGCTAAGGAAAACAAATACATTTAAAATAAAAGATATATTATCTACTGTTGCATAATATGAATTTAAATAAAAACAGCTTGGATTAAGATTATTTCAAAACAAATCATCCCATTCTCTCCAACGCCAGATCCTAAAATAGGAAGACACAATATTCATCACAATCACACATGCATTATTTTCTAAAAAGAGGTAACTTAAGCTCTGTCAAGGCTAACATACAGAAATAGATTCTGCTCCAGACCAACAGCTCAGGCAGATATACCGTTTATTTGAAAGCCAAAAACACAACGACAGCTTCTACTCTGAGTCTCTGTACCAGAGAAGCCCAGTAACAATTTATTTCATTGTCTTTCATACCTAAATGCAAATGGCACATAATCGAGCTTAAATGGAAAAAAACAAACAAACAGGAAATGACCAGCCTGAAGGAAATGAACAGCCTTTATTATTCTAGATTCTAAAACAGAGATAATTTTTAAAGGAATGAAATGAGTTTTATATGTCCTTAAAATCCAGAAGAAAATAAATGCATCGGCTTATTCTTTGGCATTTAGCCAAAAAAGACAAACAGAAGTACAATCAGAAAAAGAACAGACAGGGCATAGACATAAACGTGGCCTGAGCACAAAATTAATACAGTCAGCAATTACAGGAGCACACTGGTGTCAGAGAGAACACAGTCGCCTTCGTTAATGCCCTATGCACTCCCATGGAACACAAATGAAATCGTGTGCAGCTCTCTCTTACCTCCAACATAGGCCTGGCACTATCGTGGACAGACAGAATGTGTGTCACCTTATTCTTGCTCAACTGCTCTGCATCTCTGGCATCTGTTATAGAAGAAAGAGGATGGACATTTCAATATTTTCTGCAAGTGAATTACTCCTACAGTTTGGCCAAGAAAAACCACAAAATGACTTGCATATTTCTTTCTTGAAACTCCATAACTGACCATACCCAGAATAATCTGGATCTAGGGAACTTAGGGATATCGCTTTTATGTATTTTGTAGATAATAAGTTTATTTCTGATTGACACAGCTTTTGATACAAAGTGGTCATATAAAACTTGAAAGGTATTTACATTAATAAACATTGTAATCACGATTATTGCTGTTTAAAGGAAGTGAACGGATTATATCATTTTGTAGTTCACATCTGTTAAATTTTAGACACAATATAACATATAACAATAAAGATGTTTAAAATATTTTTTAAAATTACCTCTTAATGATTAAGAATCTAATTTAAATTAAATATAAAAGGCCCACTTACTATATAAGAAATGGGAACCTGCCAGAGATTACTTTACCCTTATGTCAAAAGGAGGGATGAATGGGGTGAAGGGTTAAAGAAGGACAAATTAGTGTTTGATAGATGGTCATAGGGATGGGGAGCACAGCATAGGGAATGTAGTTTGCATTAATATATTGGCTAGGTGGAAAACCAGAGGAGAGAAGGAGTAATTAGGGGATCATTTTATAAACTATATAAATGTCTAACCAATGTACTGTATTCTTGAAACTAATAAAAACAAACCAATAAATAAACAAACAAATAAATAAATGGAGGGGTGAGTCCAGATGCAGACTTGTAACATCTATATTCATTTTAGGGAAAAAGTAAAAGTAGAATATTCTCTAGAAATTCCAAACATAATTGTCCATAAGTTATCAGTTGGCTATTAAATGATCTGCAAATGAAACTAAGGAGACATCCAAATTACATTCCTTTCCAGTGCTCCCACCTGTAGAAGGCAGACTGAATGAATCTCCCCAAAGTGGAACCTTGCTTCTAATCTAAAAAACAGGAGTCTGGCAATATACAAGATATTCATTACCCTCTATGTCTCTGTCCTGGCCTGGGATGAGGTTTTTAAAATGATAGAGGGTAAAATGGACCAAAAGACAAATGTTTAATTACCATGTTTCTGGAGCATATTTCATAACATGGGAAAATACTCTGGATATAACATTAAGCATAGGAGAAAAACAGGTACGAAACTATAAATACAATAAAAATACAATTTGTTAAAACATATAAAGACATATATATACATGGGAGTAAAACTGCTATAAGAAATTATAATAAAGTGGTAACCTTTAAGAGAGGCTATTATAAGTATTCTCAATTTTTTTCTTTTTAAATATATTTTTGTGTATATTCAACATGAGTGGTTCTAAGTTTCACATACTTATGAACTATCTGGGGGACTTGTTAAAAAAGCATATTCCTGGGCTCCAATTTAGTTCAAGGTCTATGACAGGGCTGAGGAATCTGCAGTTCTAATAAGCCTTGATGACTGAGCAAAAACTAAAAACTGTGTTCTAAATATTGTGCAATAAGCATGTACCACTTTTAAAGAAAGGAAAAAAAAAACCCTCTAAAAGTAGTATTAATATCTTGGTTTTAAGACTCTCTTCATCACTCCAACCATCTCAAGCTTCAAATTCAGATGTGCACAGCAGGGACATACAGGGACTCAATTCCAACTGCCTCCCCCACCCAGCTATCATAAGTTGCAGCATCAGTGAGCACTAAATTAAGCAGCAATTAAAATCATTTAGGATCCCACAGGCAACCAGTTTCCACACAGTCACCAAAATGCAATCCTCCGATCACCACCTGTATGGATTTGAATTCATAAGAAGTGAAACAAGATCAAGCAGGAGCTTTCAGTTTTCACAAAAGAGCCCCCACCTCCCGCCCCCGCCGAAGGTGGGGCAGAAAAGGTGGGAGAGCCAGAGCAGCAGTGGAACTCTCTAAGGCAGGTTTAGGACTATCTAGGACAGAATCTTCCAGTTTCTGATTCTGCTCAGAATTTAAAGATCAATATTTGTTTAAAAACACTTTTTTCTTTTTTAAAAAAGTTTTATTGGGATAATTCCCATACCGTAAAATTCACCCTTTTAAAGTGTACAGTTCAAGGTTTTTTAGCATATTCAGAGTTGTTTAACCACCACCACAATCTAACTTTAGAAAATTTAAGCACCACATAACTTTTGTAATACAGATTAAGATAAATGACAACAAAAAAAGTGGTTTTGATATAAGATTATACATTTGTGAATACAGAAGACTACTTGATACCACAAATGAGGCATGTGACTATTGAACTCCAAAGAAAATGGTAATTACTCTTGGACAATGTTTCCTTTGCTCTGCATTCCTGTTTTATTAGAGTGTTATCCACACTGATACACCAGTTTGGGGTTATCCTTTTTCATACACACAGGCTCAGTCCACCTATTTGAGTGTGTGTTAAATGTTTGATTAAAGCTATTGGATGATTACTTTGGACCTTTTATTCTTTAAGACTACAAGTTATTGATGATTCTGGATGGCTGCTTACAACCACTGTGTTAACGAGCTATAAATGCAGCTGTTAAGACTCTGGCCATGGGGTTATCAGCTTGCTCACATGCATATACATAAACCTGAAAGTTTCACACCATGTCTCTCTATGTACAGAATCACAGAGGCGGAACTTAGTCCTTTGCTGCTCAAAGCAGGGTCTGCCAAGCAGAAGCATGGCATCACCACGAAGCATGATGAAAATGCAGATGCCTAGGCTCATTACATACTTATGCAGTCACAACCTGCACTTGAATAAGAACCCCAGGGTGCCAAATGCCAGATTGTCAGGGCAAGATGGTGGCTGAGGTAAATGCTGTGCTTTCTGCTTCCCATGACCACATTAAAATTATAATTATAGAACAAGCACCCTGGACAGTCTTTTGAAGACTAGCTTAACAGAACTAGGGTAATTCAAGACTGGTAGAAGGGGGAAAAATATGGAAAACAGCTGGCCCCAGAACCATGTGTGGTAGATGAATATCGGAAGGGCTATCTAAGCAACAGCGGTGCCCCCTGAAAAATGAGAGGCCCCAGACCCACACCAGACTCCCCATCTCAGGGTTTCAGTGCCAAAAAAGGAGTACCAACAACAGCTGGCTGTGAAACTCAGCAGGGATTATGCCTGTTCAGGTGAGATGGAAGGCAGCTAGCAACCCAGACGTCCTCTTAAAGGGTTCACACCGACTCGCTTGCTTTCAGGCACTCATCCTGGGCTCCGGCAAAGGAACAGCAACTCAGGAGGTGCCAATAACAAACAGGGAAAGACTGAGTTGTGTGGCTGCAGGGAGAGGCTAGAGGGACAGCCACCACTGTCCCAAGTGGGTGCCATATTGACTGTGTTGAGCCCTCCCCCACATGGCCAAATCTAAAACTGCATTAACCTGGTGAGAGTCTCTTCACTGTGGTGACTCCCTAGGTCCCCGCCCCACCCAAATTGCACACCAGCAAAGGCACTTATGGTGGCTGAGCAACCAGCCCTGTACTGTGTAAGAAAAGGAGGCTCTTTCAGCAACGAACAGCAGGCCTTGGCTCATGTACCACTGGAGGTAGTTCTAGTGGTAAGCAACTAGCTGCAAATCATGCTTCAGTCTTTCTTAGACAACTCTCAGGGGCCTGTGGGACCAAGGTGGGCAGTGGCTGGCCTCGGTGTGCTGAGACTTTTGTAAGGGGTCCGAGACTCAGCACTAGTACCAAACCTGAAACTCTAATTACTTGGTAAACACCACTTGCCCCACCCAGGTCACTGCCTGAGATCCTGCACCTCATCTAACTCATATGGTAATTCTATTCTTATTTTTTTGTGGGACCGCCATACTCTTCCATAGTGGCTGTACCAATTTACATTCCTATTAGCAGTGTAGGAGAGGTCCTTTTTATCCACAACCTCTCCAACACTTGTTATCACTTGTCTTATTGATAGCCATTCTAAAAGGTGTGAGGTGGTATCTCATTGTGTTTTTGACTTGTATTTCCCTAATAGCTAAAGTTGAGCATCTTTTCATATGTCTCTTGGCCATGTTTCTTGGGAGAAAAGCCAGTTCAGGTCCTCTGCCCATTTTTTAACCAAACTGCTTGTTTTTTTTGTTGTTGAGTTGTATGAGTTCTTTATATGTTTTGGATATTAGGCCCTTACCAGAGGCATTGTTTACAAATATATTCTTCTGTTCAGTTGGTAGCCCCTTTGTTTTGTTGATGGTTTCTTTTGCTGTACAGAAGCTTTTTAGTTTGATATAGTCATATTCATTTTTGCTTTTACTTCCTTTGCCTTTGACGTCAGTCGTAAAATCCCCTTTAAATCCAAGGTCCATGAGTTTAGTTCCTATGTTTTCCTCAAGGCAGTTTATTATTTCAGGTCTTATATTTATGTCCTTGGTCCATTTTAATTTTGCTGTATGGTGACAGAGAATAGTCTAGTTTCATTCTTTTGCATGTGGCTTTCCAATTTTTCTCAGTACCATTTATTGAAGAGGCTTTCCTTTCTCCATTGCATATTTTTGGATCCTTTGTCAAAAAATTTGCTCTATACATTAACAATGAAATTTCAGAAAGAGAAATGCAACAAAAAGAACACAATACCTAGGAATAAACTTAACAAAGGATGTGTAGGACCTATACACTGAAAACTACAAGACATTATTCAAAGAAATTTAAAAAGACACAGAAATGGAAAGATATCTCGTGTTCAAGGATTAGAAGAATCAACATAGTTAAAATGGTCATATTACCCAAAGCAATATTCAGATTTAATGCAATACTCATCAAAATCCCAATGGCATTTTTAAAAGAAATTGAACAGAAAAACATCAGATTTGTATGGAATCATAAAAGACCCCAAATAGTCAAAGCAATCCTTAGAAAAAGGAATAAGGCAGGAGGCATCACAATGACTTCAAATTATACTATAAAGTGACAATCAAAACAGCGTGGTATTGGCAGAAAAATAGATACATAGACCAGACTTGAGAGCCCAGAAAAAAAAAAAAAACAACTACTTTACATTTATAATCATGAAAAACAGAATTTTAAAAATACTATTCACAATTCAATATAAATTACATTAAATAAAATAGACAACCCCTCATTAGTAAAAACAGCTAACCATAGTCTTTCCTCTCTCTTCTGTCATCTCTCTTGGCCCCTGGATTCTTGCTGCCTGTCTCCCTTTACCCTCCCTATCTCTGCCACCCTCCCTGCCCCTCACCCCAGGCATTACTTAGCTTTCAGAAGAAGTAAATGTCACCTTTTCACAGTGAGAGCACTGAAACAGAAACACCCAACAGATCCTTCTCTTTACTACTGCACATTCCCCATCTAGCTCAGAGGAAGACCCCACCTGTCACTAGGCAGACCTTACTTTGGTAGCAAATGAGTTCCTGCAAGATGCTGTCCTAAATGGCAAAGTAACAGCTACATGCTTCCTTAGGAAGGTGAATTAGCATTCTGGATCTTATATTGATACAGAAGATGGATGGGATAACACGTCCCAGATGTGGGAAATGCCAGAGTGGCTGTGGGAAATAAGCTAGTCTAGTAAAGTCAAGCAGAACTGCTCCTGAATAAAATTAAGAAAAATATATTAGAATAAGTATTAGAAATTAACACTATCAACACAAGTGCCCAAGAAAAATGGATATTTGGCTGGAAAGGATTTCTTTGGTAATGCCTGTCTAATACTCGGACCACCTGCTGCACTGATTTGTGGAATGAAAAGGACGGCCATGTAGGATGAGAGATCAAGGGAAGGGGAGAAGGAAGGTCTCTGTTTTAAAAAGACCCAAGTCCCTCTGCTTTGACACTGAACGCTAAGCCATGTTTTGAGTCATTTCTTAAACTTTTGCCTCTCAATCTGAGAATTCTGCTGACTAATGAGTAAGAGATTCCAATCTGTCTTGCAGTTACATTTTTTACTGCAAAATTTAATAACTTATAGAGTTATAAATTATTATACATCATAATAACTTATATAGTTATAAATTAGCTGTTAGTGGGTTCAAACTTTAAGTTTGAACATTTCCAACCTAGGCTGGGGGCTAAAACAGGACAGTTACTACCTGTTCCCTTATCAAATCCTGGCTCTGATATTTACCAGTGGCAAGCTTTTCTGTGCCTCACTTTTCTCACCTATAAAGTAGAAAAATAGTGCTAAATGATAAAATGCTTAGAACAATGCTGTCTGGCTTATAGTAAATGTTATCATTGCCATCATTACCAGAATAAATCCCAAGGCTGTGTCCTGGGACTCAATCTCCATCATGTCTGTATGTTTCCAAATACATGCTCACTTCAAAGACATGATTCCCCAGCTCTTGCAGGCTGTACCACCTGAAGTTCATCACTCAGCACCCAGGTCTCTTAGGCTAAGCTATCAGCAGACTATCACAAGTCAGTAATTCCAACAGCTCGGCCTCATCTGAACTGGGGAACCATGTTCCAATTGACAGACAAAGCTTTGAGACTTCAAACATGTCTCTATGTACATCACCTGCACACACACAGTGCCTGAACTTGTTTCCCACTTTGCAAGGTTTCTGTGGAGATCTTCAAGCAATGAAGGCTTCCTGTCTGCTAACATCCACTTCTGCACTTGTTAAATTGTGAGGAAGCAGCTAATCCCCACCCTTTTGGCCTAGGGAGGAGTTGATCTTTGAGCTTCCACTCCCCACCTTCCCTCCTTACATCCATGGGCAGAGCCAGCTACCAAGTACAGGAATCTTGACTGAGAGGCTTTCATCAAAGACCAGGCTTCAGAAGCTGGGTTTGTCTATGGGTTTTTCTCCAGGTGGAAAAATCACCAGGTGTTAGAAAACTGTTTGTGATTTATTACAATGTTAAAAAGAGGGGAAAAAAAAGGTTCAGAGCAACACGTAAAAAATTCCACTGGAAGGAAGGGTGGAGGGAAGGGCAGGGAAAGGAAGAAAGGAAATAGCACAGAAGACCATTCAATGACTGGACTGAGGAGACCACGGCCACTAGAACCAAGGCCTGAGTAGCAAGTGTCGATCCATACTCTGTAAAAAAATTAAATTGTCTCAGAAAATTAAATTTTTTCATTAAATTTCCTTTTTATATTTCTATGATTGTTGTGTTATAGTAGGCATGTATTTGTGATTTAAAAAGAGAAGAAAATGACTAAATGAGGCATCACGCTAAAGCAGATGAGAGCTGGATTCACTTTCCAGAGGTCATGATCCTTTCACCTTGGGTTTCCATACTTGCTAACTAATGTTGATGAGCGCCTATAGCACACCTGGCATGGTGTGGGTGCTTTACAAACATCTTCCCACAACAGCCCAAAGTAGGTATGTGGTTTCCATTTCCAGAGAGAGAGGATGAGGAGGACTTAACCCTGGTTGACCTGCCATGTACCAGGCAGGAAGTGACTTCTTCAGCTGCACTGTCTGGCTCAGTCCTCACCACAACTCCAGAGCTGATGTTCTTCCTCTCACATTGAGTTTGCTTAATGTATCTGAGGGCAAACATCTGGCTCATGGGTTGTGGGGTAACTGGATTCCAAGGCAAGCCCACTCCATTGCTTCTCTCCACTCTGCAGGACCTGCTCCTCTGTTCTATACCTGCTCCTGCTGAATATGAACCACAGAGGACTAGGACACATATCCACATCAGACTCCTAGCACAGTGCTCTGCACATCGGACACTTGCAACAAGTTTGTGAAATGGATGAGTTAATTTACAGGCAACTATATGAACACTACACTTCCTTACACTTGATAAATGTTTAAGAAATGTTTGGTGAAAAAAAACATAACCACATACGAATGTCAGAATAACTGAAAGCAATGACAAAAGATCAATTGTCTGAACAAAGACAGGTGTGAGTTGTTATAAAACTCTTATGGGTGAAACCTACAAAGCAAGAATTCTGGAACTGTGAAGGATTCCTATGTCATTTAGAAAATAAGTAAGGATTTTAGTACAAAAAGGGAGTTTTAAATACTTTCTTAAAGTTATGCATAATGTCCTTCTACAGGAAAGTAACCTTCTATGTATTAGGATAAAACTCTCGTAAATTTTGGGCAGAAGTATTTAATTTGGTTGGTATTTATTACAATTTTTAATTTGAAAACACTTTAACCTAGTAATTCTACTTCTAAGAATTTATTCTAAACTCTGTTCTCAAACACAAAGACATTCCCTTCTCTCCATCAAAGCAGTTAACAATAACTAAATAACCTCTAAATATATTTGCTCTTTTCTATATTCCAGCTCTTACCACAAAGCACTTGCTGCTTTTTCAGAACTACAAAGCTTACTGATTTAATAACTCCAGTACTATTTTTAACAGGTTCTAGTAGCAATTAGCAGGTGTCAGCTCCCTGTGCTTAATTCTCTTTGCGGTGAATTAGCAGCACTAGGAGCTTCGGGGAAATAAAAAAATATATATATATATTTTTAAAAACTGTCAAATTCATAGAGTGAGAAAGTAAAATGGTAGTTTCCAGGGGCTGGGGAAGGGGCAAATGCAGAGAAATCATAAAGACTGTTTTGATAATCAATTTGAACCTGAACTCACAAATTTAAGCAATAACCACAAAACAAGGAGGAATGTCCTCTGGCTTGTTCAGGGTGGGCGGAGTTTCAGATGCCCATGACAAAGTTTGGCTCTTTTCAACCCAACATGGGCAGACTTGTTTCTGCAAGTTTCCTAGGTCTATTTCATCCTATTTAAGTCTACCCTATCTCCAATGCTAAGAAAACAGTGTTTTCACTTATAAACACTCAAAGCGTCACACAGCATGAGGACCTGGCCCCTCTCTGGAAATTAACAAAAAAGTCTTGTTGCCACTGTGTACTTTGCTCCATGGGTTTCCATGCACCTCTGTGACCACAGAGCATTTTGAGATAGATAAGCTAAAAGTAAAAAGTTGGTAGCTGACAGCAAATCAATAAATACATATTGAATAAGTCACAGAGAAATGTGTAAGAAGAAAAGTCAACACAAGATGAGAATAATCTGCCAAAGATAAAATTGTCTCTTATTTTTCCTAAGTGATTAAAACAATAGGTTTCTGAACATTTATTAATAATAACTAAAAAAAGTGATAAAAGATTATCAAGAAGTACATGCCTACTGTGCCTATTAGCTGTCTTCTTTTGATAATAATGTTCCAACATATATGTGGAATTAAAATGAAGATCACAGGTTAAGGTGGAACCTGCAAGCTCTACACGCCTCTGTCACTATTGGCTGAGGGGCTGGGACACAAGGAAGAAGACCTAGCAAGGAGCCTGGGCATAAGTGGTGGCCACGTCCAGACCATACTTTGTATAAACCGAGTCTATACCTTGACTAAATCATACGTGAGAAGACTGAAGCTTATCCTTTAAAAAGTAAACTTAACTTGGAGTGGAAGCAACCCAAATGTCCATCAACAGATGAAGGAATAAACAAAATGTGGTATATACATAAAATGCAATAGTATTCAACCTTAAAAAGAAAGGAAATTCTGAAACATGATACTATGTAGATGAACCTTGAGGACATTATCAGTGAAAAAAGCCAGACACAAAACAACAAAAACTGTATGATTCCACTTATATGAGGTTCCTACCTAGAACAGTCAAATTCATAGAGTGAGAAAGTAAAATGGTAGTTTCCAGGGGTTGGGGGAGGGGCAAATGCAGAGTTAGTCTTTAATGGGTACTATCATTAGCACTAAATTGGTACTGAAAGTACTAACTTTCAGTTGGGAAAGATGAAAAACTTCTGGAGATGGATGGTGGTGATGGTTATACAGCAATGTGAATGCATTTAATGCCACCGAACTGTACACTTAAAAATGGCTAAAATGACATATTTTATATTATGCATATTTTACCACAATAATACAAAAAAGAGATAACTCACCTTTGAAGTTGCCAATATACAGGCCAGGCAGGATCTAGGGGAGAGACACATACCAGATGTGAGCATTACAGACCTGATGCTGATAGTGTTCTGCACACAGATGCTGGGCCCTCACCAGAGTAGCTGGAGTACAGCCTAGGCTTGTCGCCTGCCACACCTACTTCCTAGAACCTTCCCAGATGGACAGCATGCACAACCAGGCATCTTTGTGTCCAGGGCTCTGGCCTGCCTAAAGCCAGTAGTAACCCTGCCCAAATAGCCTATGGATGGTATTGTGTTGGTATTAATCAACTTACGGAACTTTAAAGACCAGGATCTCCCATAGAACTTCACAGATCCCATGTGTCCTTCCGCATTTCTGCCCCGCAAGTGTTCTTTGGCATCCTGAGTTCAGCCATAAAACTAAGTGCCTCCAGCAACCCCTTCTTCACCCTTCATGCCTGCTTTTTCCCCATGACTCCTCCTTTCCTCACTACACCCTACACACCCGCAACACATCCCAGGCTTCTCTCACAGCTCCAGAAAACCCGCCCTCTATTGTCCAAGGCCTCTGCAAATACTGTCCCCACATCACATAGCTGTCTGGGTAATGGTGATAAAAATTTCATCCTTGACCAAATTTTAATTGGGCAACTTTGAGTCTTCTTCTCAACTAGGCCTTGTCCATAGACTGCCATATTTAACAAAGAATCCTCCCACCCTTGATATCCAATCAAGCTCTTCCTCCACTTGATAATTAGTCAAGTTCTTCTTACAAATTTCCCATCTACTCCCTCACCCTGCCCACTGGTTATAAATCCCCACTTGCCTGTAATATTGAGAGTTCAGTCTTTCACTTGCAGTAGTCTCTGTCTTCCTTGCCATTTTTCATAAGTAACAGAATAATTTTTCTTTTATGCCACAAATGGCTCCAGATTCATACAGTTAACAGTTAGAATGGACTACAATATGGGCATGTTTGTCATATTGTATATATTGCAAGTTACAGAATATATTACAGTGGTTGAATGGTTTGCTGAATTCATGTTACACATGGGCACTGTGCTGGGCACGTGGGATAGTGGTGTGACTGAGACAGACAGTTTTCAGGGCTCTATGTTAAGTGTCACTAAGATGTTTAAGATGTTTGGGGCTGTTAGAAAGAAGTAGATATTTTTATGTATTTATTTACTTTTAGAAATGTCATGATAAAAATAAAGAAATGGTAAAGTCGTGTGTGCAGTACAACGCCTTCATTCCTATGCTTGCCTCTGTGAAGCGGACGCAGGAGGCTAGGAAGGTCTGGGGAGGACCACTTTTGTATTTCTATATGTAATTTTCTATATGGTTTGAATGTTCTAATCATATGCATGCATTACTTCCATTTGCTTTTTGTTTAAAGTCAAGTGGTGGTATTTCGGAAAAAGATTATGTCCCATTTTTACTTTTCTTTTTTGTACTTCTTCTACTTTCTCTACTACACATAAATACATTCCATATTTTTTTAAATAAAACAAGAGCATGAGGTTAGATCACCTCTGTGCTCCACTGCTCTAGAACTATGATTTAATGATTCCTAAATCTACCTTTTGGAACTCAACTCCAGTCTGGCTTCCACTCCCTTCACTCCACTATCTAAAACAGATCATTATCTTCCATTCCCCAATTATCAACTCCTCTTGTCCCCTGATAGTGTCACCTCTCCCAGTCATCAAGAATGAAAAATGTGGAGCCCATTCCCACCAGAGAGAGTCCCTCTCTCTACCCTAGCATCCTCCCTCTACCTAGTGAGTTACAAAGTCCAATCACAGCACCAGCTCCTTGGCTCATGGTCATCACCACAGCCTAGCACCTCAGTTCACAAACGGAATAGAGAAGCAGCCACTGAAGTTATTTTTGTCCTATCAAGTTAATTTTCTGAAATCATATTCTCACTGAATATGACTTTAGATCAAAATATTCAGTGGCAAAACCTTTCCCAAGAAAACAAAGGCCAAAATTGAAATGCAGCTGAAAATTTCAACATGGCTCTCTACTTTTGAAAGATTTCCCCATTTTAATCTCCAGCCAAGCCAAATAACCCCTATTTTCCCAACACCCCTCACCAGTCCCACCTTGCAACATCACCTTTATTTGCTCCCAATATTCTCTCAAAATAGAGAAGAGATACTGTTTGGGATCCCTCATCCCTTCAGTATGTTAAAAAATTATAAATCCTTTAGTGAACTATTATTTTATTTTATGGGTTTCCTAGTCTCTGAAGCCCTTTCCTGTGTTTGGAGAATCCCCATCTTCCACGTTGGAGTCTTGGTGGGAAGCAAGCCCAGCTTTTACTACAAGAAGCTGTAAATGCCAAATACTTACTCACTTCTACCTTTGCTGCTAAGGCATGGGCATGTGACTGAAGTGCAAACATGTCTCC
Organism: Macroglossus sobrinus; assembly: GCA_004027375.1. Taxonomy (NCBI): domain Eukaryota; kingdom Metazoa; phylum Chordata; class Mammalia; order Chiroptera; family Pteropodidae; genus Macroglossus; species Macroglossus sobrinus. The sequence continues at coordinate 170,923 of PVKZ01000855.1, read as the reverse complement.
ACAGCTGTTCCAGACCAGAATCCAGAGATAAGCCAGGACAGCCTACCTTATAGTAGCAACATCTGCATCTTGGGGAAGTCCCAGAAGTGCTCTCACTAGACCAGTTTTAGAACTGGCTCCTGGCAGGGTAGCCTAAATCTGGTTCTCCAGCCTTCCTGACCATCTGACCTATTCTACCTAAAGCAGCCACATTTGGGTTCTGTCGCATACAAGCATAGACCCTGATGCAGGCCTTTCAACCCAGAAAAAAATGCACATGCAAATAAGCTGCACAGACCAAGCAAGTGATAGACTAGCGAAGTCCTACTAACCCTGAAAGCAGCATTTCCACTTGCACTCCAAGAACCAGATAGAGGGTACTCTAACAAGATTCCTCCTTCCTCTGAATTCTACTCAAGCCTCGTTTAGCAATTCCTTCTACTCCTTAACAGCTTCCCAATTTATGTGCTTCTCTTGGAACTTTAGTGCAGTTCTTGTTCAGCTTCTTAGGCTTCCTCTCTGATTTACTATAACAGTCTCCTAGAGATCTCCCCACCTCTGGACTTGTCATTCCAAAGGATTCTTCAACCTGCCTCCAAGTGCAAAGTTGATCATGTGATATTTCAGATTAAAATCTTCTTAGGGCTCCAAGTAGCTATCAGCATGACACCCAAATTCGAGACCTCGGCAGGTGAGACCTTCAAGGACTGAGGTTGCTCTGGCTTCAGCCTCTGCCCCATGCCTAGCACCTTCTCTAATTTTCCCCACATTCAAGGAGGTAAAGAGAGACACAATGACATAGGCCAGGTCTCCTAATACCAGCATCCAGATTTTATAGTAAACAGTCCAATTTTCAAATACTGTCAACTACCTTTAAAAAAACCTTAAATATTGGAATAAATAAAACACTTCTGCAGGCTGACTATAGCCTGTAGACATCTAATTTATGACCTCTATCTGTTGCCTGCATCATATCTTTGAATATCTTTTCTCTAAACTCAAATGGTTTTCCTTTCATTGGTAGGTACTATCAAGTAAATGATTTTTCAGTGGATAGATGAACAAATAAACAGTGTGGATAAGGTGGGAGGAGGTGAAGCAAGGAAAGGATATAAAAACAATGGTGAGGATAATAAAAAACAAAAGATATAAAAAACTAACACTGGTCAAACAGGTATGCACAGTGAAGGCTGTGAAATCAAACTCTGTCCTTTTTTTCTGTTGGGGTCAGTGACACCAAACCAGTGGCACTGGGGCTGCTGCGGGAGGAGAGCTAGGGCAGAATGCTGGCAAAGGCAGAGGTATGAATTTATTAAAATCAAGGAGCTAACTTATTAAAAATCATTTAAGAGGCATTTTATATGCATTTAAAATATTTTTAAGTAATAAAAAGAGAGTTATGTTATGTCAATAAACTTTTAACTTCATTTTCCAGACCAGAAGAGTAAGTCAAAATTTCAAGAGCTGGAAATTGAAAGAAAAATGCTCAACCTCAGTTTCAATTACAAAACAATATCAAGGAAGGCTGGAGGATTAACCATTGGCAGGGAGAGAAATTACCTTTTTGTTTTCAAGGAGAATAATAAGCCCATCAATATTTAAATTTTTATACCAATTAGCTTCATAACTGAAACTTAAAACTCAAAAAATTTGACCTGATTTCTCCAATATTATTTTTGCTAATAATCTCTAAATACAGAAAAAGGGAAAATGAAATAAAACAAAATCATTTTCCAGCAGAGAGATGGCTTAGAGAGGAAACCAGGGAAGAGGTGAGTATTCATCTGGAACAACATGGCTGACAATTCATGGAGTCTGAACTCAAACCAGAAGTAGGAACATAGCAGGTGTGAAATCATTGCTACCTGGCAAGAAGTAAGAATAGATCGAGGAAAACAGTTTATAAATGCAGTTTGGGAATGTTCTATGACTCTAAAAGAATAAGTTTAGAATTGGTCTGAATCATCTTCAGGACTCAGAAACAATTGTTCCTTCCCTCTACAGAGGATGTTGTCTCCACTGTGCACCTAGGTGGCTCCTTGTCATTTAGGTCTCCCATGAGATGATAGCTCCTAGGGAGGTCTTTCCTAACTAGCAAACTCCCTAAAACCTTCTATCACAGCACACTTGTTTTATTTTCATCACACTTATCGATACCTAAAATTATTTTATTTGCTTATTTTTTAATTTATCTTGAAGCAGGGGACATGTCTATCTCATTCCCTGCTGTGTCCCGAAAAGCCTGCCGCTGAGTCTGGAACATGCAGAGATAATCACCGAATAAATGGTCATGAAACAGCACAAACCACAAAGGAAGATGCTCTCTGACATTCTGCTGGTCAAAAAAGATTCTTATTTTCTGTTAAAAGATTTGGAATAAGTAATGTTAGGTAGACTCCTTCTGCAGAAATACTTTGAGACCATGCTAAAGATAATCTATGGTTGATGGCTCCTCTTGATCCATATCCTTCACACTCACACTTTACTAACACTGACCATACAGAAATACATAAAATCAAATCCTTAGCCAACAAAAAAAGCATGTAAACACAAAAAGATACTGCTTCTAAGGCAAAAAATATCTTCAGTTTACTTTTTAAACACTTCTCTTAGTATTTCAAGATGCCATGGAATCTAAGACACTACCAAACAGATATAAGAGGAAATTTCTGATCAAGCAGCAGTACAAGGTAATGCGACTGGTAATTCTCCCTCAGTGAGAAAGAACTTTCTGAGTTTTGAAGCCAGGAGCGAGGGGGAGAACTTTTGTGGATTCCCTGAAGGGTTAAAAATCACAGATTTCTTAATGCCATTAGGACTTAACCAGTATGCAGTTTATAAAAGAAAGAATCTGAGAATACTCTTGTATGTACTTAGATGCCTTAAACATCTATTCTTTCAATATGAAATACAACTGTTATGTTGAGAAAATATTCAGAGGGTGGTGTAGAGAAGACAGAGAGACCATCATCATGGAGCCATCTGTCCATCAGCTCCACAGCTGCAGCTGTACAGCTGTGCCACTCACAGTATGCTCATCTCCCATTGAAAGATTTCTCTGTAAGCTGCCTGGGACCAATGTGGGTGGCAGGGTCTTCTTGTCTTTCACATTTATTTCCCACGACAAGACCTAGGAAAGTGCTCTGACAATCGAAGATATTCAGTAACATAATTTGATGAGTGGGTGAATGAACAGATGAATGAATTATGAAGTCAGCCAAGGTAGGTGCTGTGGAAACAGCAGCATACAAAAGCACAGGGATATCTGACCTTCTAGTTCCTTACCACACTAAAACAGTGCTTCTCAATCTTTTAGGACTTCTTGTGCCTTTTGAGAATGATTTAGTTTCAGATTAATAATCATACAGGCCTCAGGAGCTTCTGAATGACAAACCCTAGACCAGTGGATGATAGTAGGCATATTCCCCTTGCTCTTTCCCCCTTGAACTATACTCCTTTCTCAACTACACTCCTTTAGAAAAGAGCCATCCTAAAACAGGTGTCAACCATATTCAAGGCAGATGGCGCCACTATAACTATTGACATGACATATCCAAGAACACTATTAACAGTGCAAATTTGCACTTTATGGTTTGCAAAGATGTCTTTGAATACATTCATTTGCTTCTCTCAAGAATCTAAGTAGAAACTAGGGGAAGTATCATTATACTCAACGTAGAGCAAATAAGGGCACTAGATAAGCTAGTCTCACCATCCCTATGAATTGAGGGCGATAAAGAAATTGAAGCCCAGAAACATTAAGGTTCAAGATCACAGTAGGAAGCAGTGGAGTGGTAGAGAAACCCCACATCAAGCTTTCTGATAGCCCCACCACTCTTTCTTTCACAACAGAGGGCTTCCAATGAAAAAGCAATGCACCAATTGAAGTGTTTGACTCTAGTTACCATGAGAAAGTTTCCCATGAACTACTAGGACAGCATCCATTTCCACCAGGAAGAATGCTTTCAGAGAACAGAGAGCAGCAAGTGAGGAAGAAGGCACCAGGTTGGGCAGCAGGGTGCTGGAGGAATTGAAATAACCTTGGCAGTGGGGGAAAAGACATCAAAGCCAGAGGGTCCTCATATCCTACCCTAGAATGGTAACACTATAGCCCACTTTTGGGTTATTATTTCAGGTTGATCAAGATAAAAACATGCACATGAAGAAGCATCTGGGGCAGATTTCTCTGACATGATGCTTGGTTAGAGACTAGATTTTTGTTTTTCAATGATAGTTTTCCTTATAGACTCTATCCCCAAAATTTGGGTGTTTAGACATTGAGAGAACTTTGGGTCAGTTAGGAGTTTTCAAAGGCTCTATAGAAATGTGACATTTTTATGCAATAGCCCTTTTAGGTTTAACCCTAATCCTACTAGACACTCACTAGACTGATCTTTTCAGCAGTATAATGAGGCACTCTGCTATGAACAAGATCACCTGCCTTTGAGTTCCAGCTCTGCCACTCACCAAATGGGTGACTTAATCTCTGTGCATCTCATCTATAAAACAGGGATGAAAATAGCAGTATCTACTTTATGGGGTTGTTGTGAGGATCATATGAGTTCTATGTGGTAAAGTTTCAAAACATTCCCTAGCATATCATAAGCTCCTTAGTGATATAATTTTGGCTAGTTCAATCTACTTTGGAATTGCACAAAAAACTATGAAATGATAGTTTTAGTTGACTTCCTTTCCCTCCTATCAGTGTCAAACAAGAAGGAACAGAGGAGGTGCCTTTCCTATTTTGCAATTTGGAACTCTGGGAAGCTTTTTCAGGTTATTTTTCAATGTCTTTCACTTGAGAATTCACTTGAGATGAACTGGCATCCTAGCTCAAAGTAAAAACTTCTACTATCTTCAAAATCAGTGGGAACTGGTTTCCAAATCCAGCTCTGCCACTTCCTAGCATTAGGAATTTAGTCATGCTACTTAATCACTCCAAGACTCCATTTTCCAATCTGTTCACAGAGGATAATACAGACTGACCTCCTAGGGCTAGAGTGAGGCTTAGATTTTATAAACTGCAGGTACATGAGATGAGGCTCAAAATATAACAGATCATAACTGCTGTGTTCTCTGTTTGCTCATCATCTTCAATTGGCCAGAATACAGAAGCCTCTTTCCTTTATAGACTCTGTGTAACATACTGTATGCACCTGAGATGGGCATGACAGTGTTTCATAGGAGACTAGAATGTATGGTAAGAGGCCCCGTGATGACATGAAATATAAATAAAAACTGCTATAATCAAAGCAGTCAGAATGAAATCTGCATTATCTAGTTCATAAGTTTTCTTTTGTCAAGGATGATTAACCTGAGTAAGACTGAAACAAAATTTTGTCCCAGTAACCTCAGTACACACATACAGAAAACTGTTTTTAGTTTTAAGGACACCTTACATTCTTATTTATAAATATTCTTAGAAAAGCACTTTATAATAATTCCACTGATTCTGTAAATCAACTGTTCTCTTTTTACAGATGGGAAAAGTATGAAGCCTAGTTCCAAGTCACACAGTAATACGTGAACAAATTGTAGTCAAGGCTTTTAATTTCTGGCTTCCAGCAATCCACTTTGCTGCTGACCTTTGAGGTCATTCTGACCTCAGCTTAATCATCTTTACCCCAGCAGGTTCCTTGGCCTGGACTAAATCACACCTACTAACCTACTCTCCTGAAATTGCCTTGGTTTATCCTCTGGAACCTCCACTTCTCCCCACCTTGTGGTTTGTGAGTCTGTGTGACTGTCTGTGTGTGTGTCTGTCTGTCTCTATCTCCCCCTCCCTCTTTTTCCCTCTCCCTCTCTCCCTCCCCCACCTCCTTCTCTCTCCTCTCTCTCTCTCTCTCTCTCTCTCTCTCTCTCTCTCACACACACACACACACACACACACACACACACACACACACACACCTATGCTGTGTAATACAATAGCCATTACTACAGTGGCTGAGTACTTAAATGTGGCTAATCCCAAATGAGATGTGATTTAAGTATAAAATACAGAGCAGGCTTTGAAGGCTTAGTACAAAAAAACTCTACCATTCAACAAATAAATTTATATATCAGTTACATGATGAAATGACAATATTCTGAATATAGTTCAGTTAAATAAAATATATTACTAAAATTAATTTGACCTGTTTCTTTTTACCTTTTTAATGTGGCTACTAGAAAATTTTAATTAAATATATGGCTCACATATTTCTATTTGGAAATTGCTGGTCTATACTGAAGGTTCTGTAATGCAACTTTGTGTCATTTGCACTGTACTCTCACCCCATTCCCTAAACTAGCACAGCACCTAATAGTAAGTACACAATAAATATTTGTCGAATTGATGACATCTCTAAATTTGTCTGTGCATATGTTTCTCCATCTCTACAATGGAAATAGTGGTTCTATTTACAATACAAGATGGTTAGGATAACATCATCAAGACATTTATTACGTTCTTTAAAAAGTAAAATTATGACATGAGTATGACTGTTTTTACTGAAAAGGCTAAAAATAATTTTGAACCCTTAGGCAATCATTTGTATTCTGAAATATGTTCTTTGAATTATAATATAAATAAAATAAATTAAATGCTGAAAAAGTTGAAGAACAAACAATTTCAGTGGAAAAACTGCAGAAAGAATCAAAGAAAAGCTGAGGAAGGACCACAAGTAATGAGAAGGCAGAGTCCACAAACTTGTGAAACTAGCTTTCATTTAAAAACAGAAGACTCGTGGTGCTGATGGATTCCGGTACTAACGGGGACATAATGCAAGTATTTATCTGAAAGACAATCTGTTTCCAAACTTGATCACTACCCCACCACATCCTCACTCCTTACAAAAACACCCACACACAATTAATACAATTCTGATTACCAAAAAAATCTCAGGTGTGCAGACCCCAAACACACAATAGTTCTTTCATAAATTGGGTCTATAGGGCACAAGAAACACAACATGGGCGGGTGAAGAGTTAAATACAGGACTAGCCCTTTCCCATCTAACTACTCCCTACTGGACCTAACACTCCAAGAACCAAATAACTGCTGACCCCAGCACTAATCAAGAGAGAAAACCACATTGTTACATCCACCAAATATGAAAGTTGAATGTACGTCGAGCTGTGGGTAAGTGGAATTCAGTGGAGGAGGAGGAGCAGACCAAAAGCTAACCTCTGATCCAGGACCATTTCAAAGACCTGTGAACTTGTCTTCGTCGAGGGCTTTTTAAAAGTGTTATGTCTTTCCTTTAAACCACCAGTACCAGAGCACAAAATCCTTAGCCTTGTGGTTGACGTGAACACACGACATCCCAGTCAATTCTCAACTGCTAGAGCTGGAATCTGGTATTTTCCAGTGACAGAAGACAGAAAGCTGTTCCACAGCCTAGGAAGGGAGGTTCCGGAGAAACGAGGGGTGGCGGGGTGGGGGAGCTGAACAGAAACAAAGAGAGCAACAGGGATTTTCTAGAAGGCAAAATCAGCACAGCCAGCCAACAGGTTGCCCTTGTTGCAGAAGCCACAGACCCCAGTATATAATCAGCTTTGAATCTCTTCTTTCACCCCAAATCCCCAACCCTTAAGGTACTTAAGAACACCTTATGACTTTGGCCTCTGTCAACTTCCCTCTGCACAAGCAAAACTTATCTATGCACACCAAAAAAAAAAAAAAAAAAAAAAATCTGGGGAGAAAGAGGAAACTACAGAAGACCCTTATTACTTCAGTTTACTAACGTGGGTGGTGACGCGTCAAGAGCCCCATTTAGGAGTGAAAGGGAGGGGAGAAAAAGAAGAAACCACAGCGCTCTAAGCTCTACCGACGTCTCTCTCGGCAGAACAACTGTCAATGCTTTTAAAGGGCACGGCTTGTTCTTAGCCACAAAACACAGCGGCTGGCAGGGCTGGCGGCGACAGGCTGGTCACCCGGAAGCCGGCGGGGGCCTGGAAGGGGGCGCCTCGAAAACACAGACCTGACGGCAACGGCCCCAGATACGCCGCCCCTCCCTCCCTACGTTGAAGTCGCGGAGAATGCGACGCCGGTGAGGCAGGTGGAGGAGCCAGGGCAGGGCGGCCGCCAGCTGGCTTTCCTGGCCCAGCAAACACCAGCCGGGGGGGGGGGGGAAGGCTGAACAGTGGAGGCAAAGACAGCGCCGATGAAAGACAGACACGTTACCTTGTTCATCCCATTCCCCATGGTGACCGAATGCGAGCTCTTAAGACCTTTGGCAATGAGGTCGCAGGCTCCCTTAATGGCGTGTTGCAAACAGGAGGGGGAGGAGCAGGTGGGGCGGGCGGGGAGGAGGCGCTGGGGAGGAATTGCGGGCTCGCAGTTCTAACGACAACGACAACCGGGGAGGTCCGGGCGACTGGGCTCGCTACAGGGACCCCGGCACGGATGCGAGGGCTTTCCGCTCGTCGGCCGCGGACTTCCCGCCTCGAGCCGGGCACAGGCTACGGCGTCCGTGCCGGGAAACGGTCTCGCTTTGCCCGTGAACTCCCCGCACGCCCCTCCCCGGCCGGCTCCCTGGGGCTTGTAGTCGCGCCTCGGCGCCTCGCTGCGCGAACCAGCGCCCCTCCGCCGTCATGCGGGCAGAAGGAGCGCCACGGGGACTCCCGGCGGGGGCGCAGGGCCCCCAGGCGTCCGCGCGAGAGGAGGGGGCGCGGGCTGTCGCTACCCAGCGGCCAGGCCGCGGGGCCGAGAGCGCACGCGCCGCGCGAGCCGCCTGCGCGCTCCGGAGCCGGGCGGGGCGGGGGCGGTGCCGGGGGGGTTGCTCAGGCAACTCCCCGCCCCGGCCGTGGTGCGTCGCGAGGGCTGGCTCCCGGAAAGTCAGAGTTACCAAAACTCCCGCAGGCCTTTTCCCCTGGGGCGACTAGGGCAGTGGGGGCGGGGTGCTGTTACGAGCAGTCACCGCCCTGCCTTGACTGCTTCGGTGAGTCAGGTGCTAATCACCGCGGCTCCCCTGCCCGGGTTTTCTGAAGGCGACAGATTTAGGCCGGGGTCGGGGGATTCCTGTGGTCCTCCCCCACCCACGAAGACCGAGAAGGCTCACCCGGTGAGGAAAGGTGGGATCAGTTACTCATCTCTGGAATGACCCTACCTCCCTACCCTGGGGGAGGGAGCAGATGGCCGGATTTCAGACCTCATGCCATGGCTTTGGACGTCTAGTATGTTCCCTTCTTTAAATTATAAACTGACTCTGTTAGGCACTTGGGTATGTTGATACAATTACTTCTGGAAAGCCCCTCTCCTTGCTAAGCAGTATAGTAATGTCTGCATTATGATTCTGTCTGGAATGGAACACTTTCTAACCTGTAGCAGTTTTGAATATTCTATCATCCTTAATAAACTCGTCACTGGAGACAGAATCCTTGCGATAGAGGTTTCTCAGTTTCATTTTTATATCCTCATCAATGCTCTGTGCATACTAGGTGCTTAGTAAATATTTGTTAAATGGACACATGCGTCAATGTAATACAGCTGAGCTCACCCCTGCCCCCATGACCTCATTTCATCTACTCCTTACTCATCGAGTTGCAGCCACATTGGCTTTTTGTGTGTTCCTTGAACCTCCCAGGCTTCATCATGCTCTTGGGCCTTTGTGTAGGTTGTGCTCTCTATCTAGATATCTAGATATCTAGATATCTCAATCCCTAGCTCTTCGCATGTCCCCAATTGTCACCTCAAGGAGGCTTTTCCTGAACACCCAATCTAAATTAGAGTCACTATCGTGTTAACTGTATTATTTTCTTCATAGCACTTAACATTGTCATACTTATTTGCTTACTTTTTATCTGTCTCACTGGAAAGCAAAGTCCAGAGGAAACAGACCTTGCCTGTCTTATTCACTACTATAGTCACATAGTGTGGGGCAGTACCTGGCACAAGATAGGGGTTCGGTAAATATCTGTTGAATAAATTAATGAAGGTCCTATCCAGCAATCAATGAACTACTTCTATTTCCCTCCACTCTAATTGTGCCATTGTTGTAGTCAGTTCAAGAACACAACCAGTTTCTAAGTTGGTACTTGCCCATAAATGACAAACATCCAGTTTTTCTTCTGTCATTTGGAACATGTCCTTACTCATGCATTTCTTGTAAACTTATTTCTCTAGCTTAGATCGTCTGCTTAACAATCTCTCCGAGGCTCCAAACCTACCATGGCCATCTCCTAACAGACAAGATTGGCGCTCTGGCTTTCATTCAGTATGAGCCTGTAAGATCCACATGCCCATATTCTCAGTTTCAGATTTCAGATTCTCTATTTTTCTTTCATTTTGGGTTAAATGAGAAAAGTGGAGACCATTATTATAAGAAGCTGTGTCAGATTTTTAAAATTTATTCTTGTGTGTGTGGTGGGGAGGAGGGGGCCAGTTAGGATTCTCCATAAAAGGCTATCTCCCTGCACTCCCATCCTGTCCTAGAACCTAACTCCGTCATAACAGTAATTATCAATTTGTCATGTCTTGCATTTCTGTGACTGAAAAGGAAAAGGGAAAGTCTGATCCTGTTTGGCAACATGTCCTGGTATTCTCTCTTTTTAAAGCACACAACCTCAGAGCTGAAGCTCTCATGATGAACAGATGGCCTGCCCATTTCCAAGCTCCTTCCTTCCTTCTTTCTTTTATTCTCTGTAACTCCTGATTATGGAAAGAAGGAAGGAAACTCCTAGACAAAGCTGGCAAAGCTTCACATCTAAAGAAGAATCTATTATTTTCATTCTCTTACTCATAAAATAGTTTAAGGCATAATATGCCTAGTGGAATTTCACTCCATGTAAGATTTTTACTTTTACTTTCCTGCTTGCCATTTTTCTGTCTCTCAACTCACCCAATACTGCAAATTTTGACAATTCCCAAACAATTATTCTTCATGTGTGTACAGTGCGGAATGATCTATCAGTTATGTGAGCCAGCTGCTCCATACACATGTGGTTGAAGATAAACTGCTTAGTGTTATTATATTTAGTTAACAATTCTTTGAACTTTAAGGTAAGAGAGTGTAAAAGCCCACAAGTAGAAATGTAACCATTAGAGTCAGCCAGATCATTAGGGGTGTTATTGATAATTTCACAGAATTGAGATAAACTTCTGCCCAAGTGAGAAGTAGCGTTCCTTGGCCTTTTGAACATACTATAATCCAGAGATTCTCAAGCCCCAGTACTACTGACATATGGGGCTGGATAATTTTTGTTGTTGTGGGTCTGCTCTGTGCCTTATAGAATATTTTCTTGGCTTCTAGTACTACTTCCCAGTAATACTACCTCAGTGATGACAATCAGGAATGTCCCCAGCCCTTGGAGAGCCAAATGTACCTCCTGCCACTATTACATGTATAACGGAGCCACAGGGATGAGATCTTTTAGGGATGAAATCTCTCTTTCTCTCTGTCATTCTTTCCTTCTCTTTTTCTCACTTGATAACCAGTTAAGTCTACTCTGATAGATAATGTTAGTTCTCTGCAGAATTCTTAGGCCGCACTATCCAATAAGAACAAATTAAGAACAAGAAGTTAAAATGAGGAGCTAATCTAGCCAAAGCATGACTGAAAGTAAAAGAAAGGTAGAACCTAATGAATTGCATAAAAAAAAAAGGTGGAGTCTAGAACCACCAAAGCAAAAGCACGAGCATCTCCTGTTTCTCCAGAACTCTCTAGAAAGAAGGTACCGAGTTGACTGCTTCAGGTCATGCAGAGAAGTTCAACCCCGAGGATGGGGCCCTCAATAATCTCAGCCTTTAAAAGACCACCAATTTCCAGCTCTCCAAGAAGTCTTCTTATTATGAACTTGATTTCCTGTTCCAATTTCTCCTAATGAAGTATGGGGAGCTAAAAATCTCAAAGAGCAGGCATCTGGAGAATGTGGGGTCAGAAGAGCAAGAAGAATGGATATCTAGTTAGGTAAGCAGGGCAGAGAGAAGGTGTTAGAGAATCTGGGAGGAAGTGAATGGAAAATGCTAGCAGGCATGTGGTTGAGAGTCAGGAAAGTCTGCAAACATGTAGAATCTTTGGGAAGGTTGACAGAGGCAAGGCCAGTCTGGGAGGAATAGAGTTATTGAACAGATAATAGAACAAAATATTAGGCAAAGGGAAATAAGACAGAGCCCCAGTTCCTAAGAATTGGGTGGAAGGTGACACTATTTGCAGCCTACAGGTCATAACATGTATGTCTGTGTATTGTCAGTATACCTTCTTTCCAAAGTTGCAAGCTTCATTAAGGCAGGGCCATTTGTCATCAGTCTTAGTATACAGCACCTAAAATAGTTTGTACTACGTGGGGGAAATGTTCAGTTATTTGTTGATTAAGGAGAGAAAACACAACTGGGAGTTTGTTGCATTTATCCAGGTGTAGGGTTCACCAATAATTCATCTTTTATATGCCAGATGATCAATACTGCATCTACTTTTCTTTTCTAGAGCAATGCAATTTCCATATGAGATGGCTCTGTCATCTCAGAGTGATCAAAGTCCTATTGCCCTTTGTTTTTTAAACTGATGCAGTGCACCCTGGTGAGAGAGAGGGGATGGGAGGTGGCAAGGGGATAGAGAATCTTTGCATACGGTACTTTTATGTATTGTATTCTGCCCCTGGATTTGCAGCCATAGATGTAGTTGGCAGAGCCCAATACTTTCTGTAGCTCTGCCTTTGACATCATGTTGTTCTTTGAACTTTGGTTAAGAAATCATGAGTGGTTTATAAATATCCATCTTGTAGGTTGGCTATGTTTATTTTCCTTGTCTGGAATGATTTGACTTGACCTATGTACTTCCCTATTTTTGCCAAGGAAGGTCTATGAGGTAGCAAACAGGCCCTTTAAAACTTCATTGTTTAAAAAAAAACAAATGAACTTTTTTTTTATGGTCTATGATCTCAGCTCAAAACAGCTGCCAAAATCTGAACCACTAGTGTCTTTTTAGACTCAGTATGATAACATCTTTTTCATTTGGGTCTGACAGGACTGGTATAAAATACAATTTGGCCCTTGTTTTTTTACACTAACATACCTTAGACACCAAGAGACACACCCAGGAGCCCTTACCAGTTGCCTTCTATATAGTACCATGTTTGTGGTCTCCAAATCTTTATAAAACCCTACTCGAAGTGATCACATGGTTGGCAATCTAGTGGAGAGTGGGATAGTCCCTAAGTATCCCTTGATGGAGGATCCCATCGGTCTGTATTTACCATGCCTGCATGGCCAGCTGCTCTCTAAGAGGCACACTTCTGCTTCTTTAAATGCCTGCAAGGGCCAGGGGCAGCCCAGAATTGAAGACATAAGAGAAAATGGCAAGGGAAGTCCCAGCTCTGAGAAATGATTGGACGAAGGTAGCCCCTCTTAGAGAACATAATACCCAACTATTATATGTTCCTTTAGAGTTCTTCTCTAGTGAAGAGCTTTGTGTTGGTTAGTTTTGTTTGTTTTCACCCTTTTATTTAAAGCAGAAATTAAACTAGATTTGAAGACATTTAAAAATGTCTGGGTAGGGGTCTGCAAGGAGAAGGTGGTTTCCTCAGAGAATGGAATGTCCCAAGAGAAATTTCACTTGTGAGAGGGGAAGTCCATTTCATATGACATATGGTGTCATTATTTAACACTCTGTTGGGTTTTACATTTATTAATATTTATCATTATTTTGATTAATTATTTATCATTAAAACCCTGTGAATTATGAGAGAGCCATCATAAATAAAGTGCTTTTCAGGCTAGATAACAGACCAGGATCATTTCTTTCTTATACACAGCAGACCACTTGTATTTTCTTACTGGTATTCAGGAGACGACCTACTCCTGTCTAGACAAACCATCTTAACCAAAGCCACATAGTCTTATTCAAAGACTGGTACCCTTTAAATGCTAGTTGGCTTGTACTTTTGAGCTTCTCTTCAGATCCGTGCAAACAATGACTAACAAGAACACCTGCAAAGAGGATCAAGTGATTACAGCAAAAGGTATATTCACTTCACAGGAGGTTACATTTCACATTTCAAATACCCATTAACCTCTAAAAAGGGGCAAGAAAGTCTGAACCCAAAGCTTGCCCTGATCCACTGATGCATAACTTGCATACTGTACATACTTGAACAGTGTCTCAATCTAAAAACGTTTCTATTTGGGTCTCCCCCATTCTGCTCCAAAATACAAGGGAGTGCTTATTTTAACTCTCTGGTAATTGAAGTGTTCATGAAGATGCTTTTTCTCCTACCAAAGTCATAGTTTGTCTTGAAGGTGATATGAGATCTCTATCTCTACAGACAGAAAAACTGGTGACTTTTAAATGACAGTTGCCCCTCTTGCTTGTTAAGGTTTTGTCTGGAAGCCCAAAAGGATAGCAGGTGCATGGATGGGTAGAAAGATAGATATATAAGACAATGCATTTTAAAATATGTTCAATTTAAGATGATATTTTGCTTTAAAAATATCACTATTTTTGTTGCAGTCATAACAATTAAGCAAATGAGTCAGGACACTCTGCATTGTGGTTATTTTACTCAAGCCATTGTATGAAGCTTTTTTTTAGTATAGGTATCTGTTCTTTTTTCCTTGAGTAATAACCATTCTAGAACTTCTAAGTCAGTGTAATTGTTGATTCTGATTGCCAGGATTACACATCTAACTATCATAGATAGGGCTGAAGAAGCAAAATGTCTAAGAAAGAGGTCAGCAGAACTACTTTGAAAGAGACTATGCTCTCTTCTAGTTATCAATTAAGTGTAACAGCTTCACAGAATTAAGGTAATAATCCCTTAGCCCTGTTTACCTATATTCCCTAAAGAAATGTGGAGTTTATGTTGGCATCAGCCACTTTCTAGTCTTTTTAATTTTGTAGGATTTCTTATTTCTAAGATATTTAGTCACTGCATAAAAGGAAGGTTCTTTGCCTTCTTATGAAGCATCTATTATGTGTGATGATAGACTGTCCCAGTTTGGCCAGGATTTCCTTGATTTTAAAACTTTATTTTAAAACTCTGTGTCCCAGGAAGCCTGTCAATCCTGAACCATCCAGGACAGCATGTTACTCTAGAGCTAGTACAATGTTTGAGGGGAAATATACAACTTTTAAATTAGAAAAATACTTAATTATCATTTAAGCACCTTTCTTTTTATTTAAAAATAGTGTGAAATGTTGAAAAGGAGAAGATGCCTCTCATTATTGGTCAGAGCCAGGCAGTTTTCACCTGCCCTATACACAAAGTAGGGACTATTCTCTCCTAAAGGGTTATCATAGGCAATTGAGACTTTCCAAAAGGAAAATATTGGCTGAAGAAACTTCAATGTCAATATTTTTTTTAGGAGAAAAATATAATTTGCTTTGTCTCCAAAAAAGTCATAGTTGAATATTCTTCCTAGAAACTATCTCAGAATAACCATGAAAGCCTAATAGATTTTTCTCATAATATTAAATTGAAGAGATCATAATGCTTGAGAGTGAGTACTTATTTAAAAGGACATAGACAGTCTCCTAAGCGTAATTAGATTTTATAAAGTGGAGGGTTTGGGTACTCAAATACATTAATTAATCATCATCTTCCTCATCATAAATCCACTCACTGCCTACTGACCCTTAGCTTAGTTACTACTCTCCAGGTAACATGGTCTTGGATGTCCTTGTACACATTCCCCATCTCCAAGCATTGAGGTGGCTTTTTTATTCATTCAATCAATATTTATTGAAAGCTTATTATGTTCTGGGCAATGTTCCAGAAGAAGCTGAAGATACAGAAATAAAAACAAAACTTCCCCCACATGTCATTGGTAAAGAGGGACTTATACATAAATAATTTCTATGTAATATGGTATACTCTGAGTTTGTAAAACTTGTCAGTGGTAAAGAGGGACTTATACATAAATAATTTCCATGTAATATGGTATACTCTGAGTTTGTAAAACTTGCTTTGGAAGGTTAGAGTAGGGCACTCTTAGAACTATCTCAGCTGGTTCTTCCATTCTATAAAAATAGGCATCCTTATATTTCTGTATTTCTAGTATGCAAGTTCTTTTCAAACACACACACTGTGTGTTTGAAGGACAATTTTGGTTTTTAGAACCAGGAACATAAGACTGACCTGTCTTAATACCACATTTTGAAACTCTTGGTTCATAAAGTATCATTTCTATAAGGGTGGTGATGTAGGAAATAATACATGTACTTTATGCCTAGACATAATAAGGGTGGTGCCAGAATGTGCTCTTGCTTGTAAGCCAAAGGGATTTTCATGGCTTCCTATCTCTTACAATCCCTACCCACTCTCCTTGCCATTTATGGGATTCTCACAGATACCATTTTCAAGGGAAGCTTTGAACTTTAGAGACACTGCAAATAAATACAAATGAATACATGCATATGTATATTTGTGTATATACATGTATGTGTATGTATATATACATATATACACATACATCTATGTATACATATACATACACATATATCTACGTATACATATACATATACATGCATATACACATATATTATACATATATACATATATATGTGTGTATATATACATATATATATGTATATATACATGTTTATTTGGAAGATCAAGCTGACATTAGTACTGAAGGTAGAAGAGATGGGTAACAGTGAGATCCACTAGGAAGCTATTTTCATAGTCTAGAAGTGATGTATTCAGCATCTAAATAAGTGAGACTGGAAAGAGGGTAATAGAGGGAACATGGGGGAAAGGGAGCATTAGTCAATGATTAAATTGTACCACAAACATTGAACACCTACTATACACCAGATACCAGGCGAAGTCTTAAAGATACTAAAGTAAAAAGGCATGGTTTTCATCCCCAAGGAACTTGTAGTTTCATGAAGTCAGACAGTTGCCATACTGTATGCTAAGCATCGGGGACAGGAGAGAGAAGTGGCTAAGGGAACTCACAGAGAAGGTACTATACCAGTATCTCAGCAGGAAACTAAATTCAGTCAGATAGTTCAGGTCACTGAAATGAGGAATTACCTCATGAAAGGTGTGTTAGGATTGGAAAACCCAAAGAAACTGCTGACCAGCAGGAAACTACTATAGTGGGAATTTGTTGCCATCCCTAGGCCTGAAGTGGGTAGAGGAAGAATAGATTAATTGGAGCCCACTAGAAGCTGAAGCTATGGCAGTGGGCCATCTTACTGGAGCTGTAGTTGGGAAGTATTATGGGTTTAATCATGTCCCCCAAAATTCATATGTTGTAGTCCTAACCCCCAATATCTAAGAGCATGACTGTATTTGTAGGTAGGGTCTTTTCAGAGATCATTAAGGTAAAATTAAGTCATTGGGGTGGACAGCAACCTGACTTGTGTCCTTATAAAAAGAAAGAGAAAATTAGGATACAGATAGAGGGAAGACACAGGGAAAAGACACAAGTCAAGGAGAGAGGCCTCAGAAAAAAACAACCTTGCTGATACTTTTGCCTTGAACTTCCAGTTTCCAGAACTGTTAGACAATAATTTTCTGTTGTTTAAAGAAATAATAGATGTTATTGGCCCAGTCTGTGGTACTTTGTTACAGCAGTAGCCCTAGCAAACTCTGGCAGTGCTGCCACTGCCAGAAACATGATGTGATCACAGAGGCCATGGGAAAGAGATGCTCTGCCTTTCTCACCAACTGCCCTCTGTTCTCATTCAAAAGCCAAACCCACTTGGAAGCCAGAAAAGTTGCCCAAGTGATATATTTCATATCTGTAGTCTCCCAGTGCACTGAGAGGATGAAGAATGATAAGAGTGGATTCAGGAAGGCAAGTATTAAGATATCTCATGAAGTCTTGAGAAATCAAGAAAGCTACATGGAGGATATGACTCTTGAATTGAATCTAGAATACTGAATTAATATAATATAAATAAAGCACTCAGAATCCTACTTAGGCCATAATAAGAGCTATATATGGTATTGTTATTTTCACTACTAAACCCCTGTTTAATTATTATTTCTATTTCTTAATAGCAATCTTGGAAGGTCGATCTTAATGTCCCCTTTTTACAGATAAGAAAATTAGGTTCAAAGAGGTTGTTCAAATGGCTAAGCCAGCTTTCACACTCAGGCCTGCCTGGCTCAAAAGCCACCAGTTCAGTTTGCATTCCAGAGAGTATAGTCATCAGCCAGATGGTAAAGCCTGGATAAAGGATAGTTTCAAAAGAGGATGTTGTAGACACAAAGGCAAAAGAATTTTGGCAAGAGAAACTGTCATATGTTCAGGGATATAAAGTGGTTTACCAAGGTGGGAATATAGAATGCAAAGAGGAGAAAGGCAAGACATGAGTAGAAAAGAGGCAGAACCAGATGAAAAAAATCCTCATATACCGTGCCAAAATGTTTGGACTCCTTGTCAAAGAATTGGGGAGTTTTGAAGGATTTTTATTTTATTTACTAAATTATTTATTGGGGTGACATTGGCTAATATCATTATATAGGTTTCAAGTGTACATACATCCTCTTTTTTTTTTAATGTCTAAAGCACCTGGTTTTCCTAGACGGTCTCCCATCCAAGTACTAACAAGGCCAGACAGGATCAGGCATTTTCAGGGGGGCATGGCCATAGACTCTATAATACATCATCTGCATATTGCATTGTGTGGTCACCATCCAAAATCAAATATCCTTTCATCATCATGTAGTTGATGAGCATTTTGAGGGCCTTGCAGAAAATGTCATATTCTAGGTGAGACTGAAGGTGGGGAAATCTTAAAAAGTCTTTGCAGAAATCTAGGTGAAAAATAATAAAGGCCTTAAATAAAGATTGGCAGTGAGGATGGAGGAAAGAAAGCTGGTTGAGGGAAAGGGATAAGAAAGAATTCATAGGACTTGAAGACTAATTGAACATAGGAAGTGGGAAGGAGAGAAAAAAAAAGGGTTACTCCTGGATTCCTAGCTTAAGAAACGGCATTCACAAAGTCTGGAAACATAGGAAGAGGAACAGGATTGTTGGGAAAATGATGGTTGCTGTCTGGACATGCTGAGCTTCAGATGCCTCTGGATTATCCAAGAAGAAAATATAGAGCCAAGTACACAAGAAAATACAGAAAACCCAATGCTGACAATTTTTGTTAAGTATCTTGTAGTTAAGTATATTGTTAAGTTACAATATATTGATTGTTCTAAAAAGGATAGTTTTTTCTGCATTTGTTATGAAAATTAAGCAAATACTGTCATGATTAGGTCATAGTTATAAGCATGTTATTTTAATAATTTTTTAGACAAGCAGTTATTGAGTTCTAATTTTACATGAAGTGCTAAAATAGGCATTAGGAGATGGGAAGGTAACAACAAAAGATAAATAAGACAGAGTCTTCCAGGAAGAGCTGATGGAGTACCAAAAATAAAACAAAGGAGTATCCCAAAGAAGATAAAATTACTGAGTGTGGAATAAATGTGGTCATAGTATATCTCAAATTTCCCAACTGAACACTGGTATAATGATATGATTTGTAAATCATATTTCAGTCATGTTGTCAGCAATAAAAAATAATATTGAGCATAAAGGCCAGAAAAAGGCAACAGCTCTTAAATCCACCTGGTAGAGCAAAATATGTATGTCATGCAATCTGTCTCTTTTTAGTGTATCATTTTAAATTAGATCAGACAGGCAACAAATAATGAGAAAGTTGATGCAATGCCAAAATTTATAAAGATAATAAAAAATGACTATGTATGCTAAATAAGTTGACTCCAAAGATGGTTTTATGTGATCTCAATATGAAATTATTTATTTTATCATCAACCTCAACTTCGGTGGTTTGGTAGTTCTGACAAACAAATAGGATCAGCAGATAGCCCTTTGGAACCAAGTAGTATAAAAGAGAGACAATCTTATTGAAAGACGACTCTCAATCTTTCAAAAAATCCTTACAAAAATATCTGTGTTATTATATTGTTGGTCAAATAATCATCCTAATATATATTTAGGTAACAAAGATAAGGCACTATGCATTTTCTTTGTTGCAATAGGAAAAAACTTAAACACTTTGTAAGGCTAATTAAAGAAGACTCCAATGCACATATTTAAAGTTCCATTTTATTATGTTTTAACTGAAATCTCAATAATGAAACAGAAAGACAAGGAATCCTAAACATACAGAAAACAGTGAGTATTGCTTCCACTCTAACAAGTAAAATCTAGATAAACTATATACTTATAACCTTTCTCAAACTCATCAGAGACTCAAGGTTATAGATTAACTAAATAGATCCAAATTCGAGGAAGGGCAGGCCCTGTCAAAGATAGATAGGATGTGAGCACTTGCCCGCCAGTGGTAGAACATGGCAGAAAAAGAAGCTGAGTTCCACATAAGGAGGTAAGAGCTAAACATTTTAACATATTGTTAGAAGCCAAGTGTGAGCTAGTGTGAGAGGAGAATTTGTACACATTTACAGACTCTTCTCCACAGACTTTTACCAGATTGTCATTGACAAGATTGAGGGGTTGAAAGGAAGGAAATTGGAGAGAGCCTCTTGTGGTGGTGTTGGCATGGAGAAGAGGAGTGCTGTCACTTCAGGAAAATGAGTCCCATTTTCCCCTTATGGAATTAATGCTTTAAGTCACTGGGACAGGGGCAAGAAATACTTTCAGTTCTAGGACACAGGTGAATATGCATTGTGTTGAGGAAAAAGTTAAAAGAAAAAAACCCTTCACAGATATATATTCCAATTATTTGACAAAGAAATAGTAACAAAAAAGTAGTACTAAGTCTTCCAGAAAATAAAGAGAGAACACTTCTCAAAACATTCTGTGAAGCCAGCATTGCCTTGGTACCAAAACCAGACAAAGACAATACAAAAAAAGAAAACTACAGGCCAATTTTATAATGAATATAATTATGAAAAATCCTGAACAAAATATTAACAAATCAAATTCACTGATGTTTGAAAAGGACCAAGTGAGATTCAACATGAATGCAATGTTGATTCAATATTAGAGAATAAAACAATGTAATTCACCATGTCAATAGACCATCTTGATAGATCTATATTTTTAAAATAAAATCCAACAACCATTTATGATAAAACTCACAGCAAACCAGGAATACAAAGAAAATTCCTCAACCTGAGAAAGGGTATCAATTAAAAACCTACTGCTAACATCATACTTAATGGTGAAAAACTAAATGTATTTCTTTAAGATCAGGAATAAGGCGGGCATGTTGTGTGGAGAAAGATGGTTGTAGTCAGGTTCCCTCCCAACACTCTTAGCAGCTAAATTCCAAGCCAAAGTGACTCAGCTATTCTCCCCTTATGCGCAGCCATGTGCTGGGTACGCATGCCTGGGCTTCCATTATCTGGCATTGTGCCATTATTGTTTAACCTGCAAATAAAAGACGTTCCCATGTGAGGCTGCCTATGCCCTGCTGGATAATGCTGCTGCCCTGCACAGCTGGCTGTGCTCTTGATGAAATGAAGAGCAATATCGCAGTTGCCTACAGCTCCTGCAGTTTTTTCCAACTGCCCAGGCCTCGTACCCCTTTACCTTGGAACCTCAAATCTGCAGCAACACATTTTCATTCTCACCAATCCTAATCAGCATCATACTAAAGATACTAACAAATGCAGTAAGGAAAGGGTGGAGTGGGGAGGAATACAGATTGAAAATAAATAAATAAAACTGTCTCTGCAGATGACATGATTACCTACATAGAAAAATCTCGAATATATAAAGAATTGCTACAACTAGTAAGTAAATTTAATAAGGCCACAGAAAACAAAATAAATACAAAATATTGATTAGATTTTTTATAAAATAGCAATAAAGAGTGAACATTAAAAATTTTAAAAATAGTACCATTTATAATAGCACTAATAAACAAGAAATACTTAGATGTAAAATTAATAAAATATATGCAAGATCTGTGTGTTTAAACAAAACACTGATGAGAGAAATTAAACAATACCTCAATAAATAGAGAAGTATACTATGTTTATGAATTGAAAGGCTTAATATTGTTAAATATTGTTAAAATTTCCCAAGTTGATCTATAGATTCATAACAACCCCATTTATAATTTCTGAAGATTTCTTTGTAGAAAAATCAGTAAGCTGGTTCTGAAATTTATATGGAAAAGCAAGGGATCTAGAATTGTAAACAATAAATTTTGTTATGGTTTAAGCACATTTAGATAATGTGTGTGTGTGTGTGTGTGTGTGTGTGTGTGTGTGTGTGTGTGTGTTTCAGTTGAAAACATTTTAAGCAATTAGAAAACTACTGTTTTGGCAACAATGTTCTTTAATGATGAATGAATGTAAAATGAAATAGCCTTGTTGAATCAGGATGATAAAGTTCATTGAAGGTACTTGAAATATTTACTTAAAAATATGTTCTTCAGGTAGATGGGGGAAGGTGGTGGATTAGGTAAAAGCATGATTTGTCTCCTCCGACGTCTGCATTGAAATTATAACCAAATTATAAAATAATCAACGTAGAGTTGATTATCACCTGAAGTTCAGCTGATCATAACACCTATCTGATAATATTAAGGATCCACATGGAAGCCAGTAGGAGGGGCAAAGTTATATATCAGGCTGGATCCAACCCGCAGGTGGTGGAGGATCACCAGGAGGGAGAGAAAGGCTACAGAGGCTCTCCTGAAGGAAAGGGGGTTCTTCGTCTCATCAGGGGGCTCTCCAGCCTAGGGTCCCAGCCCAGAGAAGAAGAGATTCCAATAACTCTGACTGTAGAAACCGGAGGGGATTCCAGCCATCTGGGTAAGATGGAAGGAGACTAAATCCCTAGATGTCCCTTTGAAGAACCCACACACAAGTTTTCTGACTTGCAGTCACTCACCCAGGACACTGAAGGTGGGTCAGAGGCTTGTGTGGGATTTATTCCGAGAAAGTCTGCATTACCTGGTGCCAGAATCAGGGTTAGAAGGACAGCCACCATTGTGCCTTAGTCCACCCTACAGGGTAATCTACAGACCATGTCAGCTTAACTGTGCAGACCCCTCCCACAATGCCATTAGGAAGCCCTGGTAGGAGGGGATCAGCCCGCCCCTCTTAACCTGCAAATTGCCTGGGGCATTTGTTGCCAGATGGCTGCCAAGCCCTACTCCAATTCAGGGACAAGCATTCCCAGTGGGTGGCCAGTGCTGTGAGCCACATTTCCATTTCCAATGGGTGACTGGCATTGCGAGCCACATTTCAGGGATAGGGTCAGGCAGATCACTGCTGCCAACATGAACTTGGACAAATATCAGGGTCCTGTGGGTCAGTCCTGGACAGTAGCTGGTCTTGCTGTGATCTAGGACTTAGGCAGGAACTCATGAACTGTTACCAAAGTTGCAGCAAGACTGAGGCTACCTGCAAGAGTTGCAATATTGTGTATGGGGAGTTCAGGGGGTCTGTGGGATCACTCCAGATGGCAGTTGGCCTCACTGTGATCTGTGACTACAGCGGAATGCCCAATCACAGAAGTTGCAGCAAAACTGAGGCTACTTTGATTTGACTGCCATTGTCTCTCTGAGACCTCTCCCCAGCTGACCCACAAATTACCCTAGATGCCCCAATGACAGTGAACTGCCACAGCCCTGTCCCTCCCCTCCCCTGAAGTACCAACCAACACAGGCAACAAACTTTGACTGGCATAGTGTGGACACTGCACAGAAATCAACAGCAGGCAGAACTTTGCTGCCTGTAGGAATTGCAATATTGTGTCTAGGGAGTGTAGGGTTCTGAGGACTAACTTTGTCTCCCTGAGATCCCACTTCACCCAAGTCACAAAGTGCCTGAAGCCCATTGATAGGCAGCCTCCCGTGCCCTGTTTGACTCTGGGGTTGTGTAGTCAATGCAGGCAACAGATCTTGGCTAGCGCAGTGAGCACATTTTGAGGAAAACAGTTGTGGACAGAACACTGTTGCCTAAACAAGCTGCAATATCTCTTGTGGGGGTTGCAAGGGTCTGTATTGGCCTGATGGCCTTTGACTCCCTGAGCTCTTGCCCTATCTAATGTACAAAGTGCCTGCTGCACATTGATAGGCAGCTGCCCCTGCCCTAAGGTGGCGCATTTCCCAAGGGTGGGCAGCAGCTGTCCTTGCTACAAGTGGAAACTTGTATAGGGAACCACAAAGACAGCATTGGCAAGTAAATTGACATGACAGTGTCAGAGAGAAATTTACCCAGTAGATCTAGGAGACTCCTAGGGTCCCTGTACCTCCCAACACACATATCAGCCAGAGGCTCATCCAGTTTTAGAGACTTATTGGCAACTGACAGGCAGTGTCAGGCCTTGAGGAGCACTGGTCCCTCTGCTAAACTGCCATAGGTCAGGGATGGGGGATATCCTACCACTGTCTACAGCATTGTCTCTTCCACTTACCAGCATTAGATCCAGCATAAGAAACAACCATCTGTGATAGCTTTGTAGTTTTTACCGGGTAGCCCTGAGCAATCAAAAGCAGTAGCTAACTTTGGCTTATGGGGAAGCTCCTTCCAAGGGGCCACAAACCAGTGCATCTGGGGGCTCGCACCACACTAAAATGGAGTAACTCCTGACTATTCCTATTACTGATACACACAAAAGGTGGTTGCAATAAGTACACAAGACTGTTAGGGCAAATCTCACTCAGTGGGGTCAGGCCCTACACAACTCTTACCCTGTGGGTGCAGCCAATTCCCACAATTAGCCTGAGCATTAATCCTATCCACTAATCTATTAACAACAGTAAAGGCTTGGTAACAACAGAAGATCACACATAACCCACACAAAGATCACATTCAGAGCTGCTGGCATAAGGGATCAGGGAGAGAGTGCCACTGGGCCACATAGGACACCTTCCACATTAGGCCATCTGGCCAAGGCTGAGAGATGAAACATATATTCCTGACACATAGAAATGAACACAGAGAGGCTAATGAAATGAGAAAACAAAGAAACATGCCACAAATAAAACAACAGGAGAAAACTCCAGAAAATAAGCTAAATGAAATGGAGGCAAACAACCAACCAGATACAGAGTTCAAAATAATGGTTATAAGGATGCTCAGTAAACTTGGGGGGAGAGTAGATAGCACAATGAGAACCTCAACAGAGAGATAGTAAGCATAAAAAAGGACATTAGAAACCATAAAAAAACAGACAGAAATGAGAAATACAATAACTGAAATTAATACACTAGAAGGATTCAACAGTAGATTGAACAAAGTAGAAGATCAAATCAGGGAATTGGAACAAGGTAGCAGAATACACACAATCAGAACAACACAAAAAAAATAATTTAAAAAATTAGGATAGTTTAAGAGACCTCTGGGACAACATGAAGCATAAAATTATCCAGATCATAGCAGTACCTGAAGAGGAAGAGAGAGCAAAAGATTGAGAATCTATTTGAAGGAATAATGATAGAAAACTTCCCTAACCTGGCAAAGGAATAAGACATACAAGTTCAGGAAACACAAAGAGTCCCAAACAAGAGGAATTCAAACAGACCTACAGAAAGACACATCATAATTAAACTGCCAACAGTCAAAGACAAAAAGAAAATAAAAAAGGCAGCAAGAGAAAGGCAGCTAGTTACTTACAAGGGTACCCCCATAATAATGTCTGCTGACTTTTCAATGGAAGCTTTACAGGCCAGAAGAAAATGGCAAGAATTATTCAAAGTTATGAAAAACAAGAATCTACAACTACAAATTTTCTACCCAACAAGGCTTTTGATTAAAATAGAAGGTGAGATAAAGAGCTTCCCAGACAGGGAAAAGCTTAAGGAATTCATTACCAACAATCCAGCATTACAAGAAATGTTAAAAAATCTTCTGTGAAAAGAGAAGGGGTAAAAAAGAAAATAGAAATAACAAATGAGAATAATAAAATGGCAGTAATAACGTACCTATCAACAATCACTTTAAATATAATAGATTAAATGCTTCAATCAAAAGACAGGGTAATCTAATGGATAAGAAAAAAAGGGACCCACTTCAAACAACACTCCACACTGAAAGTAAAGAGATGGAAAAAGGTATTTCACGCAAATAAAAATGAAAAACAACAACAACAACAAAAACTGGGTAGACTATATCAGATAAAATAGACTTTAAAACAAAGGCTATAATAAGAGATATAAAAGGGCATTACATAATGATAAAAGGATCAATAAAGCAAGAGGACCTAACCCTAGTTAACATATATACACCCAACATAGGAGCACCTACATACGTAAAGCAATTATTGACTGACATAAAAGGAGAAATTAACAGTAATACACTCATAGTAGGAGACTTTAACATCCCATTGACACCAATGGACAGATCCTCTAGGCAAAGAATCAACAAGGAAACATTAGGCCTAAAAGACACACTAGAATAAATGGATTTAATAGATGTTTTCAAAGCATTTTACTCCAAAGCAACACTTCTTTTCAAGTGCACATGAAACATTTTCCAGAATAGGCCACATATTAGGACACAAAACTAGTCTCGATAAATTTAAGAAGATTGAAATTATAACAATCGTCTTTGATCACAAAGGTATGAAACAAAAAATAAACTACAAAAAAACCCCAAAACTAGAAAATACACAAACCCATAGAGGCTAAAATAAATAACATGCTACTAAACAAAGAATGGATTATCAATGAGATCAAGAAAGAAATCAAGATACCTAGAGAGAAATGAAAATGAAGACATGATGACTCAAAATCTAAGAGATAAATTTATAGAAATACAAACCTAACTCAAGAAATAAGAAACAGCTCAAATAAACAATCTAACCTTACACTTTAAAGAACTAGAAAAAGAATAGCAAACAAAGCCCAAAGTGAATAGAAGAAAGGAATAATAAAGATCAGAGTGGAAATAAACAAAATGGAATCTAGAAAAACAATACAAAAGATTAACAAAACCAAGAACTGGTTCTTTGAAAGGATAAACAAAATTGACAGACCTTTACCCAGAGTCATCAAATAAAATAGAGAGGACTCAAATAAATAAAATCAAAAATGAAAAAAAGAGAAATAACTATGGACTCCACAGAAATACAATGGATTATAAGAAAATACTACAAGCAATTATATGCCAACAACTTGGACAATATGGAAGAAATGGACACATTTCTAGAAACATAAAAATTTCCAAGACTGAGTGAAAAAGAAATAGAAAATCTAAACCTAACAATTAGCACCAATGAAATAGAATCAGTAATCAACAACCTCTCAAAAAACAAAAGTCTTGGACCAGATGGCTTCAGAGGTAAATTTTACCAAACATTCAAAGAAGAATTAACACCTATTTTTCTCAAACTTTTACAAAAAATTCAAGAAGAGGGAAGACTCTGTAACTTCTTTTGTGAGGCCATTATTACCTTGATTCCAAAACTAGACAAAGACATTACAAAAAAATGAAAATTACAGGTCAATATCTCTTATGAACATTGCAAAAATCCTCAACAAAATATTAGCAAACTGGATTCAGCAATATCTTAAAAATGATCACATCGTGATCAAGTTGGATTTATTCCTGGCACGCAAGGTTGGTACGATGTTCGTAAATCAATTAATGTGATACATCATATTAACAAATCGAAAGATAAAAACCATATGATCACATCAATAGAGGCAGAAAAAGCATTCAACAAAATCTAGCATCCATTAAAGATTAAAATTGTCAGCAAAGTGAGAAGAGAGGAAACATACCTCAGCATAATAAAGACCATACGTGACAAGCCTATAGCTAACATTACACTCAATGTGAAAAGGCTAAAAGCATTTCTTTAAGATCAGGAAGAAGACAAAGATGCCCACTTTCACCACTCCTCTCCCTCCAACATCATATTGGAAGTTTTAGCAGCAGCAATTAAACAAGAAAGAGAAATAAAAGGCATTCGAATTAGAAAGGAAGAAAAAAAGCTCTCATTATTTGCCAATGACATGATACTATATATAGAGAACCCTAAAGATTTCCCCAAAAAACTGTTAGAACTGATCAATAAATTTAGTAAAGTAGCAGGTTACAAAATAAATATTCAGAAGTCAGTGGCACTTTTATACACCAATGACAAATTTCAGAAAGAGAAATTAAGAAAACAATCCCATTTACAATTGCATCAAAAACAATAAAATACCTGGGAATCAAAATTAACTAAGAAGGTAAAAAAAACAGCTTTCAGAAAATTATGTCATTGTAAAAAGAAATAAAAGAAAATACAAATAAATGGAAGTAGATACCGTGCTCATGGGTAGGAAGAATTAACATCATTAAAATGACCATACTACCCAAAGAAATTGATAGATTCAATACAATCCTTATGAAAATATCAATGGCATTTTTCAGAGAGCTAGAACAAAAATCCTAAAATTTATATGAAACCATTAAAGCCACAGCAATCTTGAGAATGAAAAACAAAGTTGGAGGTATCACACTACCTGATATCAAACTATATTACAAGGCTACAGTAATCAAAACAGCATGGTACTGGCATAAAAATAGACATGTTTACCAATGGAACAAAATAGAGAGCCTAGAAATAAACCCACACCTATACACTCACTTAATATATGACAAAAGAGGCAAGAATATACAATGAGGTAAAGCTAGTTTCTTCAATAAATGGTGCTGGGAAAATTGGACAGATACATAAAAAATGAAACTGGACCATCTTACACCATATACAAGAAAGGACTCAATAAGAATTAAAAACTTAAATGTAAGACCTGAAATCATAAAACATCTGGAAGAAAACATAGGCAGTAAACTATGTTAACCATAATTTCTTTTGAATATATATCTTCAGGCAAGGGAAACAAACAAACAAAAAATTAACAACTGGAACTACATCAAACTAAAAAGTTTTTGTACAGCAAAGGAAACCATCAACAAAACAAAAAGACAACCAACTGATTGGGAGAAGATATTCACTAATGATACATCTGATGAGAGGTTAATAACCAAAATATATAAAGAACTCATACAGATTCAAACTAAAAAAACAAACAAACAAACAAAAAACAATGCAATTAAAAAATGGGCAGAAGATCTGAACAGATACTTTTCCAAAGAATAAATACAGATGGCCAATAGACATATGAAAAAGGCTCAAGGTCACTAATGATCAGAGAAATGCAAATTAAAACTGCAATGAGATATCACCTCTCACCTGTCAGAATGGCTATCATCAATAAATCAAAGTAGGTGTCCGCGAGGATGAGAAGACATTGTTGGCAAGACTATAAATTGGCACAGTCACTATAAAAACAGTATGGAGTTTTCTCGAAAAATTAAAAATAAATCTACCTTTTGACCCAGCAATCGCACTTCTGGGTATTTATCCAAAGAAAACCAGAGCAATAATTCATAAAGAGCTATGCATCCCAATATTCATGGCAACACAATTTACAATAGCCAAGATACGGAAGCAACCTAAATGTACATCAACAGATAATTGGATAAAGAAGTTATGGTTCATATATACAATGTAATGTTACTCAGTCATTAAATAAAATGAAATCCTACCATTTGCAATGACATGGATGGACCTATAGGTTATTATGCTCAGTGAAGTAAGTCAGAGAAAGATAAATACCATATGATTTTATTAATATGTGGAATCTAAGGTATAAAAAAACAAACTAATAGAAAATAGAATTATAAATATAGAGGACAATCTGGTGATGGCCAGAGGTGAGGGGTTTAGAGGGCTGAGAGAATGGAGTGAAGGGTTAAAGAAGTACAAATTAGTAGTTGATAGATGGTCATGGAGATGGGAGCAAGGCATAGGAAATGCAGTTAGTATGAATGTATTGTCTAGATAGAGAACCAGAGGAGAGAAAGAGCAATTGAGAGAAAGAGCAATTAGGGAGATAATTGTATAAAGTATATAAATATCTAACTAATGTACTATATACTTGAAACTAATAAAATAAAATTTAAAAAATAATCTATATTTCTATACACTAACAATAAACTATCAACAAGAAAAATTAAGAAAACAATCTCATTTTCAAGTGCATCACAAAGATTAAAATACCTAGGAATAAATTTAACCAAGGAGGTGAAAGACCTGTACACTGATAACTATAAGACATTAATGAAAGAAATTGAAGACACAAATAAATGGAATTATATTGTATTCTCATGAATTAGAAGAATTAATATTGTTAAAAAGTCCCTACTACCCAAAGCAATTTACATATTTAATACAATGCCTATTAAAATTTCAATGGCATTTTGTACAGAAATAGAACTAATCCTTGAATTTGTGTGGAACTACAAAGATCCCAAATAGCTAAGGTAATCTTAAGAAAGAAGAACAAAGCTGGAGGCATCACACTTCCTGTTTTAAACTATATTACAAAACTATAGTAATCAAAAAGCATGATATTGGCATAAAAACAGACACATAGATCAATGGAACAGAATAGAGAGCCCTGAAATATATCCATATATATGCAGTTAATTAACTTATGACCAAAAAAGCCAAGAATATACAATGGAAAAAAGTCTCTTCAATAAATGGTGTTGAGAAAACTAAACAGCTACATGCAAAAGAATGAAACTAAACCCCTATCTTAGATCATACACAAAAATAAACTCAAAAGTGATTATAAGTATAGTAGTGAGTGCATGTGGGGGAAATGAGTGAAGGTGTACTTAATATAAAACCTAAAACCACAAAACTCTAGAAAAAAACATTGAGCATAAGCTCTTTGACATCAGTCTTCACAACAACTTTTTGTATTTGACACCAAAAGCAAAGGCAGCAAAAACAAACAAGTGGAACTACATCAAATTAAAGAGATTCTGTAAATTAAAGGAAACCATCAACAAAATTAAAAAGCAACTTACAGAGGAGAGAAGATCAACACACAAATTTTGTGAATTCCAGAAGAAGAGCAATAACAAGGAGCAGAGAAATATTTGAAGTAATAATGGCTAAAAACATCCCAAATTTGAAGCAACATATGAATCTACAAACCCAAGAAGCTTACCAACTTCAACAAGTATAAATTCAAAGAGACCACACCAGGACAACTTATAATAAAATTGTTAAAAGCCATAATCAAAGAAAGAACCTTGAAAGTAGTAAGAAAAAAGTTATTTATTACATACAAGACACCTGCAATAAAATTATCAGCTTGTTTCACCAGAAACCTTGGAGATCAGAAAGCAATGGGTTGAGAGTTTCAAAGTGTAGAAGAAAGAAAACTGTCAACTGAGAATTCTATATTTAGCAAAACTCTTTTTAAAAAATGAGAAAGAAATTAAGACATTCCCAGATAAACAAAAACTGAGGGAATTCATTAGCACTAAAGCTCCCTGAAAGAAATACTGAAGAAAATCTTACAGGTTAAAATGAAAGAATGCTAGATTGGAATTCAAAGCCATGTGAAAAAATAAAAATATCCAATAAAAGTAAACACATGGACAATTATAAAAACTTGTGCTATTACAATTTTGATTTGTAACTCCACTTTTTATTCTCTACAAGTTTTAAAAGAAAATACATAGGGAGACAATTAATAATCATTGTTTTGGGGGCACACAATATATAGATACATAATTGGTGACATTAGTATACTAAAATAGGATGAGGACAAAGCTGTACAGGGGCAGAGATTTTCTATGCTGTTGAACTCAAGCTGTTATACATTCAAATTAGAATGTTAATAGCTTCAGGTTGTTAAATTTAATCCCCAGGGTAACCACAAAGAAACAGCTATAGTGTATACATAGAAAAAAATGATAAAATAATAAAAATATTTAAATTAAACACAAAATAATACAGTAATTCAGGAAATGAAAGACAAATAAAACTATAAACTCTAGAGAAAATAAACAGCTAAGTGGCAGAAGCAAGTCCCTCCTTATCAGTAAACATTTTAAATGTAAATTAAACTTTGAAATGAAAAGACAGAGACTGGCAGAATGGATTTTAAAAAATTATCCAACAAAATCTGTCTACAAAAGATTCACTTTAGATTCAAAGACAAAGAGGGTTCAAAGTGTAAGAATGGAAAAAGATATTTTGTGTAAATAGTAATCAAGAGAGATGGAGACTATATATTAATATACAAAATAGGCTTAAATAAAAAAAGTCTATAAGGGACAAAAAGGATGTTATATATTAATAAGTTTCAATACACCAAGATGATAAATAATTGTAAACATTTACACACTGAACAACAGATCCTCAAAACATATATGAGGCAAAACTGACAGAATTGAAAGGAGATATAAACAGTTCTAGAATAATATTGGAGATTTTAAACCCCCACTCTCAGTAATGGATAGAGTAACCAGACAGAGGATAAGTAAAACAAAAATAGGCCTTGAATAACACAATAAACTAACTAAATTTAACAGACATACTACTAACAGAATATTCTACTCAACAACAATGGAAAACACATTCTTCTCAAGTGCACATGGGACATAATCTAGGATAAAACATGTTAAGCTACAAAACTAGTCTCTACAGATTTTAAAAGATTGATATCATACAAGTATCTTTTCTAGACACAACAACTTGAAGTTAAAAATTCATTACAGAAAGAAAACAGAAAAAAATTAAAAATATGTAGAAATCAAAAAGCACACTCTTAAACAACAAAGCAGTCAAGGAGGAAATCACAAAGGAAATTAGAAAATACAGATAAATAAACAAAAAAAACATTAGCATACCAAAATTTATAGGATGCAGTGAAAGCACTGCAAAGAAGAAAATTTATAACTGTAAATGCTTGTATTAAAAAAGAAAGATTTCACATTAATGCAAATATTTTTTAAAACTCACACAAATATAAAACCACAACAGTATTTTTGTACTGATGTCTTGTAGCATGTACTTGGAAAGTCAACAATTTTGGTAAATATTTATTTTTCTAAATATTTTTAAAGGTTAAAAAATTAGAATTTCAAATCAACAATCTAAATTTATATTTTAAGGAACCAGAAAAAGAACAAATGAATTCCAATGTTAGCAGAGGTAAGGGCATAATAAAGATTAAGAGAGAGCTAAATAAACAGAGAATAGAAAAAAGCAGAACATCAATGAACCAAAAAGTTGGTTTTCTTCAAAGAGGTCAGCAGAATTGACTAATTCTTAGCCAATAGACTAAGACAAAAAAAGAGAATTCTCAAATTATTACAATCAGAAATGAAAACAGGGACATCTCTACCATACTATAGAAATAAAAAATATTATGGGAGGGCACTATGAAAACCTGTATGCCAACAAATTGGATAACCTATATGAAATAGACAAAATCCTAGAGACACAAAACCTACCAAGACTGAATCATGAAGAAATACAACATCTAAATAGACCTATAACTAGTAAAGAAATTGAATTAGTAATTAAACATTTCACAATAAAAAAAAAAAGCCAAGGACCAGATGGCTTTACTGGTACATTATACAAAACATTTAAAGAAGAAATAACACCAATACTTATTCTTTATGATATGAATGCAAAAAGTCTTCAAGAAAATACTATTAAACTAAATTCAATAGCATATTAAAAAGACAATACACTATGACCAAGTAAGACTATTCCTGCAATGTGAAGATGCTTCAACATGTGAAAATTAGTCATGTAATAAACCGCATTAACAGGATGAAGGGGAAAAATCACACAATCATCTTGACTGAAGCAGAAAAAAAGTATTTGACAAAATTCAATGCCCTTTCATGGATAAATACACTACTAGGAATAGAAGGAAATGACTCAACATAAGAAAGCACATGTGAAAAACTTATAGATGATTTCATACTCTATGATAAAAGACTGAAATCTTTCCCTCTAAAATCAGTAACAAGACCAGAATGTTCTATTTCAACTATTTTTCTTCAATACAGTAATGAAATTTCTAGCCTGTCTTAGTCAGTTTGGGATGCTATAGTGGAATACCAAAAACTGAATGGTTTAATCAATAACAACAGAAAACAAACAACACGATTTTTAAAATGGACAAAGGTCTTGAATAGACATTTCTCCAAAGATCAGGACACGGTTCTGGAAGATGGAAAATCTAAGGTCAAAGTGATAGACAACTGAGTTTATGGTGAGAGCTCCCTTTATAGTTTGCAGATAGCTGCCTCCTTGCTGTATCTTCACACTGAAGACAGACAGAGAGAGAGAGAGAGAGAGAGAGAGAGAGAGAGAGAGAGAGAGAGAGAGAGACCATTTCTCTTGTGACTTAAAAGGGCACTAATCCCATTTATGAGGGCTCCAACCTCATAACCAAATTACCTCCTAAAGGCCTCATTTCCAACTCCATCACATCTAGGATTATGGTTTCAACATATGAATTGTTAAGGTGGGGAGAAGGGTGGCATTTGGTCCATAATGTAGCTAGAACAATGAGGCAAGAAAAAGAAAAAAAGGTATTCAAATTGGAAAAGAAGTAGTAAAACCAGCTCTATTATGTGAATAATTTTATACATAGAAAACTCTAAAGAATTCACACATACAACATACACACTCGGAAGAAAAAAGTTAACATTAATATACAATATCAGCAGTTTTATAATACAAAACCAACACAGAAATCATTTGCTTTTTTATATACTTACAATGAACACTTCAAAAAGAAAATGAAGAAAACAACTTCATTTACAATAACGTTAAAAAATAACATTTAGGAATTAACCAAGGAGGTAAAAGACATATACTGAAAACTATAAATATAGTTGAAAAGAAATAAAGAAGAGATAAATAGCTAGAAATACATCTTATCTTCATAAACAGATATTTTTAAAGTGTCAATATTGTCCAAAGGAATCTATAGAATCAATGCAATCTCCATCAAAATCTCAACAATATTATTTTGAAGAAATAGAAAAATCTATTTAAAATTTTATGTTAAATATTAAGGGACACTAAATACTAAAATAATATACATTCTGAAAAAGAATAACAAATGTAGAGAACTCACACTTCTTTATTTAGAAAATTACTACAAAGCTACAGAAATTTAAAAAATGTGTTGCTAACATAAAGACAAACATATAGACCAATAGATAGGACAGAGAGCCCAGATATAAACTCACAAATTTATGATTATATAATTTCTGACAAGAATACTTAAACTATTCAAGTATAAAAAATAGCCTTTCACAAATGATGCTGGGAAAAATGGATGATCACATACAAAAGATTAAATTTAGACCTTTACCTAAAACCATATACGATATGAATTCATACTAGATCAAAAACATGAACATAAGAGCTAAAGCTATAAAACAATTAGAAGAAAACATTAGGGGAAAAGTTCACAAGATTAGATTGGGCAAAGATTTCTTAGATATGACACCAAAATAACAGGCAACAAAAGAAAAAAGTAGATGACTGGAGCCCCATCAAAATGAAAAACCATTTGCATCAAAAACACTATCAATACAGTAAGATCCCAAAGAATGAAAGAAAACATTTTCAAATTAAATATCTGATAAGAAATTAATATCTAAAATATATGAAGAACTCCTAAAAATCAATAACAACAGAAAACAAACAACATGATTTTAAAAATGGACAAAGGTCTTGAATAGACATTTCTCCAAAGATCAGGACATGGCCAATGGTACATGAAGTCTGACATCAGTAATTATTACAAAAATTCACATCAAAATCACAATGAGATACCATAAAGTCATAGCATTAGGATAATTATTATTAAACAAACAAAGAAACCAACAGAACCCCCAAAACAACAGATTTTGGTGAGGATATGAAGAAATTGCAACTCTTTTGCATTGCTGTTGGGAATGTAAAATGGTACAGACTCTGTAGAAAACAATAGGGAGGTTCCTCAAGAAATTATCATATGATTCAGCAATTCTACTTCTGTGTATATACACAAATGTGTTGAAATCAGGTACTTGAAAAGATATTTGTATACTCATGTTCATAGCAACATTATTCACAATCACCAAAAGTTGGAAACCACCCAACAGATGAATCGGTAAACAAAATTTGGTATATCATACAAATCTGATACATACTTATAAAATGGATGAAACTTGATGACATTATACTAAGTGAAATAAGCCAGACACAAAAGGATAAATATTGTATAATTCAATTCACATAAACTATCTAGAATAGGCACATCTATATAGACCAAAAGTAAGTCAATGGTTGCCTCAGGCTAGAGAGAAGATGGGAACATGGAGTGACTGCTGATGGGTACCAGGTTTCTTTTTAGATAAGAAAAATGTTTTATAATTAGATTGTTATGATGGTTCTACAATTCTGTTAATATACTAAAAACCATTGAATTTTATACTTTTTTATTAAATTTATTTAAATTTAATAATTGCTTAATAATGTTCTATAAATTTCAGGTGTACAACTTTATGATATTTATATTCTCTATTGTGTGCTCACTACCTGAATCCTAGGCCCCTTACATTATCATATATTTGACCCCCTTTACCCTCTTAATCCTACCCTCACACCATTTCCCTCTGGTAATCACCATTCTGTTGTCAGTATCTATGAATATATTTTTGTTTTTTTTCTTTGTGTTGATGCTTAATTTGTTGGTTTTCTGTTTTACATTCCACTTATGAGTGAAATCATATGGTTCTTGTCCTTTAACAACTGACATTTGACTTAGCATAATACTCTCAAGATCCATCCAAGTTGTTACAAATGGCAATATTTTACCTTTTATGCCTAAGTAGTATTCCATTGTATATATGTACTTCTTCTTTATCTAGTTATCTGTCAGTGGTACTTAGATTATTCCATGTATTGGCTATTGTGAATAATGCTGCAATGAACATAAGGGCACATATATCTTTACAAATAAGTGTTTTCAAATTTTGGGGGTAGATACTCAGAAGACGGATTTCTAGTTCATATAATAGCCCTATTCTTAATTTTTTGAGGAAAATCCATATTGTTTTTCATAGTGGCTATACTAACTTATAGTCCCATGAGAAGTGTACGTGGGTTCCCTTTTCTCCATGTCTTCTTCAACATTTGTTATTTCTTGTCTTATTGATAATAACCATTCTAACAAGTGGAAAGTGGTCCCTCATTGTGGTTTTGATTTTCATTTCCTTTATAACTAGTGATGTTGAGCCATCTGCATGTATTTCTTGAAAAAGTGTCTATTCAGGTCCTCCGCCCATTTTTTAAATGAGTGTTTTTGTTGTTATTGAGTTGTATGAATTCTTTATATATTTTGAATATTAACTCCTTATCAGAATTATTATGTGCAAATATCTTCTCCTTTTTGTTTGGTTGCCTTTTTTTTGTTGTTGATGGTGATGGTTTCTTTTGCTGTGCAGAAGCTTTATAGATTGATATAGGCCTATATATTTTTGCTTTTACTTCTCTTTCCTTTGGGGTCAAGTTCACAAAAGTACTCTGAGACAAACATCCATAAATTTAGTGCCTATGTTTTCTGCTATGTATTTTTTTGTTTTACGTCTATTTAAATCTTCAGTCCATTTTGAGTTAGTTTTGCGTATGATTTCAGATAAAGGTCTACATTCTTTCTTTAGCATATGGCTTCCCAGTGTTCTCAACATAATTTATTGAAGAGACTTTCTTCATTGTATATTTTTGGCTCTTTTGTTGAAATTTAGTTGCCTATATATGTGTGAATTTATGTCTGTGCTCTCAATTCTGTTCCATTAGTCTCTGTGGTTTTTTTTTCCAAACCATCATATTTTGATTATTGTAGCTTTGTAGTATAGTTTAAAGTCAGGGAATGTAATACCGCTGGCTTTGTTCTTTTTTCTTAGGACTGCTTTGCCTATTTGTGGTATTTTGTGATTATATACATATTTGAAATTTTTTTTGTTCTGTTTCAGTGAAAAATGCTATGGGGATTTTGATAGAGATTGCATTAAATTTGTATATTGCTTTAGGTAATACAGCCATTTTAAACATTAGTTCTTTTGATCTACAAATATATATCTTTCCTTTTCTTTATGTCTTCCTCAATTTCAACAATGTCTTGTAGTTTTCTATGTACAGGTCCTTTGCCTCTTTTATTAAGTTTATTCCTAGGTATTTTATTCTTTTTTGTTGCAATTTTAAATGGAATTTTAAAATTCATTTTACTTTTTGATATTTTGTTGTTACTATATAGGAACACATGGATTTTTGTATATTGATTTTGTATCCTTTGTAACTTTATTGTATTTGTTTATTGCCACTAATAGATTTCTTGTTTGTTTTGGTGGCATCATTAGGTTTCCTATATATAGAATCATGTCACCTGCAAATAGTAACAGTTTTACTTCTTCTTTCCCAATTCAAATGCCT
The DNA here is from genome assembly GCA_004027375.1 of Macroglossus sobrinus. Classification (NCBI taxonomy): domain Eukaryota; kingdom Metazoa; phylum Chordata; class Mammalia; order Chiroptera; family Pteropodidae; genus Macroglossus; species Macroglossus sobrinus. The sequence continues at coordinate 132,759 of PVKZ01000855.1, read as the reverse complement.
TTTTTTTACTTGCCTAATTACTCTGTCTAGGACTTCTAGTACTATGTTGAATAACAGTGCCAAGAGTGGGTATTATTCCTGATCTTAGAGGAGAAGCTTACAGTTTTTCACCCTGGAGCATGTTGTTAGCTGAGGGTTTGTAATAAATGGCCTTTGTTAGTTGAGATACTTTCCACCTATCCCTATTTTCTTTTCCCTTATGATTCTGTCTGCTATTTTAACTTGGCAGTTTTCTATGATTTTTTCCACTGTTTCCTCTTTATGTTTTTTGTCTCAGCTCTGGATTTGTGTGTGTGTGTGTGTATGTGTGTGTGTGTGTACTATTAGGTTTGGGTTAAATGACTCATATATACAATAGTCTTTCTTTTTATTTCCTCTAATCTTAATTTACCTTCTTTTACCTTCAGCTTTTTTCTCTTCCCCTTTTATGATTTTGCTGTTACAAATTATCTCTTTTTATGTTGTGTATTCATTAGCAAATTGCAGTAGTTATGGTAAATGTCTTTTATATAATTTTTCTGTTATAATTGTTTAATATCCTATTCTGAAGTAGAGTTGCAATTTCCTGCTCTGTCTGTTAGTCAAAGTTTTGCATGTTTTTGTCTGTTTCCTGCACAAGAGCTGCTTTCAAGATTTCATGTAAAGCAGGTCTTGTGGTAGTAAATTTCCTTGGCTTTTGTTTGCCTAGGAAATACTTTGTCTTTTATATCTAAAGGATAACTTTGCCTGATATATTATCCTTGGCCGATGGTTTCTCTCTTTCAATATTTTAAATATTTTTTTACTTTTTTTTGCTTGTAATTTTTTTATTAAAAATTTGAGGTTTTCTTTGTAGGTTACAGTATATTTTTATGGGCTGCCTTGATAATTCTTTCTTTGTCATTAATTTTTGGCAATTTGAATAAAATATGCTTTGAAAAGTCTTTTTGAGTTGATATAATTAGATGTTCTGTTAGCTTCCTCTATTCTAAGTCCAGTTCTTTTCATAGGCTTGCAAAATTCTCATCAATTATTTTTTTGAGTAAGCTCTCTGTTGCCTTCTCTCTTTCTGATATACCCATTATCTTTATTGCTCTTTCTAATGGAATCAGATTATTCTTGTAAAGTTATTTGTTTATTTTTTTAAAAATTCTTAACTCTTTCTCTTCTTTCTCCTGGGCCATTTGTAAATTTATATCTGAGCTAATTCTTTCTTCCAGCTGCTCAATTTCCAATGTTCTCTAATACATTTTTCATTTCTTTCATTAAGTTTTACATATATATATACATATATAATATATACATATGTGTGTGTATATAGATATAGATAGATATAGATATAGATATATAGTTTTAATCTCTTTGGCAATGTATTACATTTTTCATTTCTTTCATTAAGTTTTTCAGCTTTAGAATATGTTATATATATGTATATATACGTATATATATATATATATACATATACATATGTATATATATATGTATATGTATATATATATATACGTATATATACATATATAATATATATACATATGTATGTGTGTGTATAGATATAGATATAGATATATAGTTTTAATCTCTTTGGCAATGTATTCTTTTTGTTAATTAATTTTTTCCTGAGCTCTTTGAACTGCTTTCTGAATTCTCTTGCATTTCATTATCTTTCTTCATAGCTGAAATTTTAAATTATCTGTCATTTAAGTCAGTGGTACCCAACTTCTCTGACACCAGTACCAGTTGCTCCTATGAGGATATAATGCCTGATAATTTGAGGTGGTGATGCTAACACTGGGGAATGGCTGCGAATACATGTGAAGCTTTGCTCACTCACCCGCTGCTTACCTCCTGGTATGCTTCCTGGTTCCTATCAAGCCACTGACTGGTACCTTTCCGTGGCCCAGAGGTTGGGGACCCCTGATTTAAGTCACAGTCTTCCATGATGTTGAATTTGGTTTCTGAAGACTTTTCATTTTCTTTCTTAGTTTAAAAAAACCAAGTGCTCGCATTTTACCTTGGTTTCTCTGTGATATCTAATGGATTGTTTCTCTGTCTCAATATTTGAGATAGTGAATCCTTTTCTTGCTTAGATACTGTTTTGTTCTTAATAATTCAGCAGGTTGATAGCTGCAGTACTTTTGTATTACTATAAATGGTGTTATAGCACAAGTTTTTGTTTTCTTGTACTTACACTATTTATGCCTCTGTGAGCACAGTGGATTGGTATCACTCAAGAAAAATGCTGCATACTTGCTGGAATAATGGATGTCCCCTTTGTGACAAGGTTGCCTTAGTTACAGGCACCACCAATGTGGTGGCGTAATGTGGCAGGTGGGGGAAAACTGGTTTTGTGATCTCCCAGCACTACTTTCTTTCTACTAATGTTTGTTGGCCCCATTGTGTTTTTGGAGTCATTGCCACTGCTTCTACTGGGCTCTGTTGGGATGGGTGGAACAGGAAGGGCAAGTTAACAAGTTTGTGACTCTGCTCTCCTGCCAGCAATGATTGTTGGCACTGCTGTACTGTTTAAAGCATCTCAGCTTTTTTAACTAGGCTCTGCGGGATGGATGGGACAATGGAGACAAGTTCACAATCTCGCAGTTCTGTCTCCTTGTCAGTTAGGGCTATTGCACCGCTCTACTATTGAAGGCTTTTAGCCATCTCTATCAGTGTCTGACATGATGGGGAGGAGGAAATGGAGATGCCTTTTCCTGGGGGAATAATACTTCTGTCCCTCTTTCACTCCAGGTTGTAGTGTGAGGGTTGCAGCCTGGCTTCTTTACCATTACCATACTTGCAGGAGCTGCAGTGGGTACTGAGCTGCATCTGTGTCCACTGTCCCTGTCCTTTCCTTTATCCCACCTTTCCTACTTATTCCAATACACCTACCTTCAGATGTTCTGGTGTGTAGGTCTTCCTTTGTTGTTATAATTGTGTGACTTGTAAATTTAAGGAAAGAAACAAAGGAGTATTCTTATTCTGCCATAATACTGATGTTCCAAATATTGTACACTTTAAAAGGGTGACTATATTAAGATGTGAATCATATCTCAAAAATGTTGTTAAAAATAAGTGCTGAGAATATTTAAAGATGACAAAAATAAATTTAGTGCACACACACATAATTTCAATAGAGGGGGAGAGGTAAGTTTCTGTATCTTTTCCCATGCTCAGATCAACTCCTCTCATCCACCTCTAGTTTCAATCTTGTCTTACTTGTTCTATTTTATTTTCTTTGCTCAGGCCACAGAGGACTTTTTTTCTCTGTTGGTAGTTAGACACCATTCATTTATCTCTTAGAATTATTAGCTCTGAAACTCAGCCAAGGGCTAATAACCTCTTCATTGATAGGCAGGGTTGTTCCTTGTGTAGATACTTCTGCTCTAAACTTTGTCAGAACTGCTTTTGAATACTAGCTCCTCTATTATATGAACTTGGGAGATTTATTAAATCTTTAAAAAATGTGAGAATTAAATGAAGTGATGCAACTGAAACACTTAGCCAAGTACCTGGGACATCTTAGTGCTTAATAAGTGCTATTATCATGTGATTTTCTAAAGTGGTACACTTTCATCTTTTGTTTTTAAGGGTGTCACTGCCAATTATAATAAGATTCACCATTATGGAAAACTGAAATGATATAACAACAAATTTAAAAAGTAGTCATAAAATCTTATGAAATTCCCATAGTGTATTTAAAAATAACTTCTCTATAGTTTCTGACCTTTTCATTCAATATTAATTCAATAAGTATGTGGTAGCCAGAATAATAACCCTCCGCCCCTGCAAAGATGTTCATATTCTAATCCCTGGTATTTGTGAATATGTTACCTTATATGGCAAAGGAGACTTTGCAGGTGTGATTAAGGTTGAGGACCTTGAGATGGGAAGACTATCCTGGCTCAATCCTTAAAATTGGAAGATGACAAAAAAAAATGGGTTGGAATGATGCAATGTGAGGAGAACTTGATCTATCTTTCTTTGAAGATGGAGGATGAGCCAAGGAATCCAGTGGCCTCTGAAAGCTCAGAATAGCCTTCAATTTGCAGCCAGAGTAAAAATACAAGCCTAGGTCTTACAACTGCAAGGAACTGCCAACAAATTAAATGAAGAGGAAACCTTTTCCTCTACAACTTTTAGAAAAGAAAGTTGTTTCTTGAGTACTTCCTTTCTTGCTGACACTACTAGTTGCTCAAGACTCACATTATATTTTCCCTGCCACGGTCCTAGAGTCAGTCATTTCTCCAAGAATCCCTGGTTTCTTTAATTGGCAAATAATATTGTTAGAAATTAAGATCTGGGTACTAGATATGGTCACTGCTACTGGGGTCCCACTCCTTATGGGCTTATTTAGTAGACAGAGCTAGAACATGCATATGTATATACAAACCCATGAATACACACGTATCTGTAATTATTTTAAAATCTATTTGTACTTGTATTAAGCTAAACATAAATTCATTTTGATCTTTCTGACTAACCTTATACCACATAGTTCATTCTAAGAAGTAATATTTTGAAAAACTTTTCAGAATCATCAGTTTCATGAATTCAATGATAATTTTGCATATAGCACTATGGGCATGACTTTTCTCTCAAAACTTTCCAATGGCTCCCTTATTGCATACAAATGCAAATACCAGTTCTCAACCTAATACTTTTACTGCTTTATTGACAAAGGTATAAGTGACATGTAACATATTGCAGTTTTTGAAGTGTATACTTTGTTGTTTTGACATATGCATGTATATGCCTGTTCACAATCAAGAGAGTGAATAAATATGTCTATCACCCCTCAGAAATTTTTATGTCTTTATTTTGTAATTCCTCTCTCCTGCCCCTCTATGCCTCTCCTGCCCTAGAAAACCACTGACCAGCTTTGTGTCACTAAGAATTAGTCTGTATTTTCTAAAATTTTATATAAATGGAATCATGTAGTTTTATATCCTTTTGTCTTTCTACTTTTACTTTGCATAGTTCTTTTGAGATCCATTTATATTGTTGCATATAACAATTGATTTCTTTATTATTAAGTAGTATTCAATTAAACAGATATACCAAAATTTGTATATTTACTCACTCATTGATGGACATTTAGGTTCTTTTTAGCTTATTAATATTACACATACAAATATCATGAGTGTTTATGTACACATCTTTATATGAACATGGCTGGATCATAGAGTAGATATATGTTGAAATATGTTTTAAGTTCCCACTGGAAATGTGTAGGAGTTACATTTGTTTTCTCACCAACACTAGTTGGGTCTGTCTCTATAATTTTAGACACATGCTAATAGGTGTGAAATAGTATTTCAATCCCTAATGACATGTGGTGTTGAATATATTTTCCTGTGCTTGTTTGTCACATGTATAATCTCCTTTGCTTAAATATCTGTGCAAATTGACTATTTTAATGGGGTTGTTTGTTGTCTAATTATTGGGCTTGGAGAAATCTTTATATATAAGTCCTTTATCAGTTACACGATTTACAAATATTGTCTTTGTGAAGCTTTACTATAGGAAGTCTGAGAAAGCACATTTGCAGAGACAGCTTAGCAGATAATGTTTGGCATTGGGGTATTCTCACAGTAGATAATGAGACTCCATTTCTTAGTCATGAAAGAACAAAGGGTACCAAACAGGTTTTCAAGTTACTGGACCACTTAATTCTGTAAAAAATAAAGATATGCTTCTGAAGTGAGGGTACAGATAGAATCTTAATTGCAAAAAGCCCATTTACTAAATTGGAATAAGTCAGGGTGGAACAATATTGACTCGGTCGGTGACAAGTTATCTACCTTAGGGTTTTCTAGATGCCTTTTTTATTATGAACATGTTTGGTACCAGATTATGAGACAGAGCTACATTCTCAAGTGGGCTTTCATTATGCAATGCTGTGATGAGTAGAAATCTGTGTGATCAGGAAGAACATAAAATTGTTAAAGTTAGGTTACATAAAAGCTAGTTGAATTGATAGACTTGTAAATATGTAGTTTGGGATAAATGGAAAGACAACTGGAAAGACAAATAAGTATGGATCCTTATCTCATCCTTTGAATCAGCAAACATTCCTAAAGGAATCTACTTAATAATAAGTTGCAAAAAAAAAAAAAGAAGAAACCAGAAAATACTAAAACAAACTAAAGGAAAAAGGAAGTTTTCAAACAATCTTCAAGTGAAGAATTTCCAGATAACTATTATAAAAATAAAAAATATTGAGAAACTTGGATACATAAAAATCAAACAATTGAACATTACTTATAGCAAAAGCCACCATAAACAGAGTCAAAGAACAAGTGACTCACTGCTAAATAAATATTTACAAATAATATTAAACATATTAGCCCCAACATATTGTGAATGCAGATAATTTGAAATGGCACAAAAATGAGCAGATATAAGGATATGAGCATAGAGTTTATCATAAAGAAAAAGATAAGTTTTAAGTATGTAAAAAAGATGCTCAGTTGCATTCACAATATGAAAAATTCAATTGAGCCAAGCACATTGGTAGAGGTGAAATTTTGACAGCACTCTGTTGGCAAGAGTGCAGAGATCAATTCATGAAAAAGACCTAAAACTATAAACATATGTGCATAAAACAGTAGGGCTGAAATATATGAAACAAACATGAACAGAATTAAAGGGAGATATACTTCTGTAATAATAATTGAAGACTTCAATATCATTTAGAATAGAGGATTCAAACAACATTATAAACCAACTAGATCTAACAGACATATATGGAATACCCCAACCAACATTAAAATATACATTATTTTTAAGTACACATGGAACATTACCCAGTATAGGCCATACAGTAGGCCACAAAATAAGTCTCAACAAATTTAAAATTTTGAACTAATACAAATTATCTTCTCTAATCTCAATGGAATAAGCTAGAAAACAAAAAGAGAAGAAAACCCAAAAACTCACAAATATGTGGAAATTAAACAACATGCTCTTATACAACCAATGGGTCAAAGAAGAAATCATAAAGAAAATTAGGAAATACAAAGAGGTGAATAAAAATGAAAACACATTACACCAAAACTGACAGGATGCAGCAAAAGCAGTGCTCAAAGGGAAAATTATAGCTGTAAATACCAACATTAAAAAAAATTCAAATCAATAAATTCATATTGGGGGAGCTATAAGGAAAAGAGAAACTAAAATTTCTTTCTGCAAAACTAAAAAAAAAAAGAAAATAATAAATGTTCTAATGGATATAAATAAAATCAAAAATAGAAAACAGATAATCAATAAAAACAAAAGTTGTGTTTGTTTTGAAAAGATCAACAAAATTTACAAACCTTTAGCTATATTGACAAAGAAGTAGAAAACAAATAACTAAAACCAGAAATGAAAGTGAGGGCATTGGTACTGATTTTACAGAAATGAAAAGATTATAATAGAATATTATGAACATTTGTCACCACAAATTAGATAACCTAGATGAAATGGACAGATTTCTAGAAACACACAAATTATGTAAACTTACTCAGAAAAGAAATAGAACATATCAACAAATCTACAACAAGTAAAGAGATTAAATTTGTAACACAAAAATCTTCCAGCAAAGGAATATTCAGGACCAGATGAATTCACTGGTGAATTCTACAGACATTTAAAAAATAATTAACAATGAATTCTTTATAAATTCTTCCCCCAAAATAGAAAAGTAAATACTTACTTACCTATTCTATGTAGTCAATATTACCCTGATGCCAAAGTCATAATAAGACATTATAAGAAAGAAAAACTACAAACCAATATTCTTTATAAATACAGATACAAAAATGATCAACAAAATAATAACAAATGAAATACAATCGTTTATTAAAAGGGTAATACACCATGACCAAGCGTGATTTATTCTAGGAATGAACAGGTGGTTCAAAATAAGTAAATCAATTAATGTAATAGGTTAATTACATTAAAAGAAAGAAAGGGGGGGAAACCATGTCATCATTTAGATTGATGCAGAGAAAAGCATTTGACAAAATTCTATACCCTGTCATAGTAAACAAACAAAATTAACACTCATAAACTAAGAATAGACTAGAACTTCCTAAACATAATAAAAGGCATCTCAATTGTGAAAGACTGAAAGCTTTAATCCCAAGATCAGAAATAAGATAAGGATCCCCATTTTCACTCCTGCTATTCATCATCATACTGGAAGTTCTAGCCAGAACAAATAGAAAAGAAAAAGAAATAAAATGCATTTAAATTGGAAAAAAATAAGTAAAACTATCTCTGCAGAGGACATGATCCTATATGTAGAAGCTACTAAAGAATCCAAAAGAAAACAAATTCAGTTGAGTTATAGGTTACAAGATCAATACACAAAAACCAGTTGTTTCTACATAGTAGCAATAAACAATCCAAAAGGAAATTTAAAAATAAATTCCCTTTACATAAGCATCTAAAAAATAAATACCTTGGAATAAATTTAACCAAAGAGATGAGACTTTAAACTGAAAGCTATAAAATATTGCTGAAAGAAACTAAAAAAGATAAAAATAAGTGGGAAGACATCCAATATCTATGGATTAGAAGACTTAATATTGTTAAGATACTAAAAAATACTACACATAATAATCTATAGATTCAATGAAATTCCTTTCAAAATTCTAAAAACCTCCTTTTGGAGAAATGGAAAAGTTGATCCTTAAATTCACAGGGAACTGCAAGGGAGTCCAAAGCCAAAACAATCTTGAAAAAAGAAAAACTAAGTTGAAGAATTCACCCTTTCTGGTTTCAAAACTTACTAAAAAGCTACAGTAATCAAAACAATGTTGTACTGGCTTAGGGATAGACATATAGACAAAAGGAATAGAAAAGAGGATCCAGAAATAAACCCACAATTAGCATAATTGATTTTGTACATGGCTAATTGATTTTGTACATGGGTGTCAAGTCCATTAGATAGAAAAGAAATAGTCTTATCAAATGGATTTCCATATGCAAAAGAATGAAGTTAGACCTCTACCTTATACATATAAAAATTTAACTCAAAATGGATCAATGACCTAATAGCAAACATAATAAAACTCTTAGAAGAAAGCATAGAAATAAAATCTTCATGACCTTAAATTTGTTGATGGATCTTTCTATACCAAAAGCACAAGCAACAAAAGAGAAAGGAGATAAACTGAACATCATAATTAAAAACTTTTGTACATTAAAGGACATTAACAAGAAAGTGAAAGACAGTATCCCAAATGGGAGAAAGACAGTATCCCAAATGGGAGAAAATTGTGTTAATTATATATTTGATAAGGGATTAGTATCTGGAATATATAAAGAACTCTTAAAACTCGACAACAAAAAGACAAATAACTCAACAAGTAAAATGGGCAGAGGTTCTGGTCAAGATTGCAGAGTAGGTAAACACTGTGCTTGTCTTCTCTCACAATAACATTGAGATTACAACTAAACTACAGAACAATCAACATTGAGAGTCATCTGAAGTATAGCTGAACAGAAGTCCTACAACTGGGGACACACAGAAGAGGTCACTGTGAGACTGGTAGGAAGAGCAGAGATGTAGAAAGAGCTGGTCCCACATCCCCAGGTAGTGGTTAAAAATCAGAAGAGATATCTTGATAGAGGAGTTTCCCCATAGGGCAAGGGGTTCCAGGCCCCAAACTGGGCTCCCAAAACCAGAGTTCCAGTGCCAGGAAGAGAAGTCCCCATAACTTCTGGCTGTGAAAATCAGCAGAGATTGTGGCTGAGTGAATTGGAGGGCAACTGGAGTCACAGATGTTCTTCTGAAGGTGCCCATGCAGAGATTTAACTTATTGACAGACTCACTCACTCTGAGCTCCACCACAGGGGCAGAAGCTTGAAAAGATCAAGAAACATCTTGGAACAAACTAAATTGTTTGGCTTCAGGGCAACGGATGGAAGGGCAGCTTTCTCCCAGACAGAAATGCTGGCAAAATCTATTGTTCCTTTGTTGAGCCTTCAGCCTCACAGCATGCAGATGCAGCTGGCTACCATATCTGAGTCTCCATTAACCTACATAATGCTGCTCACTCCATTCTGATTATTACCTGAGACCCCACCCCACCCAACTGCAGGCCCATCTAAGCCACTTCCAGTGGCTTTTACATGCAAATGGTCTGTCTTGGCTCATGCAGAACACTTTTCTAAAGTCTTTTGAAGAGTCACAAAACACAAAATAGAAATATCTAGCCTAAATGTGCCCTGTACCGAATGCTGAGGAGCCCCAAATATGGAATGAGCAGCAGCCAACCTTAATTTAGTGATTACTCTCTCAAGGCACCTTCAAGCCCAGGATGGGTGGCAGCCATCTGCAGATTGCTCAGTGACTCTTACCAGATGGCCCCAAGTAGGATACAGGCTGTGGCTGGAGCCCTTCCCTGGAGACCCTGGAGATACCCTGACTGACTTCAGACAGAGCTAGAAAACCACCAGGGACTACAACCAAGAATGACACACACAAAGGACAGACTCAACAGGCACAAGAGCACTGCAAAAACATATCCTTTACTCTAGCCCCTCACTAGCCAGGGAGATGAGGAGGAGAAGGAGGAGGAAGAGGAGAAAGAGAAGGAGAAAAAGAAGGAGAAGAAGGAGAAGAAAATAACTACATATCTAGCACCAATTACTTTAATTTTAAATGGATTAAATGCATCAATCAAAATACTTAGGGTGGCTGAATGAATAAGAAAAAAAAAGACCCATATGTATACTGCCTACAAGAGACCCACTCAGGTGGAAAGACACACACGAACTGCATGTAAAGGATGGAAAAAGATGTTTTATGCACTTAAAAATGGGGAAAAATTGTGGTAGTAATACTTATGCCAGATTAAAAAATACTCTAAAATAAAGGCTATAACAAAATGACACTGCCTAATAATAAAAGAATCAAACATTCAGAGGAGAATTAACACCTAACCCTCTCAAACTATCTTCAAAAACTGAAGAGGAGGAAGGTCTCCCAAGCTCATATGTCCTACAGTACCCTGCTTCCAAAACCATACAAAAACATTACACAAAAAAAGAGAGAGAAAAGAAAATTATAGGCTGATATCCCTGATGAGCATGGATGCAAAAATCTTCAACAATATATCAATAAACCAAATTCAGGAATACATTAAAAAGATTATATACTATAACCAAGGGGGATTTATTCCTGGGATGCAAGGTTGTTTTAATATCTGCAAATCAATTAATGTGACATATCACATAATCAAAATAAAGGATAAAAATCATATGATCATATCAATAGATGCATAAAAAGCATTTGAAAAAATCCAGCATCTCTTTATGCTAAAAATTCTCAGCAAAGTGAAAATAGAGGGAATACACCTAAAAATAATAAAGGCCATAGATGACAAATCCACAAATATCATCATGCTCAATGGGAAAAAGCTAAAAGAGTTTTTCTTAAGATCAGGAACAAGACAAGTGATGTCCACTGACACCACTTTTATTCAACATAGTATTGGAAGTCCTAGCTACAGCAAAGACAAGAAAAATAAATCTTGCAAAGGAAAAAGTAAAAGTGTCATTATTTACAGATGACAAACTATATAGAGAAAATGCTTAAGATTCCATCAAAAAACTATTAGAACTGATAAATGAACTCAGTAAAGTAGCAGGATACAGAATTAATATTCAGAAATTAGTTGCATTTTTATATGTAATAACTATTAGAAAAAGAAATTAAGAAAACAATCCCATTTATAATTTCATAAAAAATCTCACCTAGGAATAAATTTAACAAAGGATGTAAAAGTCCTGTACAAGAAAAATTATAAGACATTGAGGAAAGTAATTGAAGAAGACACAAATAAATAGAAATATATACTGTGTTCATGAATAGGAATAATTAACATTGTTAAAATGTCCATGCTACCACAAGCAATTTATAGGTTTAATGTAATTTCTATCAAAATAGCATTGGACCTTTTCATAGAATTAGCACAAATAATTTTAAAATTTATAGGGAATCACAAAAGACCCCAAATAAACTCAACTATCTTGAGAAAAAAGAACAGAATTGGAGTTATCACACTTGCTAATTGATATCAAACTACACTATATGGCTATAGTAATCAAAACAGCATGGTACTGGCATAAAAACAGGCATGTAGACCAATATAACAGAATAGAAATTCCGGAAACAAATCTATACCTATATGGACAATTAATATATGACAAAGGACAGAAGAATATACAACAGAGTAAAACAAGTCTATTCAATAAATGGTGTTGGAAAAACTGAACATACGCATTCAAAAAAATGAAACCAGACTATTTTCTTACATGATATATAAAAAGAAATTAAATATAGCTTAAAGAGTTATATAAGATCTGAAACTATAAAGTTTCTAGAAGAAAATATAGGCAGTAAATTTCTCAATTTTGCTTAGTAATTTTTTTAAAACAAAAGAGAAAACAAACGAGACTATATCAAACTGAAAACTTTTTTACACAGTAAAGAAAACCATGAATGAAATGAAAACACAGCCCATTGAATGAGAGAAGATTTTTGCCAATGATACATTCAATAAGGGGTTAATATTACAAATATATAAAGAACTCATACATCTCAACACCAAGAAAACAAGCAACCTGATTTAAAAATGAGCAGAGAATATGAATAGACATTTCTTCAGAGAAGACATAAAGATGGTTAACAGATATATGAAAAGATGCTCGACATCACTAATCATTAGATAAATACAAATTAAAACCACAATGAAAATCACCTCACACCTGTCAGAATGGCTAACATCAATAAATCAATGAACAACAAATGTCAAGGATGTGGAGAAAAGAAAACCCTTATCCACTGTTGGCAAGCTTCCAAATTGGTGCACCTACTATGGAAAACAGTATGGAGTTTCCTCAAAAAATTAAAAATAAAATTACCTTATGATCCAGCAATTCTTTCTGGGTATTTATCCCAAGAAATCCAAAACACTAATTCAAAAAGACATATGCACTCACATTGCAGTATTACAATAGGCAAGATATGGAAATAATTTAAGTGACCTTCAACAGATGATTGGATAAAGAAGAAATGGTACATATTTACAATAAAATATTACTTATCCATAAAAAAGAATTGAATCTTATCATTTTCAAGATAGAAAATTTAAAATGAAAGCATTCATTGCATAGCATGAATGCTCAATAAGTCAGTTGTGAGTATCTGTGATTTGTCACTCATGCCTTTTGAAAGAATCACTCCTTGAAGAACTGTCTCAGTGAGTATCCTCAAAGTAGCTACATTATGCCTTATTTACATAATAAGTAAAATTATCTTTAAACATTAATTACCTGTTTACCATGGTCTCCTTCCACTAGGATATAAATTGTTTTGCTCAGTATTGCATACTTAGCACCTAGAATAGCATATAGTAAGTGCTCAATAAATTACTGTGGAAAGAACTCTAACACTTATTTGAATGAAACTCTTTTGCCTCAAACTTCTTACTAATTCTGATGTTCGAGACAAGCAACAAGAAAAATTCCTCAAAAGAAGCCCTAGGATATGTGGCAGGAAAAGGGAAAGTGAGAGGGCCATTCCACATGCCCAAAGAGAGACATTGGGTTTCCAACCCCATTATCTTTGCTGATGCCCAGGCTGGTCTTTTGGTGAGGCCATAGTGCTGGTAGCAAAGCATTTGTGGATTCAAATGCATATACAGTCTTTTCAAATTATTATTTAAAACATGCTAGGTTTTCAAATTATGGTGCCGTATGGGCAAAAACCTATTAAGAAAAGCCTAGTTTCTATTTGGGCCCACAATAATATTCTCAGTGATCAACTGGTATGATCAAACAAAGGAAGACATCTCACTGTCCCTACTTGCTCCTGCCTCAGTTCTGGGAAAAGGAACTTCTGAACTTTCAGAAGTATTAAAAATAACTTTTTCTCCCTCTCCTCTTTATTTACTGTCTAACTCGTCAGCAGATGACTATTTGTGCTACCCATTACCAGTCAATTAATAAAGGTCACTGCTCCCCTCTCTCCCTTCTCTCCTTGGTCTCCCTCCTCTCCTCTCCTCCTCGCTCCCTCCCCCTCTCTCCCTCCAACTCCTCTCTCTCTCTCTCTCTCTCTCTCTCTCTCTCTCTCTCATTACTTTTTTTTAAAGCACCCTGGCCACAGGATGCACCTGTCCTCCTCCCCTTGTTGGGTAAGCTCAAGGAGCCAGGTGCTGCCATTGCAGGGGGTGGGGGTGTGTGGGGGAGGCTACAGCTGTCTTGCCTGTGGATGGGAAGTTAAGTTGAAGATCATTTGGAACTTGGGTCTAAGCCAAGATTTTCAATCTAACCCTAATAACCAGTAATAAAGCCAATATGTTGATCCTATATCTGGCTACTGTGTCTGTCAATTAATTTAAAAGGCATATCAGAAGAGGGATGTGACATAGTAGCATTTAAACTCCAAAAACAATTATGAATTTGATTTTCCTCAAAAAGAAAGACATTTAAAAATTAAATAAAGTTCTGCCAATACTTTTGTGTAATAATTCCTCAGGACTTTAGTGAGGCTTAAATCAGGGCATGCCAGGTTTAGTTTCAGAGAAGCAAGGACCTTACATATTATTTTCTGGAAGGCAAGTTATGGGGTCCTTGTTGGAGCTTAATTATTGGCACCTCTCATTCCCACCTGAGGCATGAGCTAATTAAGTAAATAGGACAGTTGAATTGGTTAATATTAATATAGTAGTGATAGCTTATATTTTCAGGCAAGTGTGGACTTCTCTACCCAGTCATGAGCAATGTCAGAGGCCTCACCTCATGGGATGTCTGTCATTGTAAGATTTATAGCATGAAAGAGCAGTAAGGAATGTGGCTTCCCATGACCATCTTGTTCTGAGGAAAGAAGTAGAAGGTGCATAGCTGTAAACTCCATCAGGTGAGGAGGAGGAGGAATTAAGAATCAAATGGTTAGAAAGCAACCATATGGAAGGTGACATCAGGAGTGGATAATAAGCATTTCTCCTTCGACAGCAAAAATGGAAGTGAGGAGAAGTACAGAACATTTGCTGGTCTTCTCCAGGTAACTTGTCAAAACTGAGCTGAGTACTTTGCTGGTTCAGAGCCAGGAACAAGAGCTGGGCACAGTTGAGGCCAATAGGAAATGTGTAGTGAAGTTCTTTACACTGCTCACTAGCTGGCTTGCTAGCTCATTCAGACAGTGAAATATAACTAATCAATAATGGAATGCATGATATTATAGACCTTCCACCAGCACCAAATATCCAAGACGATAGATGAATTTTTAAATGTAAAAAATTCAATATTACACCATTATCATTCAGTTTAAAATTTTATTTATTATGAAATTATTATTTATATTATTATGAAATTTTATTTCTATGCTGGCATGTACCTTACAAATATAATCTTTAAATTGTACTCAATTTATCCATTCTAACAATAGTTTCAAATTACCATTGAAAAGTAAATTTTTTAAACTTAGAAAGTTCTGCCTAACAAAAGATGTTATTCTTCCAAGAAAGTGATTATCTACATCTGTCAAATTCACTGACTTGCTTTTAAAGAGAAATTGGAAGTTTTATTTCTGCCATGATGATAGCATCAGAATTAGAGTTACTTCGTTAATAGGAAATTTCTCATGATTAGTCAACCAATAACAGTGAGAACAAGATGAAATTAATCTTCAAAAGGAAACAGATAACATTGATGCCAACTAAAGACTGCGATTCTCCAGAACACTGAGCTAGGAGTCACTCTACCTCTAGCTGATAGTAAATCGTTGAGCTTCTTCTATAAAATTAGGACAAAAGATGAGATGCTGGATCAGGCTCATATTAGCTCTGAAGAGCCACATCCTCCATTAAAGGCTTTCTTTGGACTTTATGGTCATAACTACTAGAAAGTAAAAGGACCTCCTTGTCTACCTAGCCATTCTTTGTCAGTGTCTACATTTTTTAAAGGAGTGTGGGAAACTCTAGGTCACTAAAATCTCAAAGGAGATGTTATTCTATTATCACTTTCTTCTTGTTTGATGTCTTGTAAGAAAATACACATTTATTCTAAGAGTCATGATTGGCTTTTCTTTCTATCAAATTGTATTAATATGTGATTGTAAATGTAATGTCTAGTGTTAAGTTTCATCACCTTCTAGAAACTTCTATATCAAATTGTGTTGCTTGTTCTCTTGGGCTAATATTATTTTAGTTTCTTTTTAAAAGCCAAAAGTAAAATTCACTTGGTGAGGCTTTTTCTATAATTTCATTTATATATTCATCCAAAAAGCATATATTGAGTAGACCTAGTACCAAGAGAAAAGTAAGCCAGCATCAATTATGAGCCTTTGTCAGAACTAGAGGCCAGGATACCTTTCCTAGGCAAGTATCTCCCCCATCCCATTCTCGTGGTAGAAGGACAAGAGGCCTTATTTGTATGATATTACCTCCCCAACCTTCACTTCAATTTGGCCACAGTAGATTGGATTCATGGATGGGAGGGAGAGTGATTGACACAAAAAAGGCCAATCACAATTCTTTTCTAGGAATTCAGAATTGAGACAGAGAGAGTTTGTCTCCTTCCATATAAAACAGAGTGGTTATCAAAACTATTTTCTGTCAAGTAGTAGCTACTGCAAAAATGAAGAATGACGCAGGCTGACAAAAAATAGAGATAAAGATGATGAGATAACACCTTCTGGGTTCCCCTCCATACCCAAGTTAATGTCTCCAGTCTCTTACTGAGTCCCAATCGTATCATTTCTTATAATTTTCATGAAATACTCCACATCCTCAGATTCTTGCAATAAATTTCTCCTTTTGCTTGATTTAGTTTTAGTGTGATTCTGTTGACTGAAGTCAAAATAATTTTAACATGGTGTCCTTGCTCATAAGTAGATCTCAACTTAGTAAAATAGACTGAAAAATATATTATACAATACTTCACAGTATGGTAGGACTCTGAATTCCTGGGCAAAGAACTGTGTTTTATTTATCCCTTTATCCCTAGTATACTGTAGAAGCTCAGTGGTATGTATGTTGACTCTCCAATTAAATGAGCAAAGGAAAAGCAGTAGGACTTTGAGCAGGTTACAGAACCACTCTTTCTTCAGGTTTCTTATCTGAAAGAGCCCTTAGAAATGATTTGGTTTAAGTGTTTATTCTACAGAAGAGGAAGCTGAAGCTCAGAGAGCTAAAATCATTTGCCCAAGGGTCACACAGCCACACAGCAGAAGAACTGAAACTACAATTCATGTCTCTTAAGCTCTGAAGCCACTATTTTTTTTCACTACCTGAGATATACTCCCTTCCTGCTGAAACAACTTCTATGGGCCTCAATGAATAATACAGCCAAAAGCCCCAAAGTAAGCCTTGTCTCTTTAAAACTTCCTCAGTGTGGGCTCAGAATTCATCCATCATATAGTAAATTTCTCAAAAAGGAAACTCATGGTATTATCACTGGGCTTGGCTATTTATATTCAACAAGTAGAGGAATTGCCATTCAAAGCTTGTGTGTCATGAAAAGGCCCAACATGAGGTAACCAAGACAACCTACAGAAGTACTTTTTGGTTTATTGCCCAGTGAGGTAGAATTTTTATCTATACTTGCCAGTCATAAGAATAAATAATGAACTACCCCAACATTGATAAGCAAAACATTTTTTAAAATACAATTATGGGAAAGGCATAGCTGAATGGGACCTGAGAAGAAAAAGTAAAACAAAATACATCGATCTGTTAATCAAGAGACACAAAGAAAAAAAAAAACTGCATAAAAAAAGGCAAGAAATGATGAACACAAGATTTATCATTTAAAATCTGTGGGGAGAAGCAGAGATATAGGATGGACAAGGACCAGATCACTAGAATTAAATTATTGCCAAGGTACTGGCATTTGTATTGGTTGTGATGGGTGGTAGGCTCATGTTTATTTTTTTATATTGTTAAAAAATAAAGGAGTAAATTAATAAAAGAGGGAAATGTATGGATCAAAGGTGAGAGTGTGTCATGAACCAAAGATGATGAATAATCTAGGATCCCTGAACAAAAAAAAAAGAGGAAAAAGAAACAGCAATTATGGTATCAAAGTAATGTCATTCTTTCTCTGAAACTATAAAATAAACATTTTGTGACATTCCAGATATTTTTATTATTTTACTTGTAAAAAATGATAGTTACTTTAATTTGTTTAATATCTGAGTTAAGCTATGCATACTGATAAATTACAATCATCAGCCTTACTTTATAGAATATTTTATTAGAAGCAATGATGTCTGGCCTTCTATTCTAGAATAAAACATTCTGTGAAAAAATTGTGGTTTGCAATATCAGATTGACATGATAAAATCTGCTTTGGTTTCAGTTATAAGATAACAAAAACAGGTTATTTAGGTCCTTCAGTGTTTTCTAAATGGACAAGAATATATTATTAAAAGGCATTCTGAAACAGGGTTTAAGAAGCAAATAAAACTAAGAAAAAGAAGAACCAACTGATTAAGAAAGTTAGAGATGAATTTTGAATATTAACAAAGCTGCCTTGTTAGTACTTTAGATTTTAGTGTTGGTTGATTGCCTACCACTTGATGAAATAAAAATCCATGTTCTATAATCCACCCTAGTGATCATTGTTTTGTTAAAAGCATTAACACAGATAAAACAAATATGGTAATATAGTAACATTTGGGGACTTCTAGTGAAGGAATTGCAGGTATCTTTTGTGCTAATTTTTCAACTTTTCTGTAAATCTAACATTATTTCAAACTAATAAGTTTATAAGTAAATAAATAAGGCAAAAATGTAATAGGTATTGGAATGCCAAAGAAACAGGAATGGCAAACAATTTGAAAGTTTCATTCAAAGATTTAGACAAATAATCAAGTGCTGTTTTTATAAAAATAAAAGAACAACTGCTTTGAAGAACATATGAAAAATTATTGAATTGAGTTTATATAATTATCGTGGGGTTACACAGAGTTAACTACAAAACCACAAGCTAGAGTTCAAGTCATAGAGAGACTGTTGATCTTTCTTTAATGACCTAATAGTCTTGCAGTGGTAAGGAGCATTTAGAATAAATTTAGATGCAGTGAAATAGTGGGCAACTATTAGATAATTTCTGTGCAATCAAATCTCCTAAGATGAATAAAGATAATAAATAGAAACTTATCGGTAGGTAAAATAGTGCAGGGGTGGTTGAGGTAAAGTTGGAGGAACTGGCCTGCATTAAAGGCTTCTAAATCCATCAAAAGAAAAGTGCTGCCCATGGCCATTGGAAAATTTAAATTCTAAATGGGATAATGCTAGGAAAATGCTAAGTAGCTAAAATAGTTTTTTCACTGCAGTTTGAGCACAAGTTGAAGATAAATTTTTGTTGTTGTGGTTAGTTTTTGCTTTTTAAAATACATTAAAGAGCAAATAATTAATCTTTTAATAACAACAGAATTGAGACTTCTGTCACAATGACAAAATGATGGATTATTTCCTCTTTTTGCTCATTCACTCTGGAATTTATATGAGACTTGTTATTTTTTTACTGAGTTCTTTGTGAAAGTGGTTCTCCATCAGTAAGTGTGAGATTTGGTTCATAAAAAAAGAACCTCACAATTAACTTTTATGGAAGAAATAGTATTTGTCTTTCTCTGAACAATTCTAAGGAGGAGGAAAATGTAGAATTTTATGTTCTCGATTCTGCTGAAGTTATGAATAATTACACCTTTGCTAACAGTTACTCATTGTAAGGGCTTTAAAATGCCCACACAGGCCAGGCCATTAGTAAAATTTGATATGTCCATTCTTCATCTATGTGGCCCAGCAAAGTGAACTGAGATATTACTGAAAAAGTCTCTCTTCCCACCTCTACCTCCTTCTCTTTTACGTTTCTCTATATTTGAGTAGTGTTGAAGAGGAGGAGCAGTAACTAGAAGGACAGCAAAATCTAAAGAAATCTGCAATATGTAAAAAGATAATATTTTTTCTTTCTCATCTTTCTTGCAGTCACAGTCAAGTAGATGAAGCTTATTAATAAGGAGAATAAGTAGATGAGAGGGAGAAAGAGAAGTTCCAAATTACCTTTTTAACATGTGAAAAGCTGAAACAAACTATCAAAACTGATGGAAAAAGAAATGAAAAATCTGGAAAGATATAGCAAGTAAAGAGATTGAATTAGTAATCAGAAAACTCACAAAGATGGCTTCACTGGTGAGTTCTACCAAAACTTTAAAGCATAATTGACACCAAATTCATTATAAACTCTTTCAAGAAAAGAAGAGGAGGGAACACTTCTAAACTTATTTTATAAAGCTAGTATTACACCAATACAAAAACCTGATATACATCACAAGAAAATAAAACTATAGACAACTTCTTATGAACATAGACACAAAAATTCTCATCAAAATACTAACAAGATGAGTCCAGCAATATATAAAAAGGATTAATTCAAGTGGAATTTATCTAAGGAATATAAAGTTGATTTAACATTGAAAAAGCAATCAATGTGATACACTATAATAATAGAATTACAAAATCACATAGTCATTAAATAGAGGGAGAAAAGAATTTTAACAAAATATAACATACTTTTGTAATAAAACCCAACAAAATGAGACTAGAAGGGAACTTCCTCAAGATTAGCTACAAACAATTCACAGCTAACATTATACTATGTGGTAAAATACTGAATTTGTTTTCCCTAAAATCAGGAATAAGACAAGGATGTTCACTCTCACAACTTCTATTCAACATTATACTAGAGGATCAAGCCAGGGCAATTACACAAGAAAGAGAGGTAAAATGCATTCATATTAGAAAGAAAGAAGTAAAATTGTTTTTATTTGCAGATGATATGATCTATATTGGAAATCCTAAGCAGTACACGAAATAAACTTAGAACTAATAAATGAGTTCATCACGATCGCCGGGTACAAGATCAATATAAAAAGTTAATTGTGTAAACAATATAAAAAAGAAGCTAAGAAAACATACTCATTTATGATAGCATCAAAAAGAATAAAATACTTAGGAATAAATTTAATAAGATAAATGTAAGACTTATGCACTAAAAACTATAAAAGTCATTGAAAAAATTAAGGAAGACCTAAATTATTGGAAAAACATTACATGTTCACAGGTTGGAATATTTAATACTTATTGTTAAGATGGAAATACTCTCCAAATTTATCTATAGATTCAATGCAATTCCTATCAAAATTTCAGCTGGTTTTTTTTTTTGGCAGAAAACTCACATGGAAATACAAAATTTCTAGACTAGTCAGAATAATCTTGTAAAATAAGAACAAAGTTGGAAGACTCACACTTTCTGATTTCAAAGCTAACTTCAAAATTACAGAAAGCAAGACAGTGTAGGATACAGATGGAAATGCAGATCAATAAAAAAGAATTGTGAGTTTAGAAACAAATTCTAATATTTGTGGTAAACTGGTTTTTGACAACAGTGCCAAGACAATTTAATAGGAAAAACATTAATCTTTTTATTATATAGTGCTGTGACAACTGATTATCCATGTACATAAGAATAAAGTTGGACTCCTTTCTTATATACAAAAAAATTAACTACATATGAGTCATAAACTTCAATGTAAGAGCTAAAACTATAACATTTTCAGAATACATCATAGAAATAAATCTCTATGAATTAGAATTTATATCCTTGAATTAGGCAAAGCCTTCCTAAATACAATAAGAAAACACAATTGACTAAAATAAATAAATAAATAAATAAATAAATAAATAAATAAATAAATAAATAGGACTGGATCAGATTTAAAACTTTTGTTCTGTGAAAGGTACCAGTAAGAAAGTGAAAACAATTCATGTAATTGAAAATTATTTCAATTCATGTAATTGAAAACAATTCAAATAATTGGAAATTATTTGTCTTGAATCCAGAAAAAAATATAGAACTTTTACAACTCAATAATTAAAAGAAAGATAACTGGATTTTTCAAAAAATTGGCAAAGGATCTGAATAGAAATTTTTCCAAACAAGATATGACTGATAAGCACACAAAAAACACTCATAGCCATATGCTATTAGAGAAATAAATATCAAAACTATAATGGGATATTACTTCATACCCATTAAGTTGTCTATGATAACTTAATAACAAGTGTTGGCAAGGATGTGGAGAAATTAGAACCCTCTTACTTTGCTGATGGGAATATGAAATAATACAGGCACTTTGGAGAACAGATGGCAATTTCTCACAATATTAGGCATAGACCTAGAAATTTCACTCCTAGGTATTTACTCAAGAGAAATAAAAACCTATGTCTACACAGAAACTTATATGTAAATATTAATAATAGCAGCAGTTTTTATAATAGCCAAAGAGTGAAAACAACTCAAATGTTCATCAACTGATGAATGGAAAAACAAAATGTAGTATATCCATGCAATGAAATATTCAGTTGTGAAAAGAATGAAGTGCCGATACATGCTACAATGTATATGAATCTTGAAAACATGCTAACTGAAAGAAGTCAGACAAAAAAAGCTACATACTGTTAGAGTCATTTAGATGAAATGCATAGAATAAGCAAATCCATAGACACAAAAGTAGATTAGTGGTTGACAGAAACAGAGGGAGGGGAAAATAGGAAGTGACTGCTAATGAGTAAGAGAATTTTGTTTTTTTGAGGGATGGTAAAAATATTCTAAATTAGATACTGATGATGGTATTGCAACTCTTTTACTATTTAAAAACCACTGAACTTCTTTTTTAAATTAAATTTATTGGGGGTGATATTGGTTAGTAAAACTATATAGGTTTCAAATGTACAATTCTATAATATATCATTTGTATATTGCATTGATCGTTTACCACCCAAAGTGAAATTTTCTTCAATCACCATCTATTTTTTCCCCTTTACCCTTTTTACCTCTGCCTCCCCACTTTTCCTCTGGTAATCACTAAGCTGTTGTCTGTGTCTATTAAGTTTTTGTTTGTTTGTCTTATTCATTGTAGAGAGCTGGATCTGAGCCTGATCATGGCCGAAGCATTGGCAAAGCCATGCTTGACTGTATTGCAGCTACTGTGTCCAAAGCATTGACAAATCCATGCTTGACTGTATTATAATCTGCCAAAGATAGAGAAGCAAAACAGTAAACAGACAGCACAGATAACCAAGTACAGACAGGCCCTGGGAAATTATTATTGCCAGCAAGTTTCAAGTCCTTCCTGAGAGAAAGACTCCCACTCTCTCCTTGATCTTCAAAAGTATATAATAAATGTGCTGTGCTTGCCTTGGGGTCACTGTACCTTAAGCAGAGTTTAGTGTCCCACTTGGCCCCAGCTTTTGTATATATTGTCTTTTTGTTTTTCTCAATTTTCCATCACCCCCCACACTCAGGTTAACCCTCTAGTTATGCAAGTCATGGCAATTCATTTGTTGCTTTCAGTTTTATATTCCATATATAAGTGAAATCATATGGTTCTCAACATTTCTGACTTATTTTGCTTAGCATGATAATCTCAAGTTTCATTCATGTTGTTTCAAATGGCAGTATTTCATCTTATGGCTGAGTAATATTCCATTGTATAGAAGTACACATCTTTATCCAATCATCCACTGATGGTGACTTTATTTTTTTCCATGTCTTGGCCACTGTAAATAATGCTGCAATGAATATAGGGGTGCATATATCTTTAGAAAACAATATTTTCAAGTTTTTTATGATATATGAATAATATCTCAGTTAAGCTATTGTGTAAAAAATGTGTGTACCATTTCTCTTTTATCTCTCTATCATCCTGGTTCTTACATGTATATTTCCTGTATTCCTCCATGTCTCCACAATAGGCACTTCATAAGGAGCATTTTTTGCTTATCCTAATGGTAGGGGAAAATTCAAGTTCCTCTGTTCACAGTAATAAATTTTACAAAATCATGTCTCAAACCAAGAGGTGATTACCTCTCTTCTTCCCCTTCTGCCCAGAAAGATCTTACTGAATTAATATATTTTTAAAGCCTGTGCTTGAAGGTCACATACACTGCAGGGAAAAAGGTGAGAATACGAAGATGACTTAACTGCACTTCTTTGTCACAACTAGAAGTAAAAGCATGCGTGATATTATGAGTAGTTGGCAGTACAGTCCTCCTCTCATATGCATGAGTCTTTATCATTATGGGTGACACATTCACTATGATGAATATGGGAGAATGTGGGTTTATGTGTGGTGGATATGTTCTGTAAAATGTACAAGATTCAAACTTAGAATCACTGGAAACATGCTAAATGGAATATCAGCCAGATTTTATGTTTGTTGTTCTCTCCTTTGGTAGAAAAAAGCTAATCAGAAAAAAAGAAGTTTATATCAATTTTTTTTCTTCAAAAATTGAAGCAAACCAATAAAAAGTGAAACAGTTGCAAGCTCCAGCTCATCTTACTTTTCTATTCATTTCATATTCTCAGGAAAAACAGATGGTCCAAATGGTACTCCAGACACACTGCAAGATCCTTCAACATCAAAGAAAAATTTTCTAAGGTGATGTTTACTAATGAAATGAGTGTATTTTGGAGCAAGAGTGTGACTAAAAGCCTCTTAATTCCTGGCTTAATAAATTTCTTACAACACTGTACAGCCTCTCCTGAAATTTCACAAAACTTTTCAGAAATGAGAACTTAAAGCAACAGAGAAACAAAAACACACACAGAAACAGTACTCTAATTATTCTCAAATTATCCAGAAAATTCTATTTTCATTTAGGGACCTACTCCATATAACTGTGTACTGTGAGTGTATGTATGTGTATGTGTGTGTGTGTGTGTGTGTGTGTGTGTGTGTGTGTGTATACACACATATATGTATATACATATGTAATATATGTGTCATATATCTTAGATTGAATGATTTGGATTTGCTGGTATTTGGCCATTTTAACCTAAAAGATAGAAATTTCATGTAGTTCGACCTAATAAACCATACATACTTAAAATTTATAAAAGGGGAGTATTTATATCTCAAACCAGGAAAAAGAGATTGGGTTTCATAATGGAGCTGTTCATATTATGACATCTATCTTATTTGATATCTTTTTCTTCTGTCTGAAAATCTAGACCTATCACAGACCTGTGATTTAAGGCCCTGTTTTAGGCTTTGATGCATGTTATAGCTAAGGAGTCTATATGAAGGAGGCAAGAGTTTATCTCATCATTGGTGATGAAATGAGTTACAGGATAATTTTTTTAAAAGGGTAAAATCAGGCTCTCATACAAATATAAAATGAAGACATATAAAAGGTTTTATTTTGATCATTAATCAAATGAGGGAACCAGTAAGAAATTATAACTAGTTCAAGGGAGAATTCTAAGAGGAAAGAAGGAATTATAAAATGAACTTACAAATAATCTTAAAACTGTTTTCAATAGGGCAGTGATCATTTGGGACAGAATTTGCATTTGTATAAATAAGAATCATTTGCATTATATATAATTGTATATTAAATTTAATATATTAAACATACATAAAATCACCCACTTTTGCCCACTTCTAAGTCTTTCACAATTGTTCATGACAAATGAATAGCTGAGCAAGGTAGGCCCCAGGGTACTATATAATGCATCAACCTTGGTTATTTTCACCATTAATTGAATATATATTCCTTCTCTGTCTCTCATGCTTTAGTAGCACTGTTATTTAGCAAATTTTTTAAAAGATCCTCAAGGTAAATTATTCTAAACAGAAGGTTAGCTTATGTTTTGCAATGATGGGGAGAATATGAAATGGGGAAGTTTTAGTGATGTTCTGAGTATGTTGATAAGAACAGAGGGAGTGTCATACAATGGATAAAAATGACTTTATGTCTAGGAAAAGTGGAACTTGCTAGTGCCTATGCCATTAGCCAGTGGTTTGTCTGTAATTTCAGAGGAGAGAAAGCCTGGACAAAATGCTGCAGATCTGTCTGCCAGAAAAGAAAGGGAAATGGAAGGATGCTGTGAGATACTCCTTTTATATGCATTATCTCACTCTATTCTCACAGCAGCCCTAGGCAGAAGATTGATGATCTTCCCATTTTAGAGAAAAAAAAAACAATGGTTTTGGGATGCTATGAATAGAAAGCAACAGAAACAGGGTTTGCCTCAGCTCATCTGATTCTGATGAAGGTCAACTTCTCCATCAGCCATGGGAGGTACAGAGCCCAGGGACCACACTATGTTTAAGGCTCTCAAAAATGCTTAATTTTAATTTCTTTTAAAGTCAGAAGTAATAATAAATATAATAATAGTGATTATGTAATAATGAACACAACCTGGATTTGATTTGTCATTATATTAATACATCTGTATAATAATTAAAAAAAAATTTATAGGTAGGGGACCCACAAAGGCCTTTAGCTGAATCTCATAGCATGTCTGTGTTTATTCAGGGGACATGCTTACTCTCGACTCAGTGTCAGAACCCAGTACTGTTCCTCTATTTCCACTTAGGCCAGATTAATTCCTCCCAATTTCCTGCTCTGGAAAATATAGTTTCGGGGACTTGTTCACAGCATGAGAATAGCTGGTCTGTCTCTAATATAATTTTTTTTAATGGTGGCATTGGTTAACGAAAGCCAGTAAGCTTCAGGTGTACAATTTAATAATAAGGCATATATATATATATATATATATATATATATATATATATATATATATATCACATTGTGTGTTCACCACCCATATTTAGATTCCTTTCTGTCACCACATATTTTAAATCTCCTGGTCAAAGGCCATAGAGAAATAGGACAAATGGGACTGTAGAATTGACTGAGAGCATTCAATGGATGGCTTTTAAAGTGACAAACATTTATAAGCCATTGTTCATAATATTGTCCAAAGCAGTGTGTGTGGTTACTGAGCTGGCTGCTGAAATGACAACAGTTATAACTTAAGGTACATAGGGAAGTTATTTCCACTGAAACTCCTCTGCACTTGAAAACCCTAAGCTGAGTATGTCTGCTTACTGAGTCACTTCACTCCCTTGTCTTGGCAGCGGTATTTGCCAAGAACATCAAGAGCCTAGGTAATGTAGAAGGCAAACACTTTTAGAGAGAGAAAGTTGTGTCACTATTCTATGATGTTATCTAAGAGAGTACGGTGGAGATGAGAAGTTCTCACTTGAAATGAAAATTCTACCCCTGACTCTGATATTAAATGGTTGTTTAACTTTGCCATCTGGGCAACTTTATTCTTCTGAGCCTGTTTTCTCATTATAAAATGGCCTGGATCATTCTAGCTCTAATTTAATATGATTCTAAGGAGAAAAATGTGAAAGGCAAAGACAACAAACATTTAAATAAATTTTATGTGTCCCCAATTTATCAAACCCCCATTCACATTCTTTTTCAAGGAGGTCCCCGTCAATCAATCTAATTCAGAAAACTACCCTTAAGTATTGACAAACCTTTACATACCTGAGAAAAAAATAAAGCATGTATTGAGTTTTACTCTACCAACAAAATGAGAATACAATGGAAATATTGTGGGGTCATTGGAGGAAACTTGAACAATATTCCCCAAGGACATAGGCAGATTTTTATCAAAGGTTGCTTCTAAGGATAGAGATTGTGATTCAGTCACAGAGACATGGAAGTGTTTCCAAAGCAGAAGATGAAGAAGCCTATATTCAGTAGAAATAAAAATAGGGGGAAGTATAGAATAGTTCCTTAACTTTATGGAAAGTACCATGGGAGTTCTAAGAAATGACCTGCAGTTGATATCTCACAACCAAGAAATAACTTTCATCAGCCTGGCCCCCTTTAATACCAAGCTGTGATCATGGTCAAGAGTTGACTCTGAATGAGGGGAACGACCTACGGCATTGTCAAGATCATTTGTTTGGAAGGCCATTCATTTAAATTCTGGTCACCATCAGCTCCTGACCTTGCATTGGTCCATTGTATAGTTTTGTTCTTTCCACAATACTGAGAAGACCATAGGATACTATTTTTTCTCATCTGAAAGATGAGGGCCCCAAGGCCCAGAGTGGCCAAAGATTAAACCTATTCCCATATAGTCATGTGGATGGACTTGGACCTACAATCTAATCCTCCAGGCACCAGGCCAGCCAAGCCAAATATGGTGGTTACTTCTCTTGATAGTTCCAAAATAGGAGATATTTTTACTAAATTGAATGAGTTGAATTTCAGTCCAAGAAATATCAAAGGAGCTGAAATTCTGGTGTCATCTTCACTACCACCCATAATAATAAGCAGGGCTTATGCACATAGCTTCTGTCTTTGACTAAAGAATAATTTATTCAAAAGAAGAATGATTATATGTATTTCTTCATTTAATTGAAAATTCAAAATCAACATACCAAAATATGATAAATCAAACCAAAAATGAAATTCACTTCACAGGTCAAATAAATATATTATTTAATCAGTTCCCGTATTTTTCAACACCAAATAGTTTTTCATTTCTATGAAGTACATTCTTTCAAAAATTAATATTAATATAATGATATATAATAAAAACCTTCTTTTCTTTTACTAAGAGAATTCCCAACAATAATTTTTTTCTTCAAGTTTATTTATAGTATATCCTGTACAGTTTACCCATGAACAACCACATTTTGAACTAGGCTAGTCCACTTATATGCAGATTTTTTTCCAATAAATATGTACAGTACTGTAAATGTATTTTCTTTTTCTTATGACTTTCTAACATTTTTTCTAGCTACTTTACTGTAAGAATACAATATACAATCTATATAATATACAAAATATGCTTATGTTATTGTAAAGTCTTTCAGTCAATAGTTGGTTATTTGTAGTTAAGTTTTTGGGGAGTCAAAAGTTATGCATGGATTTTTGACTGTATGAGAGGTCAGTATATCACATTGTTGATGAGAGAATTGCATATGTACATATATTTTTAATGTCACTTCTTTATATATGCAGTTCTTTTTGTTAAACCATTCTCTCACTTGTTCTTTTAAACTCTACCTTCACAGGTTTAGTCTCAGGTTTGTGTGATTTCCATTATTCTTTAATTTTAATGTTGCCAGTGATCAACAGAATAGATCTGGTTTATGTGATCATGAGCCTAGAGATTCATTTTACAGGAAGAATATTAGGGAGGGGCTGGACAATCAATTGAAAGTGAATTTAATGTTCATTGAACAGTATATGGTAGATGATGAAGTTTTTTGTTTGGGGAGGTTGTTTTGAAAACTCAGTTTGAATTCAACAGGAGCTGTTATCTTTAACTTATAATTTAGAGCAGGTGTGTGAAAAAAATTTTTCAGTTCTGTGAAGTTCATTCTTCAAGTTTGTATAAAATTCTTAGGGCTGAACACTGTACTGTCTTCTAGGCTTTCTGTTGGAGAGAACATTTTAAAAGAACAAAATATTCAAAATTATTGTAAGTTTCATTGATCATACAGTGAATTTTATTTGAAAGTTCTGATTATACATAATACAGATACAAAAATACATTCTGAACATTTTAGAAAAAGATAACAGTTTAAATTGCACATAATCTAGGAATACTAATATTAGTGTTTTAGCTTTTAGGTATTTTTAGTCTTTTTTTCTATTCATATTACATGATATAAATGTTTTCACTAAAACAATACTATAAATATTAATTGTATTATAAACTTTCCAATTGTTATTGACATTTTTTATGTGATTAAACTTTCATCTACAATGAATTTCAATGGCTGCATAGTTCTTCCATTGCATGGACGTATCCTAATATATTTAGTGAGTCCCTAATTTGGGAGTTTTTAGATTGTTTCCAGTTATTCATTATTTAAGCAATACTTAATAAATATTATGCACTTACATTTTTTTCTGTGTATATGTCATTTTTGACATAGAATTAAAATTTTTCCAAGTATAATTAATGGGTGTTCAAAATGAGTTAAGTTTTTTGATGCTTACTGGCAAATTACTCACCATAACATCTGTATACCATTTATATTTCTACCAAAGTGAATAAGAACAGTCATGGTCCTGCAACATGTTCAATACTGAGAACTGGAGGAAGGTAGGTGTTTCTGTGTGTGTGTGTGTGTGTGTGTGTGTGTGTGTGTGTGTGTGTGTATCAATATTTTGGTAAATAAATTGGACAAAATAATATGGACAAAAAATGACATTTCACTTTCATTCTGTGCCAAGATTCTTATTTTTATTTGATCCTTTGGAGTTCTAAAGTAACATGAAAGAAGAGAAAAACTCAAATAGGTTAACAACAACTTAGGAGTTTCCTTCTCCTTATAGCATAAAAGAACTACACAGGAATAGAGTTTTCATTAAATTTTGTGCTTTGAGTAGCTTTCCTCAGAAGCCCTAGATGACCTGTAGAATAGTGGTAATGGAGAGCTGGAAGGGATGACCACCGGGTAAAAGAGAATTACCAAGAAAGCAAAAATAGAAATAGTGTGTCTGGGAAGATGATCCAAGGCAGCTCACAGGGTTTCTGAGAGCCCAACGTAGCACTGAAAAAGGGCCTGATACAATGATTCCCATATTATGGCCCTCATGGTGTTCTCAGCCTCACCTCTTCTTACTCTATAGCTTGTAGCCACACACAAACTTCATTTCTCTAATATAGCTTTTAAAAAAAATTTAAACTGGTTTTGCCCAGATGATGGCTTTGTGACTTATTTGGTTTCTCCTGGTATTTATCCTCTATAAGCCTGCTTCTTTAATGATTAAACCTTAGGACATAAGATTAACTGAGCTTTTGGTCTATAATTACAAGGAAAATAGGTTTTGGTTGGACTTTAGACTAAGGATAACATCTTGGCTTTAGATGTGTTTCAGCCCCAGCCTCACTGAGGCATAACTACACCCGAAAGAACCCGGTCATGAGGTCAGATGGGATGGCAGCATTAAGTGATTCCAGAACCCGACACAATGATCAATTACCTTACCCCCTTTAGCCATCCAACCAGTCGCACCCACAACAGCAACTCCCTTAGTTTCCATGAGGACTGATTTTTTCCCTACATATTCTGTGTTTCCAAGATACTCAGAGAGACAGGCTTTTGATTGATACTTCACCTGTGTTTTTGAGGGTTGCAATTCTCTAATAAACGCTTGTTCTGAATAGCTCAACTCCTGTGTCAGTCTATTGGCTGAGCAGCACAGGCAGCAGGAGCCCTGTATTATGTTGCCTTCCATTTTCAGTACCAGCTGCCAGCATTAGAAGGATTTCCTATACACCTGAGAGTGGTTCCAAAGTAGTGCAAGGCTATAGCAAGCAGGTTTGGCTTTTGTACTTGAGTACAATCCTGGATGGGTAAAAGGAGGTGGAAGGCTTGACTTGGTTGAAAATAAGTTTCTGCCAACAGATAAGATGGACACTCAAAAAGAAATTGATTCTTGTTATGTAAAGTAATTCTATGTATTGTCTATACAAGTTTGAGGCAAGAAATGCAAGACTCCTACTTGATTGGAACAAATTCTTTCTAGAACCTTCTTTTTTCACATCACTATCCCAGATAAAATTCTTGAGACTTGGGGTTCCAGGAGCATGAAGAGAGAGCAGTGGGTGTGAAAGATACAGGTTGGTGGGATAGTCTATATGATTGTTCTTTTATTATATGTCTTTCCCTCTTGGCTTTATGGACTCCGATGTATAATTTTATTTTGTCAATCTCAGGTAAGCAAAGAATTCAACCTCTTTTCTCTGAGCTTTTCCCAGAACGAGGTTTCTCTATTTGAAATTATTAACCATGTTTCCTCTTATAGTCTTCAGTGAGTGGGTGGGTGCCTTATTCTGAATGAGTCTATATAAGTTTCTTTTTTGCTCTATGCTGTCTGAAAAATGGAAAATGAGGCCTAAAGAGAAAGAGAGAGTACAATGGGTGGAGGAAAATGAACTCATCATAGGAAATTTCCCGAATATTTTTCTTTTCCTTTTTTTTTTGTGAATTTGAAAATATTTGTTTCCTAATCAGGATTTTGGAGGAAACACTGAGTTAAATTTTTCCTTAGATTTATCTGGGTTCACTGTGGAAAATAATGAGAACATAAGAATGAAGTAAGTATTTTTAATAAGATGAACTTTTGACATAGGATTTGGGAACAACTTACTGACATATTGAATAGGTACATGAAGTACCAATCCATAAGAATTCCGCTCCTGTTTTCACAAATTTCCCTCTATTGGTGCTGGTCAGTGTGCGCAAGGCGTCCCCTCCCCTGCCCAACACTGCTTTTATCCATGTGTCATCTGTTGACATGACTTCAAGCTTTAGAGAAATAGAAAAAAGGAGCAGAAAAGAAAATTGAGGTACTTGTTACCAAACAACAAACACCAGATATTTTGAAAGGAGAGGACTTTTATGGACTAATTATTTTTGAATATACATATATCAGCAGTCAGGCTGGAGGCACCACCTTTGCATCCTTCCTACTTTTCTTCTTGCAGTCTCTATCTATCTCACTCTTTCCTGCAATCTAGGATTTCCTTAGGCAATCTTATAATTTGCCATATTCACTTTCTTCTGGTCATTCTGGTTATTAGAGATTCCTGAGCTCAGAGTCTAAAAGAATGAATGTATTTTCCCGAGAAGATACAGGCCTTAATAAAGTGACTTATTGCACACACGGAGCTGTCTCCTGAGCTCGGATCTTCTAACGGTTTTATATCAGGACAGTAACTGGTATAGAGTCAGTCCACAGGGTTTGAACTGAGATTCTCATTTTTCTGTTGTAGCTTTAAAAAAGTCACTTATACTCTCTGAGCCTCCAGTTTCTCACATAAGAAACAATGGTAAGGAGCAGTGTTAGCTTGAGGACAATATAACATTGCTCTATCTACCTTGTAATGTGAGAACTCATAAACAAGATGATGCTTGCAAAGCTCTTCACCTGAGTGATTTTTCTGACATTATTATTATTATTATTATTAGAAATCTTCTAACTCGATTTGTATTCCTAGGATACATATATCATAGCTGAACAATGAAGTTGTAGTTTTCTGTGTGATAGTTATTGCTTAGAGCAAGATGGCCTGCATAACTACCAAGCTAAGTAAAGGAGAAACACTTGTCTGAAAGAGCACTCTATTCTCTCTTTCATTCCATTGTGTCTTTGCTAGTTCAGTAATGGTTGGAGTTGTACCATCATTCTGCTTCTGCTACTCATTTGGGCTTTGATGGGTAGTATGAAGTAGAAAAGAAACATGACTGTTTTGGAACCAGAAAGAACTCAATTTAAACCTCTGCTGAGTGGATTTGGACATGCTTTCTCCTTATTGAGCCTCAGTATCTGTATTAGTTTCCTAACACTGTATAA
Source organism: Macroglossus sobrinus (assembly GCA_004027375.1). NCBI lineage: Eukaryota > Metazoa > Chordata > Mammalia > Chiroptera > Pteropodidae > Macroglossus > Macroglossus sobrinus. The sequence continues at coordinate 99,532 of PVKZ01000855.1, read as the reverse complement.
TAAATTGTCACTTTCAAAATTTATGACCTTAACCAAGGCAGGAATCAGGAAGGCTTATGAGAGGAGCTAATACACCCTATGTCAGTCACGAAAGTCTGACTTTCATGGTTGCAACTCAATGGTTGCATCCCAGTTCTATTATTAAAATAGCCCCTCCCCTTAACTTCTTCTTTCCTTCTGTAAAGAACTTCCTTTTTCTTTGTTTGCCATGGCTGCACATAGCAGATTGCAATCCTTCTTGAAGAAATTTTCTTTTGCTGATGGAATATCTAGTTGACTTTTTATTTATGGTCATCATATTTGGGGGTTTCTCTGTGATCTAGAGAATACCTGATTGCTCCAGGGCTAGTGGGTGAACAGGTGTCAGTGCCCATGTAGCCATTTGAGCACATTGTTTTTTT